>CM046343.1:18843674-19280321 GCA_025403435.1 Artocarpus heterophyllus
ACCTACCAAGAGATAAACAGAAGAAGAGTCGAAATCATTGGTGTTTTGGCCTTGCAACTGCTTGTCTTCTCCCTCGTCCAGCAATTTCTGCATACCACCAGATTACCGATGATTTGCGCGATGCACAGACAAACCAAAGCCGCGATTCCGAAGCCAAATGCATGACTTCCTGGCATATAGCAGAATCTTCCATCCAACTTGAGGTCGTTAATCTACAATAGAGGGAAAAAAAAAAAAAAAAGAGAAGAAATGGTTCTAAACACAAGAGTAAAAAAAAAAAAAAAAAAAAAAAAGAGAGGGTGCCTTGATGGGGCTTGAAAGACTACCTTGGCTCTCTTGAATTCGGCGGCTATGCAAGATACAGCGGAGGAGGCGCCGAGGAAAGCGATGATAATGATAGAGAGGATTGTCAAGAGCCCATGTTTGTGTTTTCTTTCCATGTGGTTTCTTGGGAGGAAAAGCTTGAAAGGAGAGAAGAATAAAGAGGGAAAGAATAAAAGGGTTGTTGAAGCTTATTAGTCAAGGGATACAACAAAGATATATCGGTGGTTTTTCTTTCTTTCTTTCTTTTTTCTTGTTTTTCTTTTGGAGTGGGAGGATTCTTGGGTTTGGTTCCTCCTGGCTGCTTCTTGTTGTTGTTGTTCCTGATCCTTTGGGTTCTTCTTGCTTTGTATTGGTTGAGACTTTTGTATGAAGAGATCTTTCATTGCTTGCTTTAAATGAGAGATAGCATTCCTAGCCTAATTTAGCGGGCTTTGGTTTGGAATATTTGTGAAGATTTGCAAATCAAACACTTGCTTTGGCTTGGAGCTAGTCAACTGATGCAGTGGTGGGTTGTCAAGAGAGAGAATTGCAAGTGCAACTCGCCAAGTGTCTATAGAAATGCCATAATAATAATAATAATAATAATAATAATAATAAATGGCTGTTTAACAACAATTCCAAAAGTCCCTCAAATAAAATGCACGTTTAAGATATAAACTGCCATTTATTTATTATTATTATTATTATTATTATTATTATTTTGAGGGACTTTTGAAATTATTATTATTACTGGTGACGGTGGCTAGAAAGTAGAAAATATGTGTCGTTGTAATTATAATAATAGGGTCCTATGTTATTGCAATTTAGCTTTTTGAGGGTGGATGAGAGATCCCTATATTTCTTTACTAAAATGAGGTGCAAATTGCTAAGTGCTATATCACATGAGTCATGAGATGGATGCTCAATTTTCTCTGTATTATCCCTCCTACGGAATAGTGGGGCCATTGACTTGGAAAGGTCTCTTTTCAGTACAAATTTGGAGGCCTAATTGCTAACCTCATCTTTTGACGTTAATTAAGACCCTTGGAAACTGACAAAAAGAAAAAAAAAAAAAACCCCTTGATCAAAGGCACTAATTTGGTGTTCTCGTGCATATTATGGGTTCTCCAAGTGATGGCCGCGTTCCCCTTCAAAGCCAGGTACAGAACCTCCGTCGACACACTGCTCCGCCCGCCAATACTAAGTACGTCATCATCTATGACGGATTTAGAATTTTATTTCAGTAAGAATAATTTCTTTTTGAATTTAAGCAAATATCTTTTCTTAAGGATAATTTTACTAATGATGCTTAATCATAAAAAATTATTTAGTATAGAAAAAATACGTTTGTCCTTCCAACATGTTTACGTATATACGTACATTGATATTATAATTTAGAGAGAATTATAATATAAGGAATGCTTACGATTTTACACACTGTCTTTTGAGTTTATTAAAAAAAATGATCTTATACATTTGAATTTCAAATCCATATGAAATGTGAACCTTTTCCAAGTTAACAACTGATATCAACCTTTGTATTGACATATTTACCATTTCTAATTTATAGATAAACTTTAATGGAATACTCATCTTTGCAATTTAATTAGCTTGAAAAAATACACGAGTTTTTATGTTTTTTCTTCGTTTTTCAAACATCAGGTCTTAATTCATTTCTAGTTACAAGATCATTTATAAGCTATGAAGGTTAAAGTTGATCATTCAACTAAAGAAGCTATAAATTAAAAAACTGATTATGAATTTGAATTTTAAAGGTAAAATCTTGAGATGGGATGTATATGGTAAAAATAAACAGAACATATGTAAGTGAGTAGGAAGTGTAAAATTTGCGTGAACATATGAAATTGGTGTGTGTACTATTCTTCTTGACGTAGAGGATTTAATTTCAAACTGAATGATGCTAAATCTTATACAATTTTATTTGTGTTTTTAATTAGAAAATTTTTCATCTTATAAGGTTATAACCCCGTTACTCATAAAATTGTAAATCTCAATTTAATATGTAGTATACTTTTTAGACTAAGTTTTATTGTTTTATGAGCAACGGGGGTTATAACCCCATGGAGTTAGCAGTCCTATTTAATTCCATAGGGTTATAATCCCAATACTAAAAAAAAAGTAAGATTTAATCTAAAAAATATACTATATACTAGACTATGACCTACAGTTTTGTGAATAGCAGAATAATAATCTCATAGAGATGAAAAAGGTTTTTCTTATTGGATATTTTCCCTTAGATCTATTCAAGCTTGTGTGTGTTTGGGCTTTGCTTCTATATGGACAAAGGATCAAACAAATTGTTTGCTTAACTAATTAAAGTGATCTAGTACTATTTAATTCTAATTTTATTTTTTATTTTTTACAAATTACAAGAGAAAGAGAGAGAGAGAGAGAGAGAGAGAGGGACCTGATCAAGGACGAAGAAAGTCCAGGCTTGAGAGATTTTAGGAGGACGAGGCATTGCTGCAATCACTGCCGAAAGAAGGGAATAACCTGCCATATATGATATATGAGAGATCAATTAACTAAATGATGTTGTAATTAGATATTGGCTTTATAAATAGACACACACATATGGGAGATCATGAAATTTTCAATTACTGAAACCAGAAATGGTTAAACGTAGTGCTAGAAACTCATGATAAGTTTAGTCCTAAGTACAGCCAGATTATGTACATACATAACTACAGTTTCTAATAATCTATTCCTATTTCTTCCCCAAAAATTTTTAAAAAAAGAGTTCGAATAATTTCTCTTAATCCAATTGATATTCAAGCATGTCCAGAAACTCATAATTTCCTCTTTATTATATAATTAGTATCATGTTGATTGAGTTGGAAACGTCATTTTTTCTTTTTTTCCCCTCCATATGTTCGATCTATAATTCAGTCCCCCTGCCTAATTATCTGGGGATAGCAATTGTGCATATACATACGGAATTAATTATAGCATATATACGAGGAGAATATATGTTTATTCAGTCAGATCATACCATATTATAATTATCATATATGTTAATTATTATTCGTGTGATGATACTAAATGGAGATGTAGAAGGGTGAAATCTAGGGTTGAAATTGGATATTACCTGAAAGCTCCAAGGTGGGAGTAGGAAACGGATCCAAAATCATTAGTCTGTGAGTTTTGAAGCATCACCACAAGCGCCGCGATGCAAGGCGCTATCGGGACCAACCGGAGCAATGTCTCGGCGGTGCGCATGCTGTTCACGCCCATATTCATATTCATGTTCATATTCACATTATTAAGATTCCCGCTTGCAGCTCCCTCTTGATGATCTCCTCTCATCATCATCGGACATGGAGAGCTTTCTCCATAGTTTTCACCCTTTTCTCTCTTCTCCATACTACTTTACAACTACCTTTTTTCTTCTTTTCTTTGCTGTTTTTTGGTTTAAGATGCTCTTGATGATCCCACCATCAGCTAGCTTCTTATTAATAATGATAATAATGGAGCTTTAATTGAATTGGAAGATGAGTGGTTGAAGAGCATTCAATGTCATCACCAACACAAGATTCTCCACGCATTTCCATGTGCCTTTCACCCTCTGCATTCTGCAATTGCATGGAAAACTAATCTCTTTTTTTGTACTTATATATGTGTGTACTTATATATGTATCTATACTTGTATTATGCACACATGCACGTTCACACGCTCCACACACGCACATCGAACCTAATTCGTGATGTTGATCCAAATAATGTCATCACAAATGTTGACCCGACTCGACTGATTGTAGGATTAGATCACCACTTCTTCAATCAATTTTTAAAAATTAGTACCCAGATCCCACATGTAGAGTCTTCCAACATGAAACCCATGTGGTGCACTTATGATCAGGCCGAATGGAAAGATATGATTAGCTTTTACCCCCTACAAGATGGAGTGCTAGTACGGTAGTACTACGCATTCCCATGCGAAATATATTATGGGCTAGTGTTATATATCTTTTCTATTATCTTTTTTTTTTTTTTTCTTTTTGAGTAAATTACTCTGCTAGTTCCTGGACTATTTAAAAAGTTACTAGTTGCTCTTTATTTTTCTTATCTCAATTGATCTCGAACTCAAAAAAAAGTGTACAAAAAGACTGACTTACTTGATAGCTATCAATTTTCTCTCTTTTTCTTGCACATGTGCCAAGCATATAATTGCATATCAAGGTATTCTAGCAAAATAATAACTTTTTTTTTATATATTTTAAATAAACTAAATTAAATTAAGAATTATAAAACAAAAAAGAAATAATTAAAAAAAGAAAAAAAACCTAACTGCAAAAACACAATCACCCCTCCCAGACTAGCTACGCCCACCCTCCCCCTCGTGTTGGCCAACCCTACCACTGTTACAAACAGCATCTTTTCTTGTCGTCGAAAAAAGCCGAGAGTCATCGCAAATATGTTTTTTGCGATAACATGTCATCGCCAATATGTCGTCACTAACAACTAGTCTCAAATAACATTTTTGTGACGACGACATCGTCGCATGTTATTTGCGACTAGTTGTTAGCGACGACGTATTGGCGACAACGTCATCGCAATATTATTTGCGACGACAAATAGTCTCAAAAAAGTTGTAGCAATTATGCTGTCAGGGTCATCGTCAAATATAATGTGGCTTCAGTTTTTAGCGATGACAACTTTGAAAAATGTCATCGCACCAACGTGTGCTGATGCGGACGTGGAGCTGATTATTTGCGACGACTTTTTGAAAAAGTCGTCGCAAATATCTTAATGTTGTGCAACGAGATGCAATTTCAGTGAATTTCCATTTACTGATTTCATCTTTTACGAAGTTGACCCCCTTTAACTGTGCAAGAATATGCAGAGCTTAACATGTCTGAGATTTATTGAGAAACTCTTGAGTTGAGTAAACTAAAAACCAATAACTAATTGCCAATATTTAATTTTAAATGATTACAAAAAAATTTATAACTTCATTAAAAAAATGAAACTTTCTTTGTCACATGCTCGCACGGCTCCTAAGTGATAAAAGAAAGAAGAACTTATCTTCTTTCTTTTTTGATTACCTTCCTCGTGTATGTATAAGACTGAATCTATTTGATTTCTAAAAAGGATTACTAAGCCTTTTTTTTCGAGGAATCCTTCATTAGTGGTTGTGAATGATTGGTTTTTCTCAATCTTTTCGACCTTTGTTTCGTAGGAGCAAGTTAGAAAGATTGAGAAATAGAACCATCTAATTTGATTTGTTCTCAATAGCCATGAGATGATCATCTTAGGGTGATCAGTACTATTATTTCTTTTTCTACTCTTGAGTTAAGTATATTAATTTTCATTAATACATGATTGGCTACAAAAGGATTTTTTTTTAGTGAATGTGCCACAATTAATTACTCCTATTTTTAATTTTATTTTTAAGACAAAGAAACAAATTCTATGTTCTCTCCTATTTACTACGGCAACGAAGAACCAGAATGTTTCAGTTTATGCTCCTACCTATTTTCTGGATATACCAAGAAAGATGTAAGGTGTAATGAGGCTACTACAAAATATTTACTTATGGGTGAGGCAAGCTCTTCTATTCTGGTTCATGGTTTCTCTTGGCTCTATGGTTCATCCGAGGGAGAGATCGAGCTTCAAGAAATAGTGAATGATCTTATCAATACACAAATGTATAACTCCCCAAGAGTTTCAATTGCGCTAATATTCATCACTGTAGGAATTGGGTTCAAGCTTTCCTCAGCCCCTTCTCATCAATGGAGTCCTGACGTATATGAAGGAGTGTAGTTCATTCGAAAAATTCCTACCTCTCTGTCTAACTTTCCACTTCTTTATTTATTTCAGTGATATACCAAATTATCTTGTCATTTCTTATTTTTTTTAGTCGCATATCATTATAACATATAATAATAGACTTATATTATATACGTACTAAAGAAATATGAAACCCACGGTAAAAAAAATGAATATTTTTCGGGAATTCTCAGACAGAAAGGGACGTATTTTTTTTTGTTTTACGAAAAGGAATATATACTGAATCGTTGTACATTCCTAATTTTCGCGGGCGAATATTTACTCTAATTTAATATTCAGTTTATCGGATTAGTTCATGGCATGACTTTTCAGAATACATGAATTCGTCCCTAGTTCATTCCGCCATCCTACCCAATGAACCATTAGGATTCATTTTCAATAGAATCTTATGCAATCACGGGTTCTGTCGTTCCCATCGCTTCGCGATTAATGTTTAGGTCTGGATTCTACAACGGAGCCCCTAATGAAATTTGTTATTGAATCAATACTCTCAGTCTTTATTCACACTTGAACGAAACTAGATCTTGTGGAATCATATTGAATATTTGACGATACATTCCGTACCTTGCTAAGAAACCGATCCTTGTTTTCCAACCACACATTGTCTAACCAAATCCAATTCTCTCTCGATATGTTCCTCAAAAAATCCGATTCGTGCGGATTCTTCCCCCAACTAAAGAAGAGATCTTGGCGGAATTGCCACATATGAAATTGAGCACAATTTTGCAAAGAAATAGCCCACTTGTTTCTCGAGAAGAGATGGGAAACATGCTCAATATCATTTGATTGAATAGTTGACCCAGCTCCTTGTTGTTTGAAGAAACCCTCCGCTTCAATTGGTATTTTTTCACGAAAAGCAAACATGAGATAACAAATCCAGTCTTTCACTAAGATTTCGAATAGCTGTCCCGAATTCAAGTTGATTATGTTTCGCCTCTTCCTCGGAGAAAGACGATCAAACAATTCCCAATCATGGTCCTTGCGGATCGGATCATCCATATAATATACAAAAAGAAACTCCAGATATTTGATATCTTTCTCTTTGAATGAGATCTCAATTCCAGTGACGGTTTTTTTTCAAGACTTAGGCTTACTTGGATCATAGCACAATTATCTATTTAGTAAAATAGGGTATAACGTGTAGCTTTCTCCGAGCAGAAGCTCGTATGCATAAACACGATATATGGGAAAATGAATTATAGCTATTTGAAGATAAATCATTATCGGGATGAATTTCTGAAACGTAAAGTCAATATATCTAAATGTCTGTGGATATCTATAAGAAATCATAAAAAAAAGGATGTTATTATTTTAGTTTAGCTCTAAGCAATTTCTTCTTTTTAATAGCTGCAAAATCTTTTTTGGTGATTGCAATCTTTTATCATTATAACTCATTTTGTTAGAACTAATATTTCTATGTGGGTTTATAAATCCTTTTTTGTTGTCTTTTGAAATTTTTTGTATTTGATTTATGGTTGTGTTTGTTCTATTAGTTAGGTAGTTAGACAAAAAGAGAAGAAACTTGGACAAAAAGAAAGGAAGTGACTTAGGCATCTTGCTTGGTGGAAAAGCTACATCTAGTACCGGACCAATGATTTGAGCAATACGGCCCAGATTTTTTTTTTTTCAAGCGTAGGATCTAATTCAAAAATTTAACCCAATTAAGCATGTCTAGCATATTGTTTCACAATAGTTGGATGGCTATAACTAACTCCATTGAGTTCTTGATATTGTATTTGAAGTAGTTGTTTGAATTCCTTATGATCTACAAATTGCTAATGGTAAAAAAGGAGCCTTGAATGTGGGAGTTGTCCTTTTTTTACCCGAGGAGTTTGAATTAGCCCCGCCTGATCATATTTCCCTCGAGATTAAAGAAAAGACAAGCAATCTGCCTTTTTAGAGCCTACATCGAGGTGCCAAACCTTCCCATCGATTTGAGCTCTTGGGGAAAATCAACATGTTATCCCTAGAGTAACTTTTATCTGTTGAGTAATGGCCCTTCCACCCGGCACCATTGAATCACTAAGACCGACTTTTGTCCCTGCTTGATGAGTGGGTCTTGCAATCAAGCTCCCTTCTGCTTTTGTACTCGAGGGCCAATCTCCAGCTAGCCTAAGGAAACCTTTGCATGCCTCCGTTACCTTAGATGGAGGACCTAGTTGAACAAAAGTTGGTGGAGTCATCACTAGCGGGAGTTGGGCTCCAAGTACCAACTAGCCCACCAACTCCACCAACAATGAATAGCTTTGGTATAAAGTAATGTTGTACTTGGCTGATCTCTATAGAAAATCTTCTAGATGCGGGTCAATAGGCGTCGAAAATGTTCTATTTGACCTGGAGCTTGAGGATGAACTATAGCCCACGTGAGAGTACATCCTATGTGAGAGTGTAGGGCCTAGTCCACTCTTGTGTTCTCTACGTCTACCTAGGACATGCTTTAATATTCTCTCCTCATTAAGCATAGGTGCCGCTGAAGAGGAAGCAGACTGTGACATCTAGGTTTGTCTCTCCTGCTCCATCGTATTCTACACAAATAACGTTTTACATATGTTAGAAATACATCGAGTAATTTTAATAAGAGAAGATAGTATTGAAAATTTAAAGTACTTACAAAAGTCGATTGTGCTTGGGGGTTGACCTAAATCTCCTCGGAACGATGCATGTCTACCTAGTTATCTATGGCAGAAATCGGCCATTGGGTCACTGTGTTGGCCTGTCCAACAATTTGAATGTGTTAGAATAATATATTTTTGAATAAGTTTTAAGATTGCTTGTAATTAAATTAACTTACTAACCTTTTTGTCACGATGCTGGGAGATGGATATCCGACCATGCAAACTTGACCACTTTTGGTTGCCACGATTGTTTTTATTTGTCATTGAATTTTTCTGTTTATTATAGTTTTTAGCATTAGCAATATTGAAATTAATATATATAATAAATAACCAACTTAGTAGATATACAAGTACCTAAAATTTCTAAGACATGAGCCTATCGCAGCAATGCTAGTGTTCTTGATTCCTGAGGTTTGGGGGGGAAGGGGGTTAACTTTGACATGTGCCTAGTTTGCTGGTCCTCTAAGTGTTTTAAAGTATTGTGGAGGTTGCTTTTTCAATCCATATTATAGCACTTGGCTGGCTCCCTATCAACCATGTCACAGAGGATGCCGTCCAGCATTTCGAATCCAATGCAAACCAATCTTGTAACACATTCAAGATCATGATAATTACTTTTATTATGTTCTATAAAAATTATGTATTATACAAATTATGTTCTATAAGGATGAAGTTGAATACACACTAGCATGTGCTACTGAATTGTCTCTTTTGCTCAGCATTAACATCTTTCCAAACATTGTGGTATGGCTCACATGCAACCCAAGTATAGATGCCTACGGCACTTTCGAACTGTTAGACATGTATGCCCTAAGGAGTAAAAATGTATTATGTTTTTGGTGACATTTTTATCAATAAAGAGTTTATTTATTATTCATATACCAAACTGTTGTCTTCTTTACATTCATATTTATTGAATGTATGATAAGCAAACAAAAGTCTAAGACCGTTAGTCTAAACCTTTAGAATCAACCATATGATGGACAGATTATGCGGAAGACATGATTCTAAAGGTGAAGGTCTAAATTATAAGATCCGCAATCGAGGGAATAAAGTTGGGCACTTTATTCATGTAAAGATTGTATGTTGTCTACATCCCTAACGGGAGATGGTTTGTCTTGGCCATCGGAGGTCGACTCCACGAATAGAAACATTGGTGCATTGTCGTAGGTGATGATGCATTGGATTAGGACATAAAGTGTAATTGATTTAGATAAATAATTATATTTTGGCAAATCAATTCACTTTAGACAATCATATGTGTTGTATCTTAATCCCGAGATGAATAATGGGCTCGTTGTCTTGACTTATGTCTTTTGATGTACCAAAAGGTGACATCCACATTTTTATGTTGGTACGCATGTCGGTATGTCAGAGGCATGACTCTTGATAGCGTAGACTTGTTATTCATAGATATGGAATCTATAGCTCTTCTTTAGAAGTTGTTGATATCTTCTTATATGCGTTATCCTATAATTGAAAAACTAAAGCGCTCAACCATTTGTATACATAGGTGTAATTGAATGGTATATTGTCTTTGGATGGTAAGTTTTCCAATGGTGAGATAATGGAATGTAAGAGAAAAATAATCAGGAAAGTAAGATAGAATTTATCCTTAAGCCGATTATGGATAATCCTATGGGGATACAATACATTATGATATGTCATAAAGACTTAGCTATTCGGGCATCACAATTCTATATAGTTAGAGAGTACAGCTCCAAGCTTTTAGTAAAGTAGCGGTAGAGTTGATAATTATGAAATGTATATCTAGGATATTGGGTTTCATAATTATCAGGAGCTTGAACTATATAGGTCCATCAAGTCCCATTTGCTAGCTCATAATAAATCCTGTAACGATATGGCGTGCTTTTCAAATAAATTAGTGACTTATGTCAAATTATCAAATTGGCTAAAATTCGGTAGGATCAGATAATTCATGTGTGTTTATTGGTTGAATTAATTTTGTGAAAAATTAATTTAAGATAAACTTGTTGAATTATTAGGATCAGATAATTCATGTTTGTTTATCAGTTGGATTAATTTTGAATAAATTAATTCAAGATAAACTTGTTGAATTATCATGAATATTTATTTTCCTAGAAATTATTCAGATATGACTGTTTTAATCAAATAACTTCTCTATTGGGTTATTTGAATTAAAACTGAGGCTTTATTCCAAGAATCTCGAGTGGGAAATAAAGATTCATAGGGATCAAAAATCGTAAGTTCGGTAGGCCGATCTTCAGGTTTGGCCTACTGATAGAGTAAGTACGGCAGGCTGATCAACCAGTTCTGCTTGCCGACCGAATGATTTATGATCATACATTTTTAGACGTGAATTTTATCAGATATTGATCCTGATTTGATCTTATTTTGAACTTTGAGGCCTTATTTGATAAGGACTGACTCCTGGGCCTAATCTCTATAAATAGGGGAGTGAGACTCATAAGTTATTTAGATCAGTTGAGAGATCAAGAGTGAGCATCCTTTATTGTGAATCTCTGAAACTCCCTTGAAGAGTTATTGTTCACAAATCACGAACAACAGTTCTGGGTATCTCTCAATTGGTTGGAAGGAGAGTCATCTACAAAAGAGTTGTACAAGTGTGCCTACACACACACCGGTCGTGGATAGAGAATAGCAAAGAAGGCCAGTTGGTTGAGGTCCTTCTATAATGCCCTTCTCTTCATCGATTGAGGAATCTCTTTGGCATACAAGGTTAGTAGGATCTAGTTAATTTATGCATATAATGTGTCAAACTTGTGTTTTGAAAAATATTTTGGTAAAAAAAATTTTAAAATTCGGCTGCATACTACTTTTCCAACAATTAGTATTAGAGCTAGGTTTTTACATAAATTTGCGAGTTTGTGATCATGCTATATGAATAAATTATGTAATTTTGATCTCTCTTATGCTTGAATTTAATTTTTTAGAGAGTTGGTACTCTAGCTTTTCTATATATTTATATGTTGTGATGGAATATATGGTGAATGTTTATTAATAGAGTGGTAAATTTTTTTTCGCCAACTGCTCAATTCATTATAACCGTCTAATTTACATCATAGGGTTAATAATCACTGTAACTGTTAGAAATGCAACTGTTTAAACCACACCTATATCTATAGAGTTATAAATATCATGAAATTTCTCATTATTTGTTTGTTTGCTCAATAGCTGTTTCTTAGCCTAATTTGTCTCCTTTAGCAATGCAGCTTCAATTCTTTAAAGCCATGGTGATGAAAACTTGTCCAACTCATGGTTTTTGACTCAAAAACATTCTTTAGCCTCCAAAACACCTACAGAATGTAAAACACAAATAAAATACAAGAAATCCTAAAATCTAACAAACAAAACACAAAGAATAATGATGGAAAAGTATGTGAACTTAAGTACTTATCAAACTCCCCTGCGCTTAACTTTTTTAGTCCTCAAGCAAAACCTAAAAAAAAAGAAGAAAAATAAACGTTCCAAACGATCCTCCCAACATTTGGTCTTAGAAAACAATAAAAGATTATAGGCTTGAAATCATATAGGCATTCCATCAAATTCATAGTTAATGTAAAGATACATATTCGTACAATAATCATACCTAATAGCCGATGTCAATAATGATTATCTGTGCATGCTTTAAACAATTAAAATCCTCATAAACCTTACAAAAAATGATAGGCTAATTTCTAACGAGGTGTCAAAGATCATAAGCACTTTCTTTGGTATAAGTCTTCATTACGTCGAAAGCACCATCTGAGATCACGAGGTCCTTAATATAGGTTATAATAGGGCCAAGGGGTAGTGGCTAAGAAAAAGAAGGGTAAGGATATCATAAAGGTTTTAAAAACTTTATGTAGTTAGAGACATCTATAATTCTTCAAGAGACACCTCTCAAAAACCTAAAGAAGTAAACTTAGGATAAATGTCATTTTGTTAGCCTTTCCTTCACTCTATCCAACTTTATAATATCTAGAACTGTGATAGAAACGCTTAAGAGATAATTTTTATATATATCTTTTATTTTCTTCATTTCTCTTTTTTTATTTTTTTTTTAAATTTTTTGTTCTTTTTGATTGATTCTTTTATATAATTTTTCTTTTCTTGAGTTATCCTTACAACATTTTCCCTTCCTTTCTTTTGATTTGAACCTTCCTCCACACTTATCTTATATTCTTAATCTAATTTTTTACAAAATTTCCTTGTACATGAAATAACTCTCTAAAGCTCCAATTCATCTTTAGAACAAGGGTGAAGATATAAATATAACCGGGCTAGTTAAAAGATGTGACTAAGGTCTATATGAAGGTTCAAATTTGGCTTACTAGGGAATGTCCTCTTAGGAACATTAATCAGGCTCTAGTTGATTAGACCTTGGTGCTAGAAATCCTAGTATCAATCATTTTTTAAGTGATGCTCAATTAGCTGTTCGCTTAGAAAGACCTCTAGAAGACACATAATGTTTGACCTCTGCATGCCAAAACCAAAATGATAGTTAAAGTGAGGGTATAATAAGCTACTCATTTTAGCATGCTTGTCTTTATATCGAGTAACATGTTTATTATGAAAAAGATGTGAGTACAATCATCATAAAAACATATTAACTCACAAATGATGTCAATATCTAAAACAATACTCATAATCAATCAAAGCCATAAACATTAATGCTCAGCTCTCATCAACGTAGCTAGAAGGTATTTTAAGACTCAAAAAACTAAAACTAGAAAAAATGATTTTTTGTAGTTCTTTAATTTTTTTTAAACAAACAAACAAAAACCTAACACAGAAAGAAACTAAAATCCTAAGTCTTTCCCCTACACTCAATGCTTTCATTGTCCTTAATGTAAGACTAGGCATAGATGAAAAGAGAAAACATAAGCAAATAAATAATAAAAGCAATAAAAAAGATAGAGTGGGTGATAGTAAAAAAAATTCAAATCCATTGTGGTGTGCTCTCTATTCATTAGGTTACTTCTTAATAAGTGCTTGGTTTAATGTTCTCAGCCTGACTTAGGAGGAGTGTTCATCAAAGAGTGGCTTCTGCCCATAAAATATGTCATAAAATACCATATGTGAGTCTTCATTATCAATGACCTCAAACTTGGCAATATATGGAAGATTTTAGCACCTTAGACCAACTTAACTCAGCTTCATTGAATGTGCTTAGGAGGAGAACTCCATTTCTCGTTTTGGCTTGTAGAGGGTGGAATATGGTGATGATGATGTCAATATGAAGTAAAGATTCATCGATGGTGTATGTGTTAGTAACATTGATGAGCTCAAATTGATGACCTCATATGCTTTTTCATCCACCAATGCACCTTTTAACTCCTTTTCATGTAGGAATCCTTATAATTGCTCTTCACTCTTCACTTGGCTATGAATAACTATACTTGTAATTTGATCTTCCTAACACTCATGGCGTTGGATAAATATCTATTATTCATTAAATTAAAATCAGTGTTGATCGAGCTAGTGTCCAACTTAGCAAAATATTGACCTAACACAGCTTCAAAGAGGCCTTGTTCTTCCATTTTTAGCTCTATCATGTCTAGAGGCTCAAATTCTAGTGAATCTTCCATGTACTTTGAACTACTCTCCTAACCTTGGTTGTTTAAGTCATCATCTTTAATCTACACCATATTTTTTACCATTTTATTATTTCATGTGCCTACAACCTGGTCACTGTTCTAGCCAATAGTTCTATCCAATTCCCCAAATTTTAAAGACTTACTTAAGTGTCCTAATAAAATTGCTTACTACTAGCATTTAAAGCTTTGACTATGTCTTTTAGAGAATAACTTGTAGGTGTTTGGTTTACCAAGGCTCCTTCACTACTGCTAATATCCCCATATCATGAGGTCTGGTGCCAAACCATGACTCCAAGTTGTTGTAATTGTCCTTCAAACCTTCATATGGTTGATTTAATTCTTATTTAATAATTAATTAATTAATGTCGGTTATGGTTCTTTAGAGGTTAGAATGTGTATCTAGGTTTTTCATGTAATTAGATGGCACACTATCATCTTTGTCTAAGAATTATTATTTAATTTTAAATTTATATGAATTTTGTAATTAAATAATCATTCGGAGAAGACGAATATAAAAGATGGATGATAGCATTCCACAGGTTTTTCCTAAGTCTCTAATTTTATGTTTTTGAATTATTGAAAAAAATAAAATGAATAAATTGTACTAAAAATTATATTTTTTGAAAAAACATGATTTTTGCTTGATCAACGTGTCGAACCTTTAAGTTTGATAGGCCGATGGTCGCAGATCGACAGGTCGAACCTTTAGGATCGGTAGGCCGTCTATGGGGCAGAATTCTAATGGTTCTGGCAGTAGGTCAAACTTTCAAGTTTGGTAAGCCGATCTGTCATGACTAGCAGGTCAGACTGTAAGGCTCGGTAGGCCGATCACACAAATCAACATGTCGGTAAAGAGCTTTGAATTTTCAAAATAGGTACATTTTTGGTGCAATTTTGATTTTATTTTCAGGATAATTCTAAGAAACATTAAATTTGGATATGACCGAAAATATGGAGTTTTTGATCTATACGGGATTGAAGACTTGAAGACGGAAGTTACATGAAGAAGGATACAATTTGAAGATTCAAGGGCGAAGAATCAATAATATGTTTCAATTATTCTCTTGTAATCTTTGTTTTCTTTTCTGCAAGGTGGAACCATAATATTACAATTATTTATTATTATTTTGCTTGTGGCTTTGTATGATTGCTTTGCCTGTTTGCATTATAATATGATTTGCCATGTATATTGATAACATGTCATATAAAATAGGGAGTGCAGCTCATTAAAAAATTGTTCATGCATGTTTATGAAACAAATCCTTGATTTCAAAAGATTAAGTGAGAGAAGGTTTTCGAAGAGAGGACCAACGGCCTTCAACATTGGTCCATAGGTAGCACATGGTGGTTTCGACCTCTACGAAGGGACTTCATTATGTACAGGGTTGGATTCTGAGAGGATAAAGTATTTTAGCATGATTTATGGTTGCACTCCCCTAGGTGGTGATTGTAAATCATGGATAAAATATTGAAACGATGGTTATAAACTCATGTTAGTTTTTTTATTAACCTCCCTTAAGAGTGTTGTTAATAAAATTAATGGCCAAAGAAACGATTATTAATATATGTTGGATCATATGGGTCCTGGATGGCACATATTAATCAGGAGGAGATCTGTGTTCCTAATTGAATTTGGCAAGTCTCCCCTAGGCGGCTTGTTGAATTATGAGTTAGGAATTATCATTGTAAGGTTGTGATCTTTTCAAGGTTTTGACACATAAACACATTTGTATTTTTTACATGATTGTGTTATCTTACTAAACTATTATTGTATGTTTGCTTATGTTTGGTATATGATTCTTTATTGTAGATTAAAAATTTCTAGAAACGCTTTATCTTTGATACTTTATAAAAACCAATTAATTGATGAGAACTATAATGATTGGAAACAGAACCTAAACATCGTCCTATCCTTTGAGAAATTAAAATTTGTGCTAACGACACCTTGTCCTCCTGAACCTAGGGGAGATTCCACCAATAATCAAATCCAAGCATATGATCATTAGAAAGATACTGATGATCAGGCCCGCTGCTATGTTATGGCCAGCATGAATAACATGCTGCAGGCTCAACATGAAGATTATGAGACTGCTAAGTAGATCTTGGATAATCTGGAAGACATGGTTGGAGGCCAGGCCCTAACAAAGCAGCAAGGGGCTCTTCAAAAACTCTTGAACTACAAACAAAGACCAGGGACGTCTGTAAAGGAGCATATGATGTTAGTCATAGGTTACCTTGTTGAGGCTCAAACCAATGGAGCTGACATTAATGCTGAAACTCAGATGACTATGGTCTTTGTGATTGTTTAAAGAATTTATCCAATTTAGAGCTACATTTAGTTTAAGCAATAGGCGAGATATGACCTTGACTAAGTTGATGAAACAGTTGGAGGAGTTCAAACTTCTTATCAGGGAGTCTCTTGCTGATGGCAAGGCCAACTTGGCGGTTGTGTTTGGTTCCAATCCCAACCTAGGGAATGGAAAGAAGCAATAGGCCAAGAATGGGAAGTCTTCTATTCTTGCAAATGGCAAGAACAAGAAGAAGAAAAAGAAGAACCCGAAGAAGCTCGAGTGCTTTTTTATGGGAAGGTCGGGCACATAAAGAAGACTTGCAAGGACTTTCTTTCCTAAGGAGGTAGGTGTGATATTCTGGTTTTAGAAACTTGTTTGATTGAGGAATCCCATGACACTTGCATCATACATTCTGGAGCAACTAATCATGTTTGTGTTTCTCTAAAGGGGTTCAAAGAAACGTGAAGTTTGCTTTGTGAAGACTTCACGCTTTGGATGGGCAATGGATCCTTGGTCTTAATAGAAGTAATGGGAGACGTCTATTTGTATTTTGATAATTATAGAAATTTAATTTTGCAAGATTGATTTTATATTCCTAAACTTTCTTGTTTATTTAAACACTCCTATTTGGTTTCTTTTGATAATTAAGTGGTGATTCGTAAAAATAGATCGTTTATTTGTTCTAGATGGATGCACAATAAATTATATTTTATCAAACCAAAGATGGACTTATTGCTTAATGTTGAGATTAATGATAATAAATCTAAGAGACTTAAAACTTCTTGCTCTAATAAGACTTATCTTTGACATTTGCGATTAGGTCATATTAACCTGAAGAGGATTCAAAGGTTGGTAAGGGATGGACCTTTAAGTTACTTGAAAGTGGAATCTATACCATAATGTGAATCTTGTTTAAAGGTAAAATGACCAAAAGACCATTTAGATTTGAAGGCAATAGGGCCGAAAGGGTTCTAAAACTTGTGCATAGTGATGTTTGCGAAACTATGAACATCAGGACATGAGGAGAGTATGAGTGCTTTGTCACTTTTATTGATGATTACTCAAGGTATAGGTATGAGTACTTGATGCACTACAAAAGCAAAACTTATGACAAGTTTAGGGAGTTTGGGGCTGAAGTGGAAAAGTAATTGGGTGACCCATAAAGGCACTTCGATCGGATCGAGGTGGTGAATACCTTTCTGATGAGTTCTTGGGACACTTATTAGAGAGTGAGATTTTATCCCATTTGACTACGCCAGGCATTCCGTAGTAGAATGACGTGGCTGAGATAAGAAATAGGACTTTGTTGGACATGGTCAGGTCCATGATGAGTTATTCATCATTGCCTTTGTCCTTTTGGGGATATGCACTACAAACCGCATGTTATCTTTTAAACAATGTGCCTTCAAAATCGGTTCTTAAAACTCCTCATGAGTTCTGGATGGGGAAAAGGACATCTTTAAACCATATTCGCATATGGGGATGTCCAGTTCATGTCTTGTTTAGGGATGCAAATAAGTTGGAAGCACGTTCGGAAGTTTGTGTGCTTGTAGGATTCCAAAAAAGGACTAAAAGGGGTTATTTTTATAACCTAAAGGAAAATAAAGTCATGGTTTCAACTAATGCAACTTTCCTTGAGGATATTTACATGGACGACTTCAAGCCTTGAAGCAAAGTGATGCTTGAGGAGTTAACGAGTGATTTGATCACTCTGAGGGTTTCGAATGAAACAACTCTAATCGGTGTAGAAAAACTAACCAAACCCAAACAACAATCTAAGGGGCTTCAGTGTAGTGGAAGGATTGGGTATAAACCTGAGAGGTATATGTTCAATGGTGAGGCCTTTTTGGTTGAACCTGATGAACAAGGCAGGTATCCTTACACTTATGAAGAGGCTATGGAGGATGTTGATTTAAAACTCTGGACAAAGGCCATAAACACAGAGATGAAGTCTATGGAGACTAATCGGGTCTAGGAGCATGTAGGTCTTTTCGAAGGGGTAAAACTCATAGGGTGTAAGTGGATCTACGAGAGGAAGAGAGGAGTGGATGGAAAGGTCAAAACCTATAAGGCTCAGCTTGTAGCTAAGGGATACATACAAAAGGAAGGAATCGATTATGAGGAAACTTTTTCGCCTGTAGCCATGCTTAAATACATACAAAAGGAAGGAATCGATTAAGGGATACATAGCTGTTGCTCTCGACTACAAGATTTGGTAGATGGATGTCAAGACGGCCTTTCTAAATGGCTATTTTGATGAGTCCATCCAAATGGAGAAGCTAGATGGGTTCAAGGCTAATGGTCAAGAGGGTAAGGGTTGTAAGCTACTAAAGTCAATTTATAGACTCAAGCAGGCTTTTCATTCTTGGAACGTAAGATTTGATCAAGTGATCAAGACTTATGGGTTCGTACAAAATGTGAACGAACCATATGTTTACAAACACATTAAGGATAGGTTGGTGGTTTTTCTACTACTCTATGTAGATGACATTCTACTAATTGGCAATGACATTGGAGCATTGTCATCTGTCAAATTATGGTTGACTAAGCAATTTGATATGAAAGACTTGGGTAAAGCTAATTTTGTTCTCGTTATCTAGATCTTTCAAGGTAGGAGGAACAAAATGATAGCTTTGTCCTAAGCAGGTTACATAGATAAAATTCTTAAAAGGTTTACAATGTAGGATTCCAAAAATGGTGGGCAACCGTCTAGGTTTGGAATTATTCTTTCTAAGAAAGACTCTCCAAAGTCTATGAAAAAAGAGAATACATGAAGAAGGTGCCTTATGCTTTGGCAGTGGGTAGTCTCATGTATGCCATACTTTGCACATGACCGAATATTTATTATACTGTTGGGATTGTAAGTTGATTTCAGTTAGATCGAGGATTGAACCACTAGGTTGCGGTCAAGCATATTTTCAAGTACTTGAGAAGGACTCGAGGGTCTATGCTTTTATATTTGGGTGAGGATTTGACTCCTCTAGGATACACTGACTCAGATTTTGATTCCTGTCTGGATTCAAGAAGATTGACTTCAAGTTTTGTGTTTACTCTGGGCGACAGTGCCATTTCTTGGAGAAGTGTGAAAAAGATTACACTTTAGATTTAACGTTGGACTCCGAGTATGTGGCAGCCACTAATGCTTCGAAAGAAGCAATGTGGCTCTATAAGTTCCTTGGAGATCTTGAGATAGTTTCTAGTATGGATAAGGTAGTATTGCTATGCTGTGATAATAGTGCTGTGTTAGGTAATGCTAAAGAACCAAGATTGCACAAGAAGAGTAAGCATATTGATCACAAGTATCATGTGATAAAGGACTTCATGAAAGCGGGCATGTCGTTGTGTGCAAAATTATGTTAGAGGACAATTTAGCTGATCCATTCACAAAGACAGTTAGTGGGATAGTTTTGAGAGGTAAGTGGAAGCTATGGGGATGCGAGATTTATCATATTTACTCACTTAGTGCAAGTGGGAGATTGTTAGACATGTATGCCCTAAGGAGTAAAATGTAATATGTTTTTGGAGACATTTTTATCAATAAAGAGTTTATTTATTATTCATACACTAAATTGTTGTCCTATTTACATTCATATTTATTGAATGTATGATAGGCAAACAAAAGTCTGAGACTGTCAGTCTAAACCTTCATAATCAAGCATATGATGGACAGATTATGCAGGAGACGTGATTCTAAGGGTGACGGTCTAAATTATAAGATCCACAATCGAGGGAATAAAGTTGAGTGCTTTATTCATGTAAAGATTATTATGTTGTCTATATCCTTAAAGGGAGATGGTTTGTCTTGGCCATCAGAGGTGGACTTCGCGAATAGAAACATTGGTGCGTTGTCAAAGGTGACGATGCATTGGATTTTTTAATTAAAATTTAAAACATAAAATTAAAGTGGTGAAGCTTTGAGAATTTTTTGTATGTTTTGTAACTGGTATGAAATTTTAACTCTAATTAATAATTACCTTAAGCATTTGATTTATTATATCTTTTCTCATTAATTGCAGGCATTTTTGCTAATTTTATAAGTCAACTGAGAGCGACGATATAGCAAGTCATACTTCAGTAAGGATTTTCCTATAAAAACTAGCAAAATAATAATCTCTCACTAATGATTAGGTGCACTAATTATGAAAATTATAACCGTTGTCACTACAATTATAATTGACATAATTTTAAGATAGAAAATATAATAACAAATTAAAATTTATATATTTTAATGGAACAAGTTATTGCGTTAATTCCAGCAGCACCTTGTCTTATTAAATGGTTTAAGAATATACTATGTCATCTTCTATCCATAATAAATCAAGAATTACCAAGCATTTACTGTGCCAGTCCATGTCTATAATATAGCAGAAACTCAACTTAATAAACGAGCATGACTTCAGTATTATTAATATTAATTATGGAACACAATTAAATTACATGAAGAAAGCATGACTGAGTTTATGTAAAAATTGGCAGCATAACAACACTAACAACAATTATTAAAAACATAGAAGTATAATTTATTCCACAAAAATATAAGCATTACAAAGCAGATATATAGTTAAAATCCATACCAGAGTATTATGCATACAAGATCATCTCTCTGTCTCACCAAACTCTCTACATTAATTTAGATATTATTTTATTATTTTTTACCTAAGGGGATACTGTTGAGTCTAACTCAACAGAAAACAAAAAAAGAGGGAGAGAGAAGGGCCAAATGGCCTAAGGGATGGCCTGAACCGAGGCAAATGCCTCAAAATTTATAGGGGCTCAAAAATTACTATTTGCCATTTTAAATTATTTTTTTACTGTTGAAACATTAACAAATTTGTATCATAATGATATGTTTTTCTCCTCCTTTTTCCTTGCCCAGGGCCTACTTTGGTGTTTGAGATTCTTGTTGAAATTCGCTGCTTCTCGTTGGCTGGTTGCATGAAAACAGGGCGATTTGGACCACTCAAATCACGATCTAATGGCTGAAATTCGCTGAAGATAAATGGGGTCCAGTGGGACCACCAACGACAACCGTTAGATTAGTCTGAGTATGGTGATCTCTTGGTTGAGAAAATGGATATAGTGGAGACATGAACACAAGATTGGACAAGCTTTAAAGACACACGGGCCCACCAAACACGCGTCAACGCTGACGTGTGCTGTCCTGTTGACGCGTGGCATGACGGCAAACTGACGTGCATAGAGATTGAACGGCTGAGATCATTCTAGCAACGGATCCAACGGATCTTGTAATGCCACATGTCTAGTTAATTTTGAAATTTGAATTTTTAATATTTTTGATCCATTTGATTTTTGATTTTGTCCGTTTTTACGCTGTTTTGCTCCGTTTTTCCTCCAGATTCTAAGCCTAAAATTCACAAACATACTAAAATTAATTATTTTACAAACCAAATATTTACAATAATATTACAAATGCTTATTTTACATTAAAACACACAAAATTAATTACAAACTTCTAAAATTTTTGGTCTTTTTCAATTTGACACATATATAATTTTTAAGACTTGAAAATATTTTTAAAAATTACAAAAAATATAATAGAATATAGTTACAAACTCAAAACTTACTTATAAACACTTTAAGAATCAAAATAAAATTACACAACATTATTTTTATGGTTTTGATTATTTACAAAACTAAATACATTTAACACACCAAAACAACTCTAAAAATTATTGAAAATATTATTAAACATAAAAATACGTTAAAAACATATTTTTAAACACATTTCCACACTAAAACACAAAAATACTTATTAACACAAAAATGCTATTCATTAGAGGATTTAATGAGAACTAAAAGTATAAATAAATGATTTAAGCCTTGTAAAATGTACACTTTTACAGTCTCATCAAATTATAATGCCCAAATTTAATTAAATACATTTAGTACGCTAAATTGGTAATTAGTGTGCCAAAATTGGTAATTAATTAAATACACTTAGTACGCTAAATACTTATTAACACAAAAATGCTATTCATTAGAGGATTTAATGAGAACTAAAAGTATAAATAAATGATTTAAGCCTTGTAAAATGTACACTTTTACAGTCTCATCAAATTATAATGCCCAAATTTAATTAAATACATTTAGTACGCTAAATTGGTAATTAGTGTGCCTAGTTACAGGTTTATCTTAAATTAACCATATTGTATCATTTTCTTATTTAGTTGCATTTTTAATCATTTTGTCGATTTGTTTTAATTGTTACCATTTATTAAATTGATTTTAACAAAATTTGATATTTTGTGTTATTTGCACTCAAAAGAAATTCCAAAAATCAACAGGTCCCATTCTTTCGTTCAATTAGACAAGCCACGTTGATGAGTTTTGAAACCCGTAGCTTGCACTTTGGAATCTTAGCCCCACCTATGTGAAATACAATGTAGAAACTTTTAGTTATAGAACAATGTACAGTACATGGTTCGGGACACAACCATTAAATAATTCTAGTTTAATCATTTTTGCTCGATAGTTTCACCTCTACCTGACTACTTCTCTCAAAAGTCCACCCCTTTCTTTCATAAGACTCAGGCATCATCATAATCTGGTTCTCCTCTCTGCATCTTTGCATTTCCTTCCTCTCTTTACTTGCATTATTAAAACACACATTACATTTTCTAAGAAAACACTGACAACACATGAAGTCTCCATTTCCAGCCAAATTGAGACCAAAATTCACTATATTGTGGCCATCTAGTTAATCCAAGATGGTTCAACTGAGGTTAGTCCTATTACTAACTAATCAATCTCATGTTTTAGAGCTTTGAACACTGATTTTGGATGAATAATTGTGTTAAAATGTTTGAGTTTTAACTTCTTTAGAATAATTTTATGTCTTAAGTTAATTTGTCAAAATCCACCATGCATGTGATGATCTGAGTAAATATAGTCTTAAACAATATGAAATCTGAGTTTGTAGAATCAATTCCATCATAAATTCATGAATTATTTGGGTGGAAAACGAATCAAAATTTGTTTATACATTTATTGTTCATCTTTAGAATAAAATGTGAAAATGCATGCAAAATGATTTTGCATGTGGATGAAATTGATTTAAAAGCTTCATATTGTTCTTATGAATCATTTAGGCATGTTTTTAATGCATTAGAACAAGCTTGAGGTGATTTAAAACTAGTTTGAAACTCAAGTGCTCAAAAACAGAGCATGTTGCTTGCGACAACGTGGTTGACTAGGACATCACGAGCATGTGGTTGACCATGTGTAGTATAGTGCAGTCAACAGCATTGCACAAGTTTGGTAGTCTGAACTTGTATGGTCAGCAGGCTAAACTTAGCTTGTTTGGCATGCCAAACCCAGATGGTCGGTAGGCCGACTATACGATTTGAAATGGCAATTTTGCCTGTTATTTTTTCATCATTTCATGATTTAGAACTATTTCAAAAAGAATATGATTCTATGTTCAAAAATGCAGATGAAATGAAGATTTCATACATGATCATTTTTAGTCTAAAGACACACTAAGGAACCATGAATAGCTTAGTAGTGAAATATGTCAATGTTTAGAGATTAACGTGTTTAGTCCACATCTAAGGTTGCTTGCGGTTTTGAGGAGCTAATGTTTAGTAAAACAGAGATTTGCAGGCACTAACGGTGCTAGGAAATGAGGTAGGACTCTAAACCTTTCTTTTCAATAGCCATGACTTTAAAAACGAGTTTTGGCCTCTCTATACCCTTGAAAATTTTTTAAGAAAATAAGTTGTCTGTTTTTATTTATATCCAATAGATATTCGATTAATGATGATAATGAATGACAATAATGAATTATGGTAATGAATTATGATAATAAATGGTGGAATCAAATTAAGATAATGAAAGAGTCATGATGAATGTAAATGATTACATGGTAAAAGAACACCCAGAGATTTATATAATTAAATGATGATGGACACCAAACAGACATAGAAACTCATTCAGAATGATATAATAGTGCATGATGCCACACAGAGATCGGGTTGTGCAGAAAGTAACCTTGGGGGTAGGTCCCAAAACCCAACTAAGCCACTTCAATGGTGATTTGTAGGCTTTGCACATGAAATAATGATAATATATGATCCGAGATACTTACAGATGATGAACCGTGAGCACAAATTTAGATTATTCAGTTATAATGAATTTTGATGATTTCATATGGTGAGAAATAAGTATGATTTTGTTAAATTATTTAATGTTTTTGAAATTGTATTAAAAATTGCCCATTTTATTTTATAAAATGACAATTTTAAAAACCAAAGTCCGATTTTTGAGCCTTTCGTTCACCTCTTTGTTTTAAATCTTCCCCCCTCCAAGTGACTCATGGTGTGCTACCGAGTAGGATATTGCTGCCATTCTGATTTAGACCATGAGTTGTATACTTTATTTGTTTAATTACCAAGGCATGTATTAATGGGCTATTATAAGGACTTGATTCATTCTCTTATGGTCTGTGGTTTATATTATTTTTGTATGTTTGTACTATATGCACACTGTGTGGCGTCTGGTGAGGCCCAAATTGATTCTTGATGGACGTTAAAACTTGAATTTTATTTTCCAAGGCTATTTAAGGAATTTTGCATATCCAAATTTCAAAGATTTGTGATGTTTTAAAAAGGTTCAAATTTACCATATTTTCGTAAAATTACCCAAAATGGTTTTCTTAAATTATTAATTAAATAATTAGTGTGTTTAGTTAAACTTGATTAATTTATTTATATTAATCCACCACGTCACTACCTGGGTTGGGTTCATGACAAATTAAATTATACAAATTTGCAATTGGGTTGTAACATACCCGATTGATAGCATGACAACATTTTATATGGGTCGGGTGGAGGTTGTGCTCCACTTTTAGAGCCAGCACATGTAGCAACTTATCCAGACATATCCCACTGTTGTCAAATGAAAGGTTTAATATCATTATTATGTACTATAATAATTATGTTCTACTAATATCCTAGTTCAGTACTATAAAAACTAGGGCATCTATACATAATACCTATTCTTCATCGCTACTAATGTCTTGAATTTCGACAGCATCTCCTTTTAGTTCTCCCAAGTGTGCTATTAGGCGCACAACCGAAGAACAAAGGAAGATGTACCGAAACCTTTAGCAAAGGTGCGAGTGAAAATAAATAACAAACATGTAAGTTACAATACCAAACTATCCAAAGGGGACAATTCAAGCATCAGTATTACTACATACCGATTCTTGAACGGGTCTAAGGTAAAATTATGCAAGCATGTGCAAAATAAAAACATAAATTTGTACTCTCATACATTGTTTTTTTGTGACTATAAAGTCACATATCAAATTTTATGATAATTTTACTTAATTTTATCAAATTTTATGATGATTTTATTGTTCTTATTGTTTTTAAAATAAAATTATAAGTTTAATAAACATTATTGTTGTTATATTAATTAATTATTTCGTTAACTGTTAATTAAGAATTATTATTTTCTTATTTTTATTTTTTAATTTCTAATTAAAAATTACAATTTTATTTATTTATTTATTTATTATTATTAATAACTTCAACATTTATTCTATCAATTTTTCAATTACTATAATGTATTAACAATAAGTTTATACCATATTATCAAATTTTATGATAATCAATCCTTAACAATGATATTATAATTATTAAACCATATTGTTCACTAAGTTATAACGACAATTTAGTATATTATTTTACTTTATACTTAATAACTTAATTAATTATTTCATTAAATGTTAATTAAGAACTATCATTTTCTTATTTTTAATTTTCAAATTGTAATTAAAATTTACAATTTTTTATTTATTATAATTTATTATTATTAATAACTTCGACATTTATTCTTTCAATTTTTTAATTACTATAATGCATTAACAATAATTTTACAATCCCAAAATTCTAATTCTACAAATCCTAAAAATTCAATTATACAACAATCCACATTAAAACAATCCATAATTCCAACAAAATCACAATCACAATTCATAATTCAACAACAAATCACAATCCAAATAACATATTCATAACTTTAAAAATTTAATTCACAACACAATTCCAAAAATATTCCAAATACCAAAAATTTAAAAACTTACATAATCTAAAACCCACTAAGAACGGGGGTTAGAAAACGAGGATGGCAGTAAAAACTTCAATGGTGGATGGTCAGAAAACCTCCAAAAACTCAACTAGGAAAAAGTTTAGGGATTTCTTTATTTAGAGAGATTTCTATGGTTATTGTTTGATAATATGATTTTTTACAATACAAAACTCATGAATTTATGAATTTCTAGAAGTTTGGGAGAGATTTGAGCAGAACAAGGTGGAGAAAATGGAGAGAAAACAAAGATTGAAAGGAGAAACTGCTGGAAAAAATGGGGAAAAGGGAGCTCTCGGGTTCATTTATATGCAGAGTTTTTTGCAACGACACTTTGTTGTTGCAAATAATTAAAAAAGTTGTCATAAAAGGTCATCAAAACGACGTCGTCCCACTTAATCTGGGAAAAATATTGGCAAAGTAATCTTTTATTTTTATTAAAGCACCCTTTTCTCTGCCAAAATTTTTGTGAAAAATTAAATTTTCACATATGTTGTTGCAAATAATCTCACCGCTATTGTGACTGACACCGTGAGACAGCTATTAACCATTAGTATTTGTGACGACATGTAGTTGCAAAAAAAGCAAATTGTTGTCACAAAAAAGAGCTCTGGGACTGTGAATGAGATTTCAAGATAGCTGTACACCATTAGTATTTGCGACGATTTTGTTGTCACAAAAAACTCTATAATTCTTGCCACATGCACACAGTGTTATCACCACTTGCGATGCCTTTATCATCGCAAATACCTGGCATATTTTGCACGAGCCCTCAGGCACTAAATATTCTTGGCGCCAAACCAGTAATTGCAATGACATGTCATCACAAATATGAATAGTTATGTTCTTTCTTTTTTGCGATAACATGTTGACACAAATAAGTTTTATATGCGATGACATGTCGTTGCAAAAATGTTCCTCAATTGGGACATTTTATCGTTGTAAAAAATGAAATATTTACAACGACAATTGTTATCATAAAAAATGTCGTTGCTATAAAGCTGTTTTGTAGTAGTGCACCCCGTTGGCCCATGCCATTCCTCTCCTCCTTTTCCTTTTCTTGTTCTTCTTCCTGTCAAACCAGCGTAATCGTGCCATCATCTCTTCCACTATGAGTTTAAGGCTGCCATTGTAAACCTACGCCCTTTGTTAGGTAGAACTCCCTCACCCCTTCACGCATGGCCGTGAGTTCGAGGTCACCTATGCTCTTCATAGCTTTGCGGATAGATCAAACCCACACCACAGCTTTTTAATGCCTTTTCTTTTTGTTGGAATTTATTGAACCTTTGTTCTTGATGATTCATTCCACTCAATTTGTGTTCACTAACAAGCTTAAAATTTGTGACTTTAAAATCCCATGTAGAAAACTGGGTAATTTTTTTATTACTTTTGTTTTTTTATACTTTGTCGCTGTTATGCTTTTCTATTTCTATCCAAATGGTCCTATATCTATGTTGTGGGGTTTTGAGATTTTTTTCTTTGGCTTTATATGTTATCTCATATATTATAGAGGCATTTTGAGTTTTTTTTCATTGTTGCGGAAAGTTATATTGATATTGAAACTTTTTGCCCTCATAGTATGTTGAAGAGCCAAGAACCAATCAATGAAGATGAAAAAGAAGAATTGCATTGCATTTCTAGGGTTTTAGAATTAAATTTCATCATCGAATTTGGTTTTTTTGGGAAGTTTGGATAAATTGAGACTGAGTTGCAAAAGAACTAGGGATTCAATAAGAAAGAGAGAGAAAGATTTTGAGTGGAAATGGTGGGATTGAACTTGTAACACCCAAAAATTTTTAATGCATTAAATATGCGCAATACTAAAGCTCCTTATAAGTTTCTTTGTGCTATCAGTAGTCCTATGAGAGACTAGTGTGACTGGTTGAAGAGCTTCGTATTGTAGTAACAGATGCAAAGTTTAGGTATAGATACTATTGCGATAGCTTTTCGCTGCTTAAAGAAAAAATTTTCTGCTATTTAAAATTTAAAAAGTTTTAAAGAAAATGTTTCTTAATGAATTTCATAAAACATTTTGAACGATTTTAAAGTCAAAATTTGAGCTAGGTCTCAATTTGTATTGCAAAGGAAGTTGCAACAATTTTAAAGTATGTTTAAGAAAAAGAGTTATCTAGTATTTTCTTGCTAGTAAGTAAGAATAAGTTTATAAAATCATGTTTAAGCAAGTTAAGTAACGGCCCAAAAAAGACGGGTCATTACAGAACTGAATCACAAGGAAGAAGATGGAATTTAAAAAAATTGCAAGTTGGATATTATGGGGTTTTTCTTTTTTTTTTTTGGGTTTTTTTTTTATAAAATGGTTTTTCTTTATGTAATGGTTTTTTAGTCTTTTTGAAGTAAATAAATATCACATGATACTCACGTGATCAAAAAATGAAAGAAAATTAACGGATGTTAGTTAAGTTAGTCCTTTTGCACATTTTTTTGAGTTTGGGGTTAGTTGAGTTAAAAAAAGAATAGGGACTAGCAAGTAATCTTTTAAACAGTTCAGGGACTAGCCGGGCAGTTTATTCTTTCTTTTTATAGTATCTTATTTCTATTGGGGGCTACTGGTTCTAAGTATCACAACCGATAAAAGGTGAGCTCATTTTTTAGACTTATAATCTATTATTATTTCTCTACCTCATTTTTTTTTTTTTGTTTTTGGTGAATTATCTTTAAACATGAAGCCATTTTTCATACATAAAGAAAATTTACAATAACATTTTTATAAAAATAGAGGACATTTGTTTTTAAATAATTTGACAAGTAGAAGTTTTTTTTTAATAAAATTAAAAGCAAAGCAACTCGAAAAAAATAAACAAATAAAAAAGGCAACATAATTATTATATCAATAGAGTTTCTTTATTTAAGGCAAAATCATGAAAGAAATTACAAAACGATAAAAACAACATATAAGCATAAGCCAATAAATAAATGAAAAAAAAATCAATTCAACTTCTAAAAAGGGAGAAAAAAATAAAATGATTTGCTATAAGGTATAAACATGAAAAAAAGACAAAAAACAATAATCATTAGCTTGTAATTAATTTGAGGATATGATATGCAGGTGTGTGGAGATTAAAAAAAAACTATCATTGATTCCTTTTTATAGTATATTTAATTACATAAAAAGTCTATTAAAATTCTCCTTTGTTGTCATTTATATGAGAGTTTTTCAGTACTAACAATTTTTAATTAAAAGGGGTGTGAAAAATTAAAAAAGGATGTGTTAATAGAGTCAATTAGTATTTTTTTTTTAACAATGACAGTAATTGTAGATTTTAACAACCCATTCATTATTTTTCCTTTATCTTTAAATGACTCCATAATACTCCCTTCAAAAGAAACGGAAAAAAGAAAAAAGACTCCATAATGACTTTTCACATTTAGTCAACCCAATGTAAAACGGCAACATATTTCCAAAGAACTTTGCCTTACCAATGCCGTGTCATTTTTCTTTTTCTTGCCTCATTAGTTGCGATTAATAAAGAAAAGAGAAGAAAAAAAAAAAAAAGGAGATACAGACAAAATAACTTAACAAATCTATGAACAATAAGTTGTTAGGCGCGCTACAGTATCTCTCATTTCTTATGTATATGTTATAGATTTATACTAGACTTAGTACTTCTAATTTGCTAATCAATAGTTATATGACTAAATGAATCATAATATAATTAAGAGTAGATTTATGATTTAAGAACATATATAGATTATCATAAATTGCAAGTGAGATAGAGATATATTTATGTAACGCCCTTATATGGGGTTAGTAGTTTTTAATAAATTAAAATAACGATCAGAAATAAAAGTAAAACTTCAAAAATAAAATTGTCTGGGACTTAAATGAAAGCTCTCAGATTAAACTAAAAACATAAACAATAATTTAACCACAATTTAATGTAGCACCTTAAATTTAATAACATAAAACTGTCATCATCATTATTTCAACCCTCAACATATTTTAATATAGTCACAGAAAGTAACAATCGATGCTTACATTATCATGAAGAGCATTCTTAACAATTGAAGCAATTCCCCAACGTAGTATAACTACATGGCTTCCTTAACTATTTTCTTCGTAGCCATCCACACTTAGTGAGTCCTAAAAAGATGAAACATAAGGGAATGAGCGACAACATGCTCAGTAGGAAAAACATTATTCACCTGTAGGTTTTTTTTTTTTTTTGTCCTTACCACATTAAAACCTGCATAGTTAATTAGTTCTTAATATTAATCAACAAAATTATCATGTTCAATTTTGGTGTTTTTCTTATGATCATTCTTACCAAGTTCCATACATATATATATATATATATATACATATTAATTCAAGATTCAATTATGCTCATTTATATCCACCGTGTAATAGAATATCTTATCACTTAACTCAACGAAACCCAAATGGGCACGCTTAATCACCCTCTAAACATTCCAAGGGTGTTTCGGTGAGGGGACATCAAGCTTTGAGTCTCACCAAATCGATTCCTGTACAGTACGTTCTGGGACTTTCGACCCAAGAGAGCGTCATCACCTCCCCCATATTTTACCTTTTAGGGTTTTTGTACCCAAGGACGTAACCGCCACTGTCTTCACGTCTCACCATTTTTCAATATTCAATCATTTTTTATAGTTAGTTTTCCTAACTATGCTTCTCAATTTACAACAACATGTGTAAGATCATTATGTTCCTCGCTGAACAATATAGGACGAGTTCCACATTATCATGTTATAGATATGATCATATACATTTCAAATATCATATACATATCTTACAACATAAACAACCAAATTTTAATTTATTAAAACCTCACAAAAAATGAGTAATAGAATCCCTACCTCTTGGTGAATACAAAGCTAATAACTTAGCTCATAATACCAAGCTCACCATGTAAGCTTCAAGTACTTCGTTATCCTATGACGCATGAAATTACCATACTTTAACTCAATTCCTAATCCATAGTCATACTGATTACCATCTATTCTACTATCCTTATTAGTGTGCCATAATCGTTTATATGAAATCTTTGGAACATTTTATAACACAAAATGGTGAAAAACATATGAATTTGGACTGTTTGATCAGCCTGCTAATTGGCATAATCCGGCCTGTTGATCAAGGCAAAATCTAGAAAACTCCAGCTTTCTGTTTTTAAAGATTTTGAGCTTTAAAGCTCAGTTTGACTTGTTTTAACAAATCCCAGAACATAAAAAATACATAGAAACCATAGATTATCATACCAATAAAACATATAAATCTTTTTCCCCAAATTTTTATGCATAAAACATGTTTAAAATTCTCAAACATTGACTTTTATAGAACTTTACAAAAAATGTGATCTAAATTGGAAATTGTTCAAATCCAAAACAAACACAATTCAATTTGCATGCATATAAAAGCACAAGCCCAGATCACAAAATAAAAAACAATTACAAAATTTGAACATAGTAACTTGGTATAAAGGGAAGGTAGAGAAGAATTTGAGTTTTTGGTTAGAAACTCTACCTTGTCGCCTTGAGAAATTGTTATTAGGCTTGACTTTTTGCTTAGATTGAGAAGGTGAAGGAGAGAGACAAAATAGAAAGAGGGAGAGACAGGGTGAGTGGTGCGAAATGTGGGGGGAAAATGAGCTATCTGATATGTTTTAGGAGTTGGTGGCTTTGGGTATGCGAATAAATAGTCTTATTGGGAGACTTAGAAAAAGAAAGAAAATAAAGGGGATAAGGCCTTTGTGGGGAAAAGGCATGTGACTTGTTTGATTCAAGTCTTATCTTTTATTTATTTATTTTCTTTTTAACCGTTAGACGTGAAAGACAATAAAAGAGGGTCTACTATGGCATTTTAGTAAATATACTAAGTAAGTATAGGAAATTTTCAAAAATTCTAAAAATAAGTAGAAATAAATATTATGAAAAAGATTTTAAATGAAACAATTTTTTGATTGGCACACTAAAAATTAATTTAATTACCTTAATACCCGTTAGGAAAATAACGGTTGTCACAGATCTACCCCCTTTAAATAAATTTCGTCATCGAAATTTCAAATCTAATCATACTAGTAAAAATCATTCAAATCTAATCATACTAGTAAAAATGACAATTCCGTTATGATATCCACTTCTAACTCTAAACCGTCAATGTTGTTTGTCCCTAAATATGAGTTATTGTATCTCCTTTCATTTACTTGGAGTATTAACCTTACTCTAAATACTAAATACTTCAATAAGAGTATTTCTGACTTGTTCCAAATTCACAACACCGTATTATGGTTTAACATTTTGATAAGAGAATACACATGCTAATCATACCATTTTCCAGTCCTTCACTATCCTTGGACAGTGATTTACAATTACATTCAGGATATTGTTCAAGAAATTTTACATACTTCATCTTTGAATTCTTTTTCCTTTCTGAGCAAAGAAAAGTCAAGAATGATAAATTTTATATTCCAACTAATAAACTAAAACATAATCATAAATTATATAACACAAGCACTTCTATTCAAAATCATACATTAAACTTATATATATATATAGAGATATTAAAGGGAGTCTCATAATTACAGCTAACTTGATAAGTTTTTTTTTTTCATTAAATATCTACCTTCATGACACTCAAACATTTCATTCACATAACACACTTATATTTTCTACAGAGTATCCCCACAGTTGACTTTAGTCTTCTACAAAACATTAACAAAATACTACACATTACAAACATGATAAGGATACATTTTGAGAGTACAAGGCACTCCGTATACTAGCTATCCATATCATGCATGCTTATAGAATACAAAAAATCGATAAACAAAAGATCAAACCTTAAGTGGGATGCATTTTGAGAGCATCAAGTACTTCGTATCCAGCCATCTAGGCTTTAGGCTCAATGAATCTAAAAGTTTTAACAATGACATACCATAAGAAATACAAGATGCAAGGTAAACGATTATTCGTGACACATGAAATACGGACACACATGCCTACATGCCATAGATAAAACCATAAGATTACAGATGGAGATTCAAATCAATTGGCTACTCCAAGCTTTCCCTATCCTATTCAAGCTTGGATGTTGTAGTTTCAGATTCCGGATATATGATTTACATCTTATCTATCAATTCCTCAGCTGTCAAAGCAGTAACGAAGAATTGTCTCTCCAATTTTGCGATGATGTTTTTTTCCACAGCGTAATCTAGAAATTTCAAAAGACCATCATAAAAACCATCTGCATTCAGTAGTCCTAAGGGTTTGGAATGAAAGCCCAACAATTGCCTACAAGCAATTATGAATATTTCCTCAAGGGTACCTAGACCATCGGATAATGCTATAAAAGCATCAGAATTATTGATTATGGCTTTAAGATTTTTAGGGATGCTCCTGACCCCTTTTTCCTTACCTATGGTTTCCTTATTAAGGTTTCCTTCAGCTAAAATATGAGGCCAAATCCCTACAGCTGTGGCGTCACTAGACCTAGCTGCTAGCGTCATATTTTTCATCATTTTTATACTACAACCCTCATAGATTATGTTAATCTTCCTGCGTGCTAGGACTTGCCCTAAGTGTTTTGCAGCTTTTACATAGGCTTTATCTTTTCTAAGGCTAGAACCACAAAAGACACTTACATTCTTTATTTTCTTGATGGACTGGGAGGTAGACATATTTGGTTTATATAAGTGATTGCTTTATGTTTGCTCCACTTAGACTTCGGGTTCTACATGAGATTTTAAGGATGCGGAATAGGTAAAAAGGACTAAAGAGATAGACGAGTAGGAAATGAAAGGTAAATCAAAGGTTTAAACAAAATCTTGTGCGGTTAAGAAAGTAAGATAAGGTGATTGATAGTTTACAGAAAATCTAATTCACTTTTTGAAAATGATTAGACTCTAATTGCATAACTTTTGATAATTGAGAATGGTTTGACTGAAGACCCTCTTGACACAACTGTAGGACTTTTGACAAATTTACATCGAGTCTAGAAATTCAATATAAACGACAAATACTGTAAAACTTTTGAAATTTGAGACACAAATCTTGAAATATCTGGACAAGTTTTCAAAATTCAAAAATGTTGTTGTACCATATGTGACGTGTCTGATAAGATAATATATTTTATTATATATATATATTTAAGAAATCTATAAATTAAATGAGATACTAACACTTACTGTGTCAATATAATAATCACAATTATTTCAAACCCAAAGGCAAATATTCTGAGTAAAAGAAAAACACAAACTGTTGAACATCAACTGAAACTGTTTCAAATAAGCAAAGACTAAACAACCTTTATAGAGCGATGACTGATTCCTCATCCAATTTTCTTATGGCTCGGCAAACAGGATCTTGAAATACCATATTCCTAAGACGTTGCTTCTATGCATGGAATTTAGGCCAGAATATAAAAATAACTCCTTGAACATTTCCACTAGGGTGACCACAAAGAGGAGGATGGATGCTATCCAAGTTCTCCTTTGAAAGTCCATCATTGCAAAACCTTATTTTATCTTCTCTATTCGTAGACATATAACCAGGTGAAGTATATTTGCCATTACAATTTTGTCTTCCACATTTGTTACAAGTGACCGCGATGGAACGAGCCCTTCTTTTCATCGCACTACGACTGGTACCCATTCTTGGTAAACTGACATCTTAACTGAAGTCACTCAGATGGATCTTCCCCTCTATTAACATTCTCACAACACAAGAGATGCCAAAACGCATAAGAATCCACAATCGAGTGATCCTAGCCTTGTATTTCTTTCTGAGAATCTTTTGGGAGAGTGTTGGGAAATACTTTCTTAGGTGTTGGTACTTTGGGTCCATGATAAAATGAAAGAAGAGTAAATAGAAAGGAAAAATTAAGACAGTAAGTTGCAGAATCCTAGAATTCCATCTCGTTTTAGAGAGAGAGAGAATTTCTAGAGAGAAAGAAGATGATTTGCGATTTAGAGAGAGAATAACAAATTAAGAGAGAGAGTAAGCTTGGAGAAATAAGGCCCTATGCACAATAGACGTATATGTAAACAATGATTAAACCACTGTAGATGACACTTATAGAGGCCACGTGGGAGAGACAATGTGAGTCAAACTAATTCAAGATTTGGACTAGGCCCAAATGCTCCAAGCTGAAATGGTCCAAGTTGTTTAGGGTCTTAACACATTTGGAACGAGTTAAATAAGAAGCATGAATTTGAAACTCAACTTATACAAATCTTAAGCCCAATTTGAACGTCGCTTAAAACACAATTGACCAAAATAAATGACAAAACCCAATTTAATAAAAATCATAAGTTCCCTTGAATGTTTTCCAAATCATTTCATAACAAAATCCTCTTGTAACTTAAATAATTTGTTTTAATCAAAACATTATTGAACAATACAGACACTCCAATCTTATCCTTACTACTCAATATTCGTTAATATAGATCTATCATTAATACTACCAAGAGTTTTGAATGTAACTAGTCTTAAAATCAATATATTTTCTGTCTTCCAACATAGACCATATCAAAGAGCAAAGACCATTAATATTATTACTTAAGGACATCTACTATCCTCACAATCCCACTTATATAATCTTTAATTTTCTCATATTACAAAACCTCAAGTGACCAAGAGATTCACATTTAAGCATCTAAAGATTAAACCTTTCCTTATAAAGATCCAAAATCATCATTGGTGCCCTAAATATTATGATTTACTTAATGAAACTTCTTTTCACACCATATTTATTCATCAAGATCATTGACTTCACTTAAACACAATGTACGCAACAAAATATTCCAACCTCAAAATTTAAGCACTGTTTGCCTTTACACAAACTCAATAGACCAAAAGACGAACATTTATCCCTTTTAAGATTCAATACCATGAATTCCTAACTTATCTCATCTTGCTCAAGTAAATGGAACCTATAAGAAAATTTACCGAGACTTAAACACTCTATCAAGTACACACATAATCACTACATAGGTTTAAATCAATTATGAAGAATTTAACATATCTAGGCCAAACTTTGAAATCAACAACTCAAACCTTATATTTCTCATTATTTTTCACAAGATAAACGGCCCTTGAATCCTTATATCTATACAAATTTCTCATCATTCTATACGAATTAGAAATGCTTACAGATCCTAGTATTATACGAATCTCTTATGAGCATTCTACATATAAACCCATTCCTTATAATTACTATTCCTACATAACCATTAATACTTTCATTCTACATAATCATCGCAGTCACATAACCGTTAATATTTTCATTCTAGGGCCTTTCCATGTTACATCCTCCTAGACTGTATAAATCAACCTGAAGGTTCATTTTGATGATGACATTGTATATTCAACTTCAAAACCATCTCGAAAATAGATTTTTAAAGTGGTGCCACACTCCATAGGTTAACCGAACCTAGGCTTTGATACCAAAAATTCTGTAATGCCCTTATATGGGGGTTAGCAGCTTTTAATGAATTAAAATAAAGATCAGACATAAAAATAAAACTTCAAAAATAAAATTGCCTAGGACCTAAATGAAAACTTTCAGATCAAAATAAAAACATAAACGATAATTTAACCACAGTTTAATATAGCACCTTAAAATTTAATAATATAGAACTATCATCATCATCATTTCAACCCTCAACATATTTTAATATAGTCATAGAAAGTAACAATCGATGCTTACATTATCATGAAGAGCATTCTTAACAATTGAAGCAATTCCCCAACGTAGTATAACTACATGGCTTCCTTAACTATTTTCTTCGTAGCCATCCACACTTAGTGAGTCCTAAAAAGATGAAACATAAGGGAATGAGCGACAACATGCTCAATAGGAAAAACATTATTCACCTGTAGGTTTTTTTTTTTTTTTTGTCCTTACCACATTAAAACCTGCATAGTTAATTAGTTCTTAATATTAATCAACAAAATTATCATGTTCAATTTTGGTGTTTTTCTTATGATCATTCTTACCAAGTTCCATACATATATATAAACATATTAATTCAAGATTCAATTATGTTCATTTATATCCACTGTGTAATAGAATATCTTATCACTCAACTCAACGAAACCCAAATGGGCGCACTTGATTACCCACTAAACATTCCAAGGGTGTTTTGGTGAGAGGACATCAAGCTCCGAGTTCTCACCAAGTCGATTCCTATATAGTGCGTTCTAGGACTTTCGACCCAAAGGAGCGTCATCACCTCCCCCTATTTTACCTTTTAGGGTATTCGTGCTCAAGGACATAACCGCCGCCCTCTTCACGTCTCACAATTTTTCTATATTCAATCGTTTATTATAGAGTCAATTTTCCTAACCATGCTTCTCAATTTACAACAACATGTGTTAGATCATTATGTTCCTTGCTATACAATACAAGACAAATTTCACATTATCATGTTATAGATATAATCATATACATTCAAATATCATATACATATCTTGCAACATAAAACAACCAAATTGTAATTTATCAAAACCTCACAAAAGATGAGTAATAGAATCCCTACCTTTTGGTAAATACCATGCTAATAACTTAGCTCATGATACTAAGCTCACCACGTAAGCTTCAAGTACTTCGTTATCCTATGACACATAAAATTACCATACTTTAACTCAATTCCTAATCCATAGTCATACTGATTTCCATCTATTCTACTATCCTTATTAGTGTGCCATAATAATTTATATGAAATCTTTGGAACATTTTATAACACAAAATGGTGAAAAACATATGAATTTGGACTGTTCAATCAGCCTGCCGATTGGCATAATCCGGCCTGCTGTACGAGGCAAAATCTAGAAAACTCCACTTTTTGTTTTTAAAGATTTTGTGCTTTAAAGCTTAGTTTGACTTGTTTAACAAATCCCAGAACATGAAAAATACATAGAAACCATAGATTATCATACTAATAAAACATATAAATCTTTTTCCCCAAATTTTTATGCATAAAACATGTTTAAAATTCTCAAACGTTGATTTTTATAGGACTTTACAAAAACATGATCTAAATTGAAAATTGTTCAAATCCAAAACAAACACAATTCAATTTGTATGCATATAAAAGCACAAACCCGGATTATGAAGAACAATTACAAAATCTGAACATAGTAACTTGGAATAAAGGGAAGGTAGAGAAGAATTTGGGTTTTTGGTTAGAAACTCTACCTTGTTTCCTTGAGAAATTGTTATTAGGCTTGACTTTTGGCTTGAGGAAAGAGATCCTGAGTTGAGATGAAACTTTTTGATTAGATTGAGAAGGTGAAGGAGAGAGACAAAATAGAAAGAGGGAGAGAAAGGGTGAGTGGTGTGAAATGTTCGGGGAAAATGAGTTATCTGATATGTTTTAGGAGTTGGTGGCTTTGGGTATGTGAATAAATAGTCTTATTGGGAGACTTAGAAAAAGAAAGAAAATAAAGGGGATAAGGCCTTTGTGGGGAAAAGGCATGTGACTTGTTTGATTCAAGTCTTATCTTTTATTTATTTATTTATTTATTTATTTTCTTTTTAACCATTTCATGTGAAAGACAATAAAAGGGGGTCTACCTTGGTATTTTGGTAAATATACTAAATAAGTATAGGAAATTTTCAAAAATTCTAAAAATATGTAGAAATAAATATTGTGAAATAGATTTTAAATGAAACAAATTTTTGATTGGCACACTAAAAATTAATTTAATTAACTTAATACCCATTAGGAAAATAACGGTTGTCACATCTCTAGCCCCCTTAAATAAATTTCGTCCTCAAAATTTCAAATCTAATTATACTATTAAAAATCATTCAAATCTAATCATACTAGTAAACATGACAATTCCGTTTTGATATCCACTTCTAACTCTAAACCTTCAAAGTTGTTTGTCCCTAAATGTGAGTTATTGTATCTCCCTTCATTTGCTTAGAGTATTAACCTTACTCCAAATGCTAAATACTTCAACAAGAGTATTTCTGACTTATTCCAAATTCACAACACCATGTTATGGTTTAACATTTTGATCAGAGAATACACATACTAATCATACCATTTTCTAGTCCTTTGCTATCCTTGGACTGTGATTTACAATTACATTTAGGATATTGTTCAAGAAATTCTACATACTTCATCTTTGAATTCTTTTTCCTTTCTGAGCAAAGAAAAGTCAAGAATGATAAATTTTATATTCCAACTAAAAAACTAAAACATAATCATAAATTATATAACACAAGCCCTTCTATTCAAAATCATACATTAAATTTATATATATAGAGAGATATTAAAGGGAGTCTCATAATTATAGCTAACTCGACAGGTTTTTTTTTTTTTTCATTAAATATCTACCTTCATGACACTCAAACACTTCATTCACATAACACACTTATATTTTCTACAAAGTATCCCCGCAATTGACTTTAGACTTCTATAAAACATTAACAGAATACTACACATTACAAACATGATATAGATACATTTTGAGAGTACAAGGCACTCCGTATACTAGCTATCCATATCATGCATGCTTATAGAATACAAAAAATCGATAAACAAAAGATCAGACCTTAAGTGGGATGCATTTCGAGAGCATCAAGTACTTCGTATCCAGCCATCCCAGCATTAGGCTCAATGAATCTAAAAGTTTTAACAATGGCATACCACAAGAAAGACAAGATACAAGGTAAACGATTATTCGTGACACACAAAATACAGACACACATGCCTACATGCCATAGATAAAACCATAAGATTATAGATGGAGATTCAAATCAATTGGCCGCTTCCAACTTTCCTTTTCCTATTCAAGCTTGGATGTTGTAGTTTCGGATTCTGGATATATGATTTGCATCTTATCTATCAATTCCTTTGCTATTGAACTAGTAACGAAGATTTGTCTCTTCGATTTTGCAATGATGTTTTCTTCCACAACGTAATCTAGAAATTTCAAAGGACCATCATAAAAACCATTTACATTCAGTAGTCCTAAGGGTTTGGAATGAAAGCCCAATAATTGCTTACAAGCAACTATGAATATTTCCTTAAGGGTACCTAGACCACCGGATAATGCGATAAAAGCATCAGAATTATTTATTATGACTTTAGGATTTTTAGGGATGCTCTGACCCCTTTTTTCTTACCTATGGTTTCCTTATAAAGGTTTCCTTCAGCTAGAATATGAGGCCAAATCCCTACAGCTATGGCGTCACATGACCTAGCTGCTAGCATCATATTTTCCATCATTTTATACTACCACCCCCATAGATTATGTTAATCTTCCCGCATGCTAGGACTTGCCCTAAGTGTTTTGTAGCTTCTACATAGGCTTTATCTTTTCCAAGGCTGGAACCACAAAAGACACATGCATTCTTTATTTTCTTGATGGACTGGGAGGTAGACATATTTGGTTTATATAAGTGATTGCTTTATGTTTGCTCCACTTAGACTTCGGGTTCTACACGAGATTTTAAGGATGAGGAATACGCAAAAAGGACTAAAGAGATAGACGAGTAGGAAATGAAAAGGTAATCTAAAGGTTTAAACAAAATCTTGTGCGGTTAAGAAAGTAAGATAGGGTGATTGATAGTTTACAGAAAATCTGATTCATTTTTTGAAAATGATTAGACTCTAATTGTATAACTTTTGACAATTGAGAATGGTTTGACTAAAGACCCTCTAAACACAACTACAGAACTTTTGACAAATTTACATCGAGTCTAGAAATTCAATATAAAAGACACATACTGTAGAACTTTTGAAATTTGAGACACAAATCTTGAAATATCTGGATAAGTTTTCAAAATTCAAATATGTTACTGTACCATATGTGACGTGTCTAATAAGATAATATATTTTATTATATATATATATATTTAAGAAAACCATAAATTAAATGAGATACTAACACTTACTATGTCAATCTAATAATCGCAATTATTTCAAACACAAAGGCAAATATTTTGAGTAAAAGAAAAACACAAACTGTTGAACGTCAATTGAAACTGCTTCAAATAAGCAAAGACTAAACAACCTTTATAGAGCGATGACTTATTCCTCATCCAGTTTTCTTATGGCTTGGCAAACAGGATCTTGAAATACCATATTCCTAAGACGTTTCTTCTCTGCATGGAATTTAGGCCAGAGTTTAAAAATAGCTCCTTGAACATATCCACTAGGGTGACCACAAAGAGGAGGATGGATGCTTTCTAAGTTCTCCTTTGAAAGTTCATCCCTACAAAGCCTTATTTTATCTTCTCTATTCGTAGACAAGTGACCGTTACAACTTCTTCTTCCACATTTGTGACAAGTGACCGCGATGGCACGAGCTCTTCTTTTCATTGTACTATGACTAGTACCCGTTCCTGGTAAACCGACATCTTGACTGAAGTCACTCAGATGGATTTTCCCCTCTATTAACATTCTCACATCACAAGGGATGCCAAAACGCATAAGAATCCACAACCGAGTAATCCTAGCCTTGTATTTCTTTTTGAGAATCTTTTGGTAGAGTGCTGGGAAATACTTTCTTAGGTATTGGTACTTTGGGTCCATGATAAAATGAAAGAAGAGTAAATAGAAAGGAAAAATTAAGACAGTAAGTTGCAGAATTCGAGAATTCCTTCTCCTTTTAGAGAGAGAGAAGAATTTCTAGAGAGAAAGAAGAGGATTTGCGATTTAGAGAGAGAATAACAAATTAAGAGAGAGAGTTAGCTTGGAGAAATAAAGCCCCATGCACAGTAGACGTATATGTAAACAATGAGTAAACCACTGTAGATGACACTTATAGAGGCCACGTGGGAGAGACAATGTGAGTCAAACTAATTCAAGATTTGGACTAGGCCCAAATGTTCTAAGCTGAAATGGGCCAAGTTGTTTAGGGCCTTAACACATTTGGAACGAGTTAAATAAGAAGCATGAATTTGAAACTCAACTTATACAAATCTTAAGCCCAATTTGAACGTCGCTTAAAACACAATTGACCAAAATAAATGACAAAACCCAATTTAATAAAAATCATAAGTTCCCTTGAATGTTTTCCAAATCATTTCATAACAAAATCCTCTTGTAACTTAAATAATTTGTTTTAATCAAAACATTATTGAACAATATAGACACTCCAATCTTATCCTTACTACTCAATATCTATTAATATAGATCTATCATTAATACTACCAAGAGTTTTGAATGTAACTAGTCTTAAAATCAATATATTTTCTATCTTCCAACATAGACCATACCAAAGAGCAAAGACCATTAATATTATTACTTAAGGACATCTACTATCCTCACAATCCCACTTATACAATCTTTAATTTTCTCATATAACAAAACCTCAAGTGACCAAGAGATTCACATTTAAGCATCTAAAGATTAAACCTTTCGTTATAAAGATCCAAAATCATCATTGGTGCCCTAAATATTATGATTTACTTAATGAAACTTCTTTTCACACCATATTTATTCATAAAGATCATTGACTTCACTTAAACACAATGTACGCAACAAAATATTCCAACCTCAAAATTTAAGCATTCTTTGCCTTTACACAATCTCAATAGACCAAAAGACGAACATTTATCCCTTTTAAGATTCAATACCATGAATTCCTAACTTATCTCATCTTGCTCAAGTAAATGGAACCTATAAGAAAATTTACCGAGACTTAAACACTCTATCAAGTAGACACATAATCACTACATAGGTTTAAATCAATTATGAAGAATTTAAAATATCTAGGCCAAACTTTGAAATCAACAACTCAAACCTTATATTTCTCATTATTTTTCACAGGATAAACGGCCCTTGAATCCTCATATCTATACAAAATTCTCATCATTCTATACGAATTAGAAATGTTTAAAGATCCTAGCATTATACGAATCTCTTATAAGCATTCTACATATAAACCCATTCCTTATAATTACTATTCCTACATAACCATTAATACTTTCATTCTACATAATCATCGCAGTCACATAGCCGTTAATATTTTCATTCTAGGGCTTTTCCATGTTACATCCTCCTAGACTATATAAATCAACCTGAAGGTTCTTTTTGATGATGACATTGAAAATTCAACTTCAAAACCATCTCGAAAATAGATCTTTAAAGTGGTGCCACACTCCCTAGGTTAACCGAACCTGTGCTTTTTTACCAAAAATTCTATAACGCCCCTATATGGGGGTTAGCAATTTTTAATGAATTGAGATAAAGATTAGAAATAAAAATAAAAATTTAAAAATAAAATTGCCTGGGACCTAAATGAAACTCTTATATCAAAATATAAACATAAACGATAATTTAACTATAGTTTAATATAGCACCTTAAAATTTAATAATATAAAACTATCATCATCATCATTTCAACCCTCAACATATTTTAATACAGTCATAGAAAGTAACAATCGATGCTTGCATTATCATGAAGAGCATTCTTAATAATTGAAGCAATTCCCCAACATAGTATAACTACATGGCTTCCTTAACTATTTTTCGCGTAGCCATCTCACACTTAGTGAGTCCTAAAAAGATGAAACATAAGGGAATGAGTGACAACATGCTTAGTGGGGAAAACATTACTCACCTTTAGTTTTTTTTTTTTTTTTTGTCCTTACACATTAAAACCTGCATGGTTAGTTAGTTCTTAATATTAATCATCAATATTATCGTGTTCAATTTTGGTGGATTTCTTATGATCATTCTTACCAAGTTCCATACATATATATATACATCTTAATTCAAGATTCAATTATGTTCATTTATATCCACTGTGTAATAGAATATCTTATCGCTCAACTCAACAAAACCTAAATGGGCGCGCTTGATCACCCTTTAAACATTCCAAGGGTGTTCCGATGAGGGGACATCAAGCTCCGAGTCCTCACTAAGTTGATTCCTGTACAGTGCGTTCTGAGACTTTCGACCCAAGGAAGCGTCATCACCTTCCCCCTATTTTACCTTTTAGGGTATTCGTGTCCAAGGACGTAACCGCCGCCCTCTTCACGTCTCACCATTTTTCTAAATTCAATCGTTATTTATAGAGTTAGTTTTCCTAACCATGCTTCTCAATTTACAACAACATGTGTTAGATCATTATGTACCTCGCTGTACAATACGGGACGAGTTCCACATTATCATGTTATAGATATAATCATATACATTCAAAATACATATACATATCTTGCAACATAAAACAACCAAATTTTAATTTACCCAAACCTCACAAAAGATGAGTAATAGAATCCCTACCTCTTGGTGAATACCATGCTAATAACTTCTAGCTCACAATACCAAGCTCACCACGTAAGCTCTAAGTACTTTGTTATCCTCTAACGCATAAAATTATCATACTTTAACTCAATTTCTAATCCATAGTCATACTGATTATCATCTATTCTACTATTCTTATTAGTCTACCATAATCATTTATATGAAATCTTTGGAACATTTTTTAACACAAAACGATGAAAACATATGAATTTGGACTGTTTGATCAACCTGTTGATTGGCATAATCTGACTTGCTGATCGAGACAAAATCTAGAAAACTCCAGCTTTCTGTTTTTAAAGATTTTGAGCTTTAAAGCTCAGTTTGACTTGTTTTAACAAATCCTAGAACACGAAAAATACATAGAAACCATAAATTACCATACCAATAAAACATATAAATCTTTTTCCCCAAATTTTTATGCATAAAACATGTTTAAAATTCTCAAATGTTGATTTTTACAGAACTTTGCAAAAACATGATCTAAATTGGAAATTGTTCAAATCCAAAATAAACACAATTCAATTTGCATGCATATAAAAGCACAAGCCCAGATCATGAAATGAAGAACAATTACAAAATCCGAACATAGTAACTTGGAATAAAGGGAAGGTAGAGAAGAATTTGGGTTTTTGGTTAGAAAATCTACCTTGTTTCCTTGAGAAATTGTTATTAGGCTTGACTTTTTGCTTGAGGAAAGAGATCCTGAGTTAAGATGAAACTTTTTGATCAGATTGAGAAGGTGAAGGAGAGAGACAAAATAGAAAGAGGGAGACAAAGGGTGAGGGGTGTGAAATGTGGGGGGAAAATGAGTTATCTGATATGTTTTAGGAGTTGGTGGCTTTAAGCATGTGAATGAATAGTCTTATTGGGAGACTCAGAAAAAGAAAGAAAATAAAGGGGATAAGGCTTTTGTGGTGAACCAAGGCATGTGACTTGTTTGATTCAAGTCTTATCTTTTATTTATTTATTTATTTATTTTCTTTTTAACCATTTCACGTGAAAGACAATAAAAGAGGGTCTACCATGGCATTTTGGTAAATATACTAAATAAGTATAGGAAATTTTCAAAAATTCTAAAAATGAGTAGAAATAAATATTGTGAAATAGATTTTAAATGAAACAAATTTTTGATTGGCACACTAAAAATTAATTTAATTACCTTAATACCCGTTAGGAAAATAACGGGTGTCACAACTTACATGGTTTATGTGGTCACAATAAGAATATCCACATAACATAATAAACTAATGCATCATTAATTCGCATAAAGATATAGTGTGTTTTTTTGCTTAGGTATTTTTAGTGTGAATTGAGAGAGAGCATTGAATACAATAAGGAATTCGATCGTTAATATAGTATGAAGCAATCATAATAATATGTTTTATTAAATAGGATTGGATTAATTTTAGCGACATTTTTAGTATTTGTTTATTTTTCTATTTTGTCTAAATTCTCTTTTTAATTTTTTTAATTTTATTTTATTTTTAAATTCTCATTTTTTTTATTCAAATAATTCAAGAGTTAAAACAATTTTGGTAATTAATAAAAATTAACACAATCCTTATAGGACAATATCTATATTTCGGTGCACTTTACTACTTGTTACGATTACGTGCATCTGTGTATATTAAATCAAGAAAGTGATAAGTTAGTTTTAGGCTAATTAATTATATGATTCTAACTTAATATTTTGTTAGTTTTGAGTAATTTATAAGAGTTTGAGAGTGTTTTATGCTCCTTTGTAAATTTTGAGGAAAAAAGATACATATTGGCAAAGTGCAAGGCAAAATGGATCGAAAAATGAGCAAAAGTGAACTTAGAGACAAAATGGAGCTTACACGCCAGCTTGTGGGCGCCTAGGCACTATTGTAGAAGCAATCCCATAGTAAAACCCAAGAGTATAGCGCCTAGGTACTACAACTTGGGCACCTAGGCACCATTTCAACAAAAGAAGACCAAGAAGCACCGTAGCGCCTAGGTGCCATAATCCCATTATGAAGCCTAGGTGCTACAACTACGGCGCCTAGGTGCCATTATGAAACCTAGGTGCCAAAAATATGAAGCCTATGCGCCAGTGTGAGTTTTAGTTAACTCTGAGTTTAATTTCGTTCCAAAATTACTCTTCAAACCTAGCCTATAAATAGAATATTATGAAGGGTTGAACGATGGATTTTAGCAGAGAAAAACTGTAGAAAAGAGGAAAGAACTCACTGCTTAGGAGAAAAAGAATGGTGCAACCTAGAGACGGAACCCATCTTTGCATCCAAACACTGTTCTTTTCCTTCACTCATCATGTTTATGACATTATTTAGGATCATTTTTAGTTTCGTTATGAACTAATTTTTCTATTCTAGGGCTACAATGTCGCAAGATTATAAATGTTCATTTTTATTTAATTTAATTCAATTCAATGTTTAGTCATTATCTATGCTGAGTATTTAATTTGATCTTATTGCTTATAAAAGTTTGCGTACCTTTTGCATGATTCGTGATTTATTTTGAGGTTGAGAAGTGATAATTAAATTGGACTGTGATTGAATGCTATGAAATTAGGATAGAGATATCTACGAGATTGTGTAACGTCGTGAATTTCTTGTTCTTAATGAATCTTGGTAAGTTTAGAGTTTCTACAAAATGTAAGAAATTTACTAACTGGGATAACTTGTTAGTGCTTGAGAAAGATTAGTGATTACTTAAGAGAAATTCCTTATCGACAAAGAAGTAAACATCAGTTGATGAAATTAGATAAATTGGATAGGATTAATTTAGTGAGTTGAAAACCCCTAGATGTCTTATGGCCCGTTTGGTTCTAGTATTTGAATAGAGTATTTGAATAAAGATTTAAATTTTTGTAAGAGAAAATACTGTAGCAAAATGATTCAAACCGTGATTCGAGTATCGAAACAAACGGGCTATATTGAAATTTGATCTATTAAATTTGCATTTTATCATTTTTCTTAATTTAGTTTGTCTTCTTTTGGCCATTTCATTATTCCATTATTTCCCATTATTCAATTGTTCAAATAAAATTAGAGTTAGATTAATTTGGTTCTTAGTGACAATTAGTCCTCGAGGGACGATCTCTACTCTCACTTTATTACTTGTTAACGGTACATGCACTTGCGTTAGAAAATTCACAACAAGTTTTTGGCGCCGTTGCCGGGGACTATTTGGTTTTCATTAATATTGAATAAAATAACTCTAGTTTTGCTTAGAATTTGTCTTTTAGTTTTATTAATCGTAGTTGTTTTTAATTCTTTGTTTCAAGAGTTTTATCTAGGTGTAGGCGGAGCAGTGACTTATTTCCTCTTGATTTTGAGATAGAACACACTTGTTGAAAGAATAGGAAGGAGAGAAGAGAAGCTTTCATTTAGTTGCAAGACACTATGGCTGATCATGGTCAAGTACGAAATGAGGCCAACCCACCAACGACCTTAAAAGGACTACGCATTATCAACTGCAACCTGTAATCAATTGGTCATAAGAAGGCAAGTTGACTCGAAGTCAATAAACACACTCCAAAATAATCCCAGGTATAAGGTTGTGTCAAGTAATAATTACTAGGTGAATCCGAGGTCGAACCCACAGGGAAAGATTTTATTCAGTTTTAGTACATTTATTATATTAACTTTTTGTTTTTAATTGAGTTGAAAAATATGAGGATTAATATTTATTATTTACAAAATAAATTTACCATATTTACACATTTTTACAACATTTTTCATTTTTAGATTTTGACAATTTGGAACTTTAACAACATGAAATGCAGGTAAATAAAAATGGGCTTTCAAGAACAAGTACAGATAATTTAAAATAACTTAAGAAGAGTAATGATAATAACATTGGCAATTTGAAGAAGTAAAACAGCAATAATAATAGGGCCAAGGCATAAAGGTTTCGTTCTGGCAATGAACTTAAATATATTTTAGTTTTTTCTTTTTATTTATTAGTTGGTTTAAAAATACACTATGCCCTCCTATGTCGACAATAAATTAAGAGTTACTAAGCATTTTATAACGCCCCAGAATTTATTTGATGTTATTGTAATATAAATGATGAATTAGTGTGCCATAATTAATGTTTCAACATTAATTTGATTACTTGGTTGGATTTTGAATTTTTGGTTGTTTTGTTAATTTGATGAATTCAAATGATTTCTTATTGTTTTAAAATGATGTTTTGAGTTTTAAAACACAACAATTTATGAAATGTTAAAAATATTCCGTTTTACAAAACCGTGGGTGGCATTTGGTTTTCGTACAGTAAAACCGCCCACAAATTTCCTCTATGTATTTCCTTTTTCCCCTCCTCTCTCCTCACTCTCCCTAATCTCACTCTCTCTCCTCTCTCTCCCTCTCGCCCGAGACTCTATCGTTCTCTCTCAAATTTTTGAATCAAATTCGAATCCAAGCTTCGGGTTGGCAAGGAGGAAGCTCGGGAACGTGATTTGGCAACCGAGAACGTGAATTGAAGCTTCGATTAGATGTTAGTTTTGAAATTTCTAAACTTTTTTCAAAATTTTCAATTTTGTGCATTTTTGAAATCTAGGTTTGCTTGAACTTAGAAAACCTTTGATTTGAGTTAAATGAACTTAGACCAACTAGAATCTAAGCTTAGATTGAAGAAAAATGGATTGGATTCAAGATTTTTCATTTTTCTCCCCATTTTCTTATTTTCGGATTTTTGAGATTTTTGAGTTTAAATCTTGTTTAAATGAGTTCAAATGTGTTCTAGTATGTTTTTCTATCAACTATGATTGCTTTCCATGCCTGGGATTTAAGAAAAATAGGTTAAAATCAAGATTTGGATTTTTGGGGATCGAAAAACCCGTGGCTGGAATTTCTAGGTTTTCCCAGTTCGGCAGACCGAACTACGTGTTCGGTAGGCCGGATCAAGGGATCGACAGGCCGGTGTTCATCTTTCCAGCAGGCCGAACCTGCAGAATGACCGGCCGGCCAAAGCAGGGAGTCCGGCAGGCTGGCCGAGCATGGAAAATTTTGTGATTTTTCACCCGTTTTCACTGTTTTGGACCCCGATTTAAATTCCAACCTTATAGAATGATTTTAAAGATATAAATGGCACACTAGGACATCATGAAATGGTTTAGTAACATAGAATGTCTCGAACTAGATATTGATCGACTTAGTGTGTACCTAGGATCGTTCGTGGTTCCGCGGAGCTAACGTATAGCGGACCGGGATTACGGTGTGGGGCACCGGTACGAGTATTGAGGTAGGACTTATACCCCATTCCTTGGTAGCCTAGTTTCAAAATGATTTGGCTTTGAAAAGGATTTCTATTAAAATGTTTTCAACGGTTGTTTAAAAATGAATTTACCGGTTATATGTTCATATACCGTGAACTAAAATGAACTTCATAATGAATGTAAATGACAATACTTGGTAATTGGGTTTTGAATGATGATGAAAATAACATATAGGCATGATGCCATATCAAAGATTAGGTCATGTAGCAATCGACCTTGGGGTCAGGTCCCGAAACCCAACTAGGCCACTACGGTGGTGATGTTATTATGGTTTGCCTAGGAAAAGAAAATGATATTTCTGGTTGTTCGAGTAAACTGTTCTGGGTAAGAACGATTTTATTTAACTTTATTTATTTCTTTACTTATTCAAGGTTTCTTTTAAATAATTACTGAATAATGAAATGTTTCTTTAAATTAAATTATTTTATAAAACATAGTCCTACTGAGCCTTTCGCTCACCTTTTTTTTGTTTCTAAATTTTCCCCCTCTAGGTGGTTTTCCATTTAGGATTGGAGAGGATTCTTCGGACAGGACACAAGAGCAATAGAGGGACTAGTAAACTTATTTGTATTATTTAAATCAAGGCATGTAAGATTTTAACTCTATTTGTACTTGGACTGTGATTGTATTTATGATATTGTCAGTACCATGTGTGTGCACAAGTTGTGGGTCTGTGGGACCCATACTCGCTATGTTTACTCTTTAATATTAATTATTCATGCTATGGCATTCTTTAAATTTTCACATTTTATATTTAACTCAAACCCTTAAACTCTTGATTTTAATTAAAATTCTCCTTTAATTAATTTAAATAATCTATCACGTCACCTCTAGTACTCCGGGGCATGACAGAATGGTATCAGAGCTCAAGGTTATGAACCTTGGGAATTGTGCACACATAGGTTTGACAATGAAATACCTCTGACAGTCCAAATTTTGTTTTCAGAAGTGAGAGAATGGCACCTAGACGTCGTTCGACAGCTGACGCCGAGTTCGGAAACGAAGAGGGCATGATGAGGTCTATGTTTGCGGCTTTTCAGCAGATGGCAGCCAGGGCTAGACTGGAAGATTCTGATGTTGGTCATCGGCATGCGTACTTTAAGGAATTCCAGCGTGCGTCTATTCTGACTTTTGATGGTAATGGGGATCCGCAGTTGGCAGAGTATTGGCTGGATTCAGTCTTGAAGCATTTGGATACCCTTGGTGTGCCTGAGGAGTATCGTGTGGAGTTTGCTGCGTATAAGCTCGAGGGTGGCGCTAACACTTGGTGGAAACAAGCTAAGCGTTTGGAGCGCGGTGGTGATATCAGTTGGGACAGGTTCGAGGAGCTGTTCTATGAGCGATATTTTCCGCAGGGGTATAGAGATCAGAAGGCAACTGAGTTCTACAAGTTGCAGCAGGGTGATCTATCAGTTCGAGAATATGAGGCAAGGTTTAATGAGTTGGCCAGGTTTGCTCCATCAGTTGTGGCATCGGAGCGTGAGAACTGTATTAAGTTTCAAGAAGGGCTCAAGGTTCCTATTCGATGACAGTTGGTTGCTCTGCGGCTTAGGAGTTTTGGAGAGCTTGTGTCATCGGCGATATCCGTGGAGACTGATTATGTGCAGTACTGTGAGGACCGAGCCAAGGCTTCAGGAGGACCGTAGAGGAGCGGTAGGAAGAGCACCAATAGCCGTCTGACTCCAGGGAAGAACAAGCAAGGTGGCACAAACAGTGGTAGCAGCAGTTCATCTGGCAGTGGGCGCAGCAATCCCTACAGCTTCCATTGTCATTTTTGTCAGCAGCCCGGACACATCAAGAGGAATTGCCCGATCAAGAGTGCCCGTCTTGGATCTCAGACCGGGGAGGATGCTAGTCGTCAGTCTCAGCCTCAGACCCTACCTCTGCTTCAGCAGTACCCGCAGTTGCAGTATCCCCAGTTCTCTCCTCAGCAGTTCTCATATCCGGCACGGGGGCAGCAGCCGCAGCATTTCCAGCGCAGCATCCCTCAGTATCGAGCGTCGAGTACAGCTAGTGTGCAGTCGTCTCCATCCCAGCAGCATCGGCAGAATAATCCTGGACCCAGCAATGTTGGTAGAGGAAAAGAAAAGGCTCCAGCGCAGGTTCATGCAATGGCATCTGGAGGTTCAAATTCTCATGTTGGTAACGCGGTTGTCGATGGTACGATCTTGGTTTCTAGATCTTTAGCTCGCGTTTTATTTGATACCGGTGCCTCTCATTCTTTCATTTTGAGTTTCTTTGTACATGCCTTGGGATTAGAGATAAAAGAGTTTAATGAAACCCTAGTCATAACTTCTCCCTTGGGGCGGGTGTGTGTAAATTGTATGTGTAAATCTTGTAAAATAAAGATTGGGGATGAGATTTTGAAAAGTGATTTGATTATACTCCCCATGAGCTCCTATGATGTAATTCTAGGGATGGACTGGTTGTCGAGGTATAATGCAGTTGTGGACTGCCAACTTAGAAGAGTGACCCTAGTGTCTGATAGGGGGGCGATGATCACTTACCAGGGTGGTGGTGATTGGTTAATGAGTGAGTGTCTCATGAAGTTGTGTCTAGGAGGGCGAAGGAATCTAGGTTGTTGTGCTTTTCTTGCCAACCTAGATTGCGAGCCCTATGCTTCGAGTGGTAGTGTAGCGATTCCGCTGGTTGATGAGTTCGAGGATGTCTTCCCCGACGAGTTGCCAGGATTATCACCGCATCGAAGAATTGAGTTTGGTATCGAGTTGTTTCAGGGAACAGCATCGATTTTTATGGCACCTTATCGGATGACGCCGACAGAAATGAAAGAATTGAGGAAGCAACTTTAGGAGCTTGCTGATAAAGGGTATATTCAGAATAGCACATCTCCGTGGGGAGCACCGGTTTTGTTTGCTAAGAAGCATGATGGGACTCTCAGGTTGTGTGTGGATTATCGGTAGCTGAATCGTGTTACGGTGAAGAACAAGTATCCCTTGCCTAGGATTGATGAGTTGTTTGATCAATTGGGAGGTTCGCGGTACTTCTCAAAGATTGATTTGCGTTCAGGTTATCATCAGCTCAGGATTAAGGAAGAGGATATTCCCAAGACAGGTTTTAGGACTCGGTATGGGCACTTTGAGTTTTTGGTTATGTCGTTTGGGTTGACGAACGCTCCGGTAGCTTTCATGGATTTGATGAACAGGATATTTAGGCCGTATCTGGATCAGTTCGTGATCGTGTTCATCGATGATATTCTTGTGTATTCTAAGACTTGGGAGGAGCATGAGCAGCATCTCCGGATCATGCTTTAGACTCTGCGGGAGCACCAGTTGTATGCTAAGAGGGAAAAGTGCGAGTTTTGGTTGACTGAGGTCAAGTTTCTGGGTCATGTCATCTTGGAGCATGGTATTTCTATGGATCCATCCAAGATTGAAGCTATAGTGGAGTGGGAACGACCAAGGAATGTAGCAGAGATTCGTAGCTTCTTAGGTCTTGCTGGTTATTACAGGAAATTTGTAAAGGATTTTTTGAAGATTGCAGCTCCATTGACGAGATTGATCAAGAAAAATGTCAGGTTTGAGTGGAATGAAGATTATGAGCTTACTTTTCAGGAATTGAAGAACCGGTTAACTTCAGCTCCAGTGTTGGTTATGCCTAGCAATGACGAGCCGTATGAGGTTTACGCAGATGCTTCAGGGCGCGAACTTGGGTGCGTGTTGATGCAGCATGGACGTGTGGTTGCGTACGGATCGAGACAGCTACAACCTCACGAGCGAAATTATCCTACTCATGATTTAGAGCTCGCGGCAGTGATTTACGCGAGGTGTTACTTGTATGGAGCGTCGTTTCAGGTCTTCTCCGATCATAAGAGTTTGAGGTATTTGTTCACTCAGAGGGATCTTAATTTGAGGCAGCGTAGATGGATAGAGTATATGGAGGATTATGATTTTGCATTGCAGTATCATCCCGGAAAAGCTAATGTGGTCGCAGATGCGCTTAGTAGGAAGTCTTCAGGTATTCTCGCTTGTTTGACTTTTGAGGACTGCAGTAGGGATGCGACAGTGAGCGAGTATAGGCTATGGTATCATGAAGACTGTGATTGAGTTTCGGTATATCATGTGGAAGCGACCCCAGCTCTTGTTCGGATGGTGAAGCAAAGTTAGTGGCAGGATCGGCATTTGCAGAGGATTTGGTCACGAATTCAGAATGGGGAGCAGTTTGAAGAATGGAGCGTGCATGCAGATCGATCGTTGTATTTCTGGGAGCGTCTTGCAGTTCCAGCTATCGCCGAGGTGACGAAGGCCATTTTGGACGAAGCTCATAGGTCTCAGTTTGCTATTCATCTGGGGAGCACAAAGATGTATCATGATTTGAAGAGGCAGTATTGGTGGAGAGGCATGAAGAAAGATGTTCGAGAGTACGTGGCCAAGTGTTCGACGTGTCTTCAGGTGAAAGTCGAGCATCAGAAGCCTGCAGGTCAGCTTCAGCCGCTTCCTATTCCAGGGTGGAAATGGGAGCATGTGACGATGGATTTTCTCACAGGTTTGCCGAGGACGGAGCAACGGCATGATGCAGTTTGGGTCATGGTCGACAGGTTGACGAAATCAGCGCATTTCATTCCGTTTAGGTCAACGTGTTCGAGGAAGGTTCTCGGGGATTTGTATCTGCAGAACATTGTGAGGTTGCATGGAGTTCCTTTGTCCATCACTTCTGATCGAGACACCAGGTTTAATGCTAAGTACTGGAGGATTTTTTAGGAGGCTTTGGGTACTGATTTGAACTTCAGTACGGCGTTTCATCCTCAGACTGACAGGCAGTCTGAGCGGGTTATTCAGATTCTCGAGGATATGTTGCGTGCCTGTGCGTTGGACTTCGGCAAAAATTGGAAGCAATGTTTGCATCTGGCAGAGTTCGTATACAACAATAGCTATCAGGCGAGTATTGGTATGGCACCGTTTGAGGCGTTGTATGGGCGACTGTGTCAGTCACCTGTGTGTTGGGCCGAGCCAAAAGATAGGGTTATTCTTGGGCCGGATGAGATCCGTGATAGCAACGAGAAAGTCATAGTGATTCGAGATCGATTGAGGGCAGCTCAGAGTCGATAGAAGAGTTACGCGGATAGGAGACGTAGATCCTTAGAGTTCGCGGTTGGAGATTTTGTTCTCTTGAAGGTATCGCCTCATAAGGAAACTATGCGGTTCAGAGTGAGTGGGAAGCTCGCACCGAGGTATATTGGGCCGTTCGAGATCACTCAGCGTGTTGGTGTGGTTGCTTATCGGCTTGATCTTCCGCCCGAACTTTCTCATGTTCACGATGTGTTTCATGTGTCGATGCTTAGGAAGTGTCCGCCTGAGTAGGGTAAGATAGTTTCATTTCGCGATGTGCAGGTTTAGGAGGATATGACGTATGAAGAAGTGCCGATTCAGATCATCGACCAGAAAGTAATTAGTTTGCGTCGTCGTGAGATACCGTTGGTAAAGGTCGTGTGGTAGCATCACGGGGTTGATGAAGCCACCTAGGAACTAGAGTCGAGTATGCAGAAATTGTATCCGCATTTGTTTTGTTTCTGAAATGAGATGTAAATTTCGAGGGCGAAATTTCTTTTAGGGGTGGAGAGTTGTAACGCCCCGGAATTTATTTGATGTTATTGTAATATAAATGATGAATTAGTCTGCCATAATTAATGTTTCAACATTAATTTGATTACTTGGTTGGATTTTGAATTTTTGGTTGTTTTGTTAATTTGATGAATTCAAATGATTTCTTATTATTTTAAAATGATGTTTTGAGTTTTAAAACACAACAATTTGTGAAATGTTAAAAAAATTCTGTTTTACAAAACCGTGGGTGGCATTCGGTTTTCGTACAGTAAAACCGCCCACAAATTTCCTCTATTTATTTCCTTTTTCCCCTCCTCTCTCGTCACTCTCCCTGATCTCACTCTCTCTCCTCTCTCTCTCTCTCGCCCGAGACTCTCTCGTTCTCTCTCAAATTTTTGAATCAAATTCGAATCCAAGCTTCGGGTTAGCAAGGATGAAGCTCGGGAACGTGATTTGGCAACCGAGAACGCGGATTGAAGCTTCGATTCGAGGTTAGTTTTGAAATTTCTAAACTTTTTTCAAATCTAGGTTTGTCTGAACTTAGAAAACCTTTGATTTGAGTTAAATGAACTTAGAGCAACTAGAAACCAAGCTTAGATTGAAGAAAAAAGGATTGGATTCAAGATTTTTCATTTTTCTCTCCATTTTCTCATTTTTGAATTTTTGAGATTTTTGAGTTTAAATCTTGTTTAAATGAGTTCAAATGTGTTCTAGTATGTTTTTTCTATCAAATATGATTGTTTTCCATGCCTGGAATTTGAGAAAAACAGGTTAAAATCAAGATTTGGATTTTGGGGATTGAAAAACCCGTGGCTGGAATTTCTAGGTTTTCCCAGTTCGGCAGGCCAGATCAAGGGATCGGCAGGCCGGTGTTCATCTGTCCGGCAGGCCGAACCTGGAGAATGACCGGCCGACCGGACTTGGTTGCAGTTCGGCCGGCCAAAGCAGGGAGTTCGGCAGGCCGGCCGAGCATGGAAAATTTTGTGATTTTTCACCCGTTTTCACTGTTTTGGACCCCGATTTAAATTCCAACCTTATAGAATGATTTTAAAGATATAAATGGCACACTAGGACATCATGAAATGGTTTAGTAACATAGAATGTCTCGAACTAGATATTGATCGACTTAGTGTGTACCTAGGATCGTTCGTGGTTTCGCGGAGCTAACGTATAGCGGACCGGGATTACGGTGTGGGGCACCGGCACGAGTATTGAGGCAGGACTTATACCCCATTCCTTGGTAGCCTAGTTTCAAAATGATTTGGCTTTGAAAAGGATTTCTATTAAAATGTTTTCAACGGTTGTTTGAAAATGAATTTACCGGTTATATGTTCATATACCGTGAACTAAAATGAACTTCATAAAGAATGTAAATGACAATTCTTGGTAATTGGGTTTTGAATGATGATGAAGATAAACATATAGGCATGATGCCATATCAGAGATCGGGTCGTGTAGCGATCGACCTTGGGGGCAGGTCCCGAAACCCAGTTGGGCCACTACGGTGGTGATATTATTATGGTTTGCCCAAGAAAAGAAAATGATATTTCTGGTTGTTCGAGTAAATTGTTCTGGGTAAGAATGGTTTTATTTAACTTTATTTATTTATTTATTAATTCAAGGTTTCTTTTAAATAATTAATGAATAATGAAATGTTTCTTTAAATTAAATTATTTTATAAAACATAGTCCTACTGAGTCTTTCGCTCACATTTTATTTGTTTCTAAATTTTCTCCCTTTAGGTGGTTTTCCATTGAGGTTTGGAGAGGATTCTTCGGACAGGACACAGGAGCAATAGAGGGACTAGTAAACTTATTTGTATTATTTAAATCAAGGCATGTAAGATTTTAACTTTATTTGTACTTGGACTGTGATTGTATTTATGATATTGTCAGTACCATGTGTGTACACAAGTTGTGGGTCTGTGGGACCCATATTCGCTATGTTTACTCTTTAATATTAATTATTCATGCTATGGCTTTCTTTAAATTTTCACATTTTATATTTAACTCAAACCCTTAAACTCTTGATTTTAATTAAAATTCTCCTTTAATTAATTTAAATAATCCGTCACGTCACCTCTCGTACTTCGGGGCGTGACACATTTACTATGCCATTCTATGTCTATAATGCAACAGAAACTCAACTTAATAAATAGGCAGCATTTCAAAATAACTTAACTAAAATAACAACCAAAGTAATAAGTGAAGCATTTACTAAGTCATTCTCTATTTACGACTAATCGAGGTCCTCCTAAGCACTATCTATGCCAGTCTATGTTGTTGATAAATCAAAACCGTAACTTTGACAGAGTTCTAACTAAAAAAAATTTAAAATCTTAAGTTTTTTAAGGAAATAATTTGGCATTATAACTGCTTAGAAAACTAAAAAAAAAAAAAAAATTTTTAAGGTAATTTTACCAGAGTTTTTCCTTCTTATCTCAGCTAAAAAGGAAATTAAAAAGACATAATTAATAAAATACTACTAATATTATAGGACATAATTTTTACAATATAAAATGAGAAATATTTTATAAGAACTTAGACTAAAAACTGAATTAAAAATAAACTAAAAAGTAAAACTAAAATTTAAATAGTAAGTTTAAAATTGAAGAAGGTTGTTGTTAAGAACCGGCGGAGAAGCCCCGGCATCTATAGTGCCTTTAAAAAAACTATTTACAATATTTTGTAATTGTTTGACTATTTAGATCTTGACTAAAATGAATCAAGAGATTCGTTTCGCTAAATTTTTCCACACGTTTGTGGCTTAATGAGCGTGCGAATCTGAGTTCGCAATTCACTACTTCACGGCAGCTGACAGCAATTAACAGACACTATCCTGAGCATTCAAGCTATGATCGAACGATTAGAATATAAGAAGAAAAGCGGGGCTAGTGGGATCATAGCTAAGACCATTAGTTCAGTCCTCATATGCTGATGGTCCGGCTAAGAAACCGGCTTCACGTGAGACTGAAGCACCAAATCAGACATAGCCCCAGATTCCCTTCTGACTTGGCTACTAGTTTGTCGGCACGTGCAGCACTGATGACACAATGTTGAGCAATAGGATTGCGATGCATATACTGCATTGATGACACAATGCTAACGACTATTAAGGGTGCGACATGCAGACGGCTTTGATTCAACTAGCGACACGATCGGCGGACAAGAATTTGCCACGTGTCTGTTAAATTTAAATTCTAATTTTTGTTGAGTCTTTGACGCATTTGATGTTTGATTTTGTCCGTTTTGATACCGTTTTGCTCTGTTTTTCTTGTAAATTTTAAATCTAAAATAAAATAAACAAACTAAAATTAATTATTTTACAAACAAAATATTTACAATAATGTTAAAAATATTTATTTTACAAACACACAAAAATAATTACAAATTTTTAAAATTTTTAGTTTTTTTCGGTTTGACATAAATATGATTTTAAAGACTTGAAAATATTTTTTAAAAAAATAATAAAACATATTTACAAACTTAAAACACACTATCAAACACACTAAGACTTAAAATAAAATAACTGCTTATTATTTTCACAAATGTGACTATTTATAGAATAAACGCGCAGTTCACACACTGAAAAGACTCTAAAAATTGCTGAAAATATTATTAAACATAAAAATACATTAAAAACACATTTTTAAACATATTTTCACACTAAGACACTAAAACACTGTTTATTACTAAATTGCTATAATTAAGGAGTTTCACGAGAAATATTAATACAAAATGATTAATTTTAACATTAAGAAAAGTGTATTTTTTAAGTCTCATCATCCTCCCCAATCAACTTATTGATAGTCCAGCGCAATTAAAGTGATAAAACTTAAAATAGACCAAAAGTTTTGATTCTGAAAAGTTGGTGATTCCTCGTTGATTTTCCTTAGGGATTATCTCCAATTTATGTCTCAAAGTAAAAATATAAATATTAATTAAGTTATGATTCATTTCTAAAGTATGTCAAATACTTAAGATGAATTTTCCCATGTATGTGTGGTTGTCTATTACTAATCAATGCATATTAACTAGATAAATTTACATTAATATAAGCTAATTTATTTAAATAAATTCTTATAAGTTTGTTTTTTATCCCTCTCTTCACTAATGTAGAATAACACTTTGTTAGAGACCTTTAGGACTTTATTCAACTTGTAATGTAAGGCTTGGGTAAAAGGTAGATGAAAGATATATTTGAGGCTTAGCTCACCAATGAAACACTTACAAAAATCCCGAACCTTTAAAATATACAATCTAATTCCCAAAGTTTATAATTCTGAACTTGAAATGAAATTTCCTTTGTCAACCACTTTTTATTCAACTTTTTTTTTTCATTTTTTTGTTCTTTTTATTATTTTTTTCTTTTTTTTTCAAACTTTTTTTTTAGAAACACAAAAAAATTTAAGATTACCATGTAACAAAATATCTAAGATTACAAACTCTACATATGTAACAAATATTCTTAACCCATCCCAACCACCCATAATATAGGAATAGATCAGATACCTTATGAGTGACGGGTAAAAGAAAGAATTATGAATTTATTAAAAAGGCTTGGCTAAATATGTGTGTGTCAAAGAAAAATTTGAAATATTAAACTCAATAGGGTAACTAGGGATATAGAATATAAATGGGTTAGCTTCAAAAGGCTCAAACAATCCAAAGATGACCTAAATTATATCTATAACTTAGTGTTATCTAGGATTTCGCCTTAAGAGGGAATTAAACAAATTATAAGATTTTATAAAAATAAACCAAATTATATTAACATGAACTGTCTCTAAATTAATATAACAGATCAAGATTGAGTGCTCAAATTTTGGAAAAATTTCAACCTAAATATAAGGCAGACTAAAGAAACTAACATAAACTTAAATAATATTTAAAGTTTACCTCAATTCATGAAAATGCTATATTGATATCGTCGTAGGACAGGAGGCAAATCACCGAAAATGAAAATATTTACATATATTACAAAATATTTTTAGATTTTTTTTGAGTTTTTGGATTTTTTTTAATTTTTTTGAAGGTTTTTTTTTTTTAAATAGTTAGATGTGATGCAAACACACAATTTTTACAAACATGCAAAAATACGTTTCAAGAATGCTAGTCACTCTTTTACTTAGCCATTTCTATCAAGGTGAAGATGCGTTTCAAGAATATTAAGTATTACTTACCTCAGCCATCTTCAAACTTGCATGCTTCAAAAGAAAATGCAAATATGGGAATTTACAAACACAAAAGACTACATTTTCAGGCCATTATCGAGATATGTTGCAAGAAAAATCCTTCACTCAGCCATCTCGACGTAGGACAATCTCAAAGTTTTACAAACAACACACCTTTTTATTTTTAAATTTTTTAAATTTTTTAATTTTTTTGCTTGGTTTTTAAAACTAGTCCAAGATTAAATCACAAAAACAAATTTTAATAAAATTTTGACACAACCCTCTTCCTGTTAGACATGTATACCCTAAGGAGCAAAAATGTAATAAGTTTTTGGAAACAAATCTTGTCCTCTTTACGTTCATATTTGTTAAATGTATGTTAAGCAAACAAAAGTCTGAGACTGTTGGTCTAAACCTTTAAGAATTGGGCATATGATGGACAGATTATACAAAAGACACGATTCTTAAGGTGACGGTCTAAATCATAAGATCCGCAACCGAGGGAATAAATTTGGGCGCTTTATTTATGTAAAGATTGTTATGTTGTCTATATCCCTATTGGAAGATGGTTTGTCTTGACCATCGGAGGTGGACTCTAGAATAGAAACATTGGCACGTTGTCATAGGTGATGATGTGTTGGATCGGGACATAAAGTGAATTGATTTGGATTAATAATTCTGTCTCAGCAAATAGATTCACTTTAGACAATCATTTGTATTGTATCTTAATCTTGAGATGAATAGTGGGCCTGTTGTCTTCACTTGTGTCTTTTGATGTACCAAAGGGTGACACCCACATCTTAATAGTGATACGCATGCTGGTACATTGGAGGTATGACTCTTGATAGCGTAGACCTATTATTCATAGATATGGAATCCATAGCTCCTCTTTAGGGGTAGTGATATCGTCTTATATACGTTATCCTATAATTAAAAAATTGGAGCGCTCAACCATTTTGTTACATAGGTGTAACCAAATGGTCTACTATCTTTGGATGGTAAGTTTTTTGATGGTGAGATAATGGAACGTAAGATAAAAATAATCGAAAAGGTAAGACAGAACTTGTCCTTAAGCCGGTTATAGATAATCCTATGGGGATACGATACACTATGATATGTCATGGAGACTTACCTATACGGGCTTCGTAATTCTATGTAGTTCGAGAGTGCAGCTCCAAGCTTTTAGTGGAGTAGCATTGGAACTGATAATTATGAAATGTATATCTAGGATATTGGGTTTCGTAATTATCGGGAGCTTAAACTATATAGGTCCATTTGGTCCCCTTTGCTAGCTCACAACATCCTGTAACGATACGGTGTGCTTTTCTAATAATTAGTGCCTTATGTCAGATTTATTAGATTAGTTGAAATTCAGAAGAATCAAATAATTCATGTATGTTTATTGGTGGAATTAATTTTGTGATAAAATTAATTCAAGAGAAACTTGTTGAATTATTGGGATTGGATAATTCTTGTCTGTTTATTAGTTGATTTAATTTTGAATAAATTAAATCAAGATAAACTTGTAGAATTATTAGAAATTCATTTATTTTTCTAGATATTATTTTGATAAAATTGTTTTAATTAGATAACTTCTCCATTGGGTTATTTGAATTAAAACTAAAACTTTATCCTATAGAATCTCAGGTGAAAAATAAGAGATTCGCTGAGATTTTTTTTCAACAGTTTGGCATGCCGATCATGAAGTTCGGTCTGCCGATGGGGCAAGTTCAGCCTGCCGATGTGCAGGAAAAAAGATCACACGTTTTTACGTGGATTTCATCAAATATTGATATGAATTTGATTTTGATTCAAATTTTTGAGACCTAATCTGATAAGGACTGACCTTAGACCCAACCTCTATAAATAGGAAGTAAGTCACATTAGTTATTTAAATCAATTGAGAGATTAAGAGTGATATTCTGTTGGTGAGAATCTGAAACTCTCTGAGAGCTCTTGTTCACAAATCACAAACACTAGCTTTAGGTTCTCTCAATTGGTTGGAAGGAAAGTCACCTGGTGGAAGAGCTATACATGTAAGCCCACACTCACTCCGATCATGGATAGAGAATAGTAGAGAAGACTAGTTGGTTGAAGCTCTTATAGAATGTTACTTCTCTTCACAGATTGCGGGAGTTATTTGGCAGTCAAAGGTTAGTAAGATTTGGTTAATTTATGCATATAGCATGTCAAACTTGTATTTTGAAAAATACTCTGATATAAAATTCTTAAAATCCCACTACGTACTATTTTTTCAACAATTGGTATCAAAGCCATGGTTTTAACATAAATTTACAAGTTTGTGATCTTGCTACATGTATAAATTATGTGATCTTGATCTCTCATATGCTTGAATTTAATTTTATAGGGAGTTGGCACTCTAGGTTTCTATATATTTTTTATGTTGTCATGGATTATGTGGTGAATGTTTATTAATTAATTATGGTTGATTAAATAGTTATTTTAATTATTAATTAATTAATTAATTTATACCGATTATGGTTCCTTAGAGGTTAGAATGTGTATCTAGTTTTTCATGTAATTAGATGACGGGCTATCATCTCCGTCTAGGAATTATTATTTAATTTTAAATTTGTAAAAATTTTGTAATTAAATAATTATTCGGAGAAGACAGATCTAGAAGGCAAATCTAGAAGATGGATGATGACGCTCTCGGTATTTCCTGAGTCTCTAATTTTATGTTCTTGAATTGTTGAAAATAAAATTGATGAATTGCACTAAAAATTGTATTTTTTAGAAAGGGTGATTTTTGCTAGGTTGGCATGCCGAACTCTCTAGTTCGGCAGGCCAAAAATGAGGTTTGGTAGGCCGTCAGTAGAGCAGAAATTAGGTGGCTTTGGCGGCAGGCCAAACTTCTAGTTCAACAGGCCGATCTGTCGTGAATTAGTAGGTCGATCTGTGAAGATTGTCAGGCCGATGGGTCATGACCGGCAGGCCGAATACCCAGATCGGCTTGCCGGTAGAGAGTTGAAATTTTCTCCAAAAAAGGTGTAGTTTTTCAATACAGTTTTAATTTTATTTTTATTTTTGGGACAATTCTAAGAGACATTAAATTTAGATATGACCGGAAATATGAAGTATTCAATTCATATGGGATTGAAGACTTGAAGATGGACATTACATAATGAAGGATACAACTTGAGAATTCAAGGATGAAGAGTCGATAATATGTTTCGATTATTCTTTTATATTCTTTGTTTTCTATTCTTTAGGGTGGAACCATAATATTATGGTTATTATTATTTTGCTTGTAGCTTTGCTTGATTGCTTTTTTTGTCTGCATTTTAATATGATTTGCCATGTATATTCATAACAAGCCATATAGAATATGTTAGACATGTATGCTCTAAGGAGTAAAAATGTAATACGTTTTTGGAGACATTTTTATCAATAAAGAATTTATTCGTTTATATATACCAAATATTGTCCTCTTTACGTTCATATTTGTTGAATGTATGATAAGCAAACAGTAGTCTGAGACTATCAGTCTAAACCTTAAGAGTTGGGCATATGATGGGATGATTATGCGGTAGACACGACTCTTAAGGTGATGGTCTAAAATATATGATCCGCAATCGAGGGAATAAAGTTGGGCGCTTTATTCATGTAAAGATTGTTATGTTGTCTATATCCCTTTTGGGAGATGGTTTGTCTTGGCCATCGGAGTTGGACTCCGTGAATAGAAACATTGGCGCGTTGTCATAGGTGACGATGTGTTGGATCGGGACATAAAGTGAATTGATTTGGATTAATAATTCTGTCTTGGCAAATCGATTCACTTTAGACAATCATTTGTATTGTATCTTAATCATGAGATGAATAATGGGCCCGTTGTCTCGATTTGTGTCTTTTGATGTACCAATGGGTGACTCCCACATCTCTATAGTGGCATGCATGCCGGTACGTTGGAGGCATGACTCTTGGTAGCGTAGACTTGTTATTCATAGATATGGAATCCATAGCTCCTCTTTAGGAGTAATGATATCCTCTTATATGCGTTGTCCTGTAATTGGAAAACTGGAGCGCTCAACCATTTGGATACATAGGTGTAACCGAATGGTATACTATCTTTGGATGGTAAGTTTTCTAATGGTGAGACAATGGAACGTAAGATAAAAATAATCGGGAAGGTAAGACAGAACTTGTCCTTAAGCCGGTTATGGATGATCATATGGGGATGCGATACACTATGATATGTCATGGAGACTTAGCTACATGAGCTTCGTAATTCTATAAAGTTCGAGAGTGCAGCTCCAAGCTTTTAGTGGAGTAGCGTTGGAGTTGATAATTGTGAAATGTATATCTGGGATATTGGGTTTCATAATTATCATGAGCTTGAACTTTATAGGTCCATTTTGGTCCCCTTTGCTAGCTCACAAAATCCTGTAACGACACGGCGTGCTTTTCCAATAATTGGTGACTTATGTCGGATTTATCAGATTGGTTTAAAATTTATAAGAATCAAATAATTCATGTCTGTTTATCGGTTGAATTAATTATGTAAGAAATTAGTTCAAGATGAACTTGTTGAATTATGGCGTTCGGATAATTCTTGTCTGTTTATCGGTTGTTTTAATTTTGGACAATTAGAACAAGATAAACTTGTAGAATTATTGTGAATTGATTTATTTTCTTAGAGATTATCTTGATAGAGTTTGTTTTGATCAGATATCTTTTCTATTGGGCTATTTGAATCAAAACTGAGACTTTATCCTTTAGAATCTCGGGTGAAAATAAAAGATTCGCGGAGATTTTTTCTCGGCAGTTCGGCCTGCCGATCAGAAAGTTCGGCCTGCCGAACTGGCCAGTTCGGCCTGCCTATCACACAATTCGGCATGCCGACCGCGACAGTTAAGATTACGCATTTTTCACGCGTATCTTATCAGATATTGATCCGAACTTGATTCTGTTTCGATTTTTGAGACCTAATCTGATATGGACTGACCCCAAGGACCAATAGGTATAAAAAGGGAGTGAGTCTAATGATTTACTCAGATCAATTTGAGAGATTAAGAGTGATACTCTTCTAGTGAGCATCTGAAAACTCCCTGAGAGCTTTTGTTCACAAATCACGAACACTAGCTTTGGGTTCTCTCTATTGGTTGGAAGGAGAGTCACCGGTGGAAGAGCTGTACGTGTGAGCCCACACTCACTCCGGTTGTGGATAGAGAATAGCAAAGAAGACCAGTTGGTTGAGGCTCTTTTGGAACGTTACTTCTCTACACAGATTACGGAGGTTCTTCGGCACACTGAGGTTAGTAAGATCTGTTTAATTTATACATATAACATGTCAAACTTGTGTTTTGGAAAATACTCTAATGAAAAATTTTAAAATTCCGCTGCGCACTTTGTTTCCAACAATTGGTATCAGAGACGAGGTTTTTACATAAATTTGCAAGTTTGTGATCATGTTATATGCATAAATTTTGTGATCTTAATCTCTCCAATGCTTGAATTAAATTTTATAGAGAGATGGCACTCTAGGTTTCTATATAATATATATGTTGTCATGGATTATATGGTGAATATTTATTAATTAATTATGGTTGATTAAATTGTTGTTTAATTATTTATTAATTAATTAATACCGGTTATGGTTCCTTAGAGGTTAGAATGTGTATCTAGGTTTTTCATGTAATTAGATGGCGGACTATCATCTCCGTCTAGGAATTATTATTTAATTTTTAATTTGTAAGAATTTTGTAATTAAATAATTATTCAGAGAAGACGGAACGAGAAGTCGGAACTTAAAGATTGATGATGGCGCCTCCAGGTATTTCCTGAGTCTCTAATTTTATGTTTTTGAATTGTTGAAAATAAAATTGATGAATTGCATTAAAATTGTATTTTCTGGATTGAGGGTTTTCTGCTCGGTCGGCATGCCGGACCTCACAGTTCGGCAGGCCGAAGGTCACAGATCGGCAGGCCGGACGTACGATCCGGCAGGCCGACAGTGGGGCAGAAATTTTGGTGCTCTGCCGGCAGGCCGAACCTTCATGTTCGGCAGGCCGAACCTCCATGATCGGTAGGCCGATCACCTAGATCGGCCTGCCGACCGAGAGCTGCCAGGTGTCCAGAAAAGGTGCGATTTTTCCAGTGCAGTTTTAATTTTATTTTTGGGACGATTTTGAGAAACATTAAATTTGGATATGACCGGAAATATGAAGTGTTCGATTCATACGGGATTGAGGACTTGAAGATGGATATTACATGAAGAAGGATACAGCTTGAGGATTCAAGGATGAAGAATCGATAAATGTCTCGATTATTCTCTTGTAATCTTAGTTTTTCTATTCTCTAGGGTGGAACCATAATATTACGGTTATTATTATTATTATGCTTGTAGCTTTGCTTGATTGCTTTGCTTGTCTGCATTATAATATGATTTACCATGTATATTGATAACATGTCATATAGAATAGGGAGTGCCGCTCATATTAAATTTGTTCATGCATAATTTCAAAATAAAACCTTGACTTCAAAAGATTGAGTGGGAGAAGGTTTTTGAAGAGAGAACCTAAGGCCTCCATCGTTGGTCCATAGGAAGAACATGATGGTCCCAACCCCTAGGAAGGGATTTCTATCATGTACTAGATTGGATCTCTGAAAGGATAAGGTATTTTAGTATGATTTATGGTTCCACACCCCTAGGTGGTGATTATAAATCATGGATAAAATATTAAAACGGTGGTTATACACTCACGTTAATTTTATTATTAACCTCTCCTAGGAGCTCTGTTAATAAAATTAATGGCCAAAGAACCGATTATTAGTATATGCTGGATCATACGGGTCCGGGATGACATATATTAATCAGGAGGGGATCCGTGTTCCTGATTGAATTTGGCATGACTCCCCTAGGAGCTTGTTGAATTATGAGTTGGGAATTATCGTTGTAAGGTTGTGATATTTTCAAGGTTTTGACACATAAACACATTTGTATGATTTTACATGATTGTGTTATCTTACTAAATTATTATATATGTTTGCTTATGTTTGGTATATGACTCTTTATTGTAGATTGAAAATGTCTAAAAACGCTTTATCATCGATACTTGACAAAAACCAATTAACCGGTGAGAACTATAATGATTGGAAACGGAACCTGGACATCGTCCTTTCCTTTGAGAAACTGAAATATGTTCTGACAACTCCTTGTCCTCCCGAGCCTACGGGAGACTCAAGTAATGAGCAATTCCAAGCGTACGACCGCTGGAAAGATGCTAATGATCAGGCCCGCTGCTATGTTATGGCTAGCATGAATAACGTGCTGCAGGCTCAACATCAGGATTATGAGACTACGAAGCAGATCTTGGATAATCTTGAGGACATGTTTGGAGGCCAGGCCATAACAAAGCGGCAAGGGGCACTTCGGAAACTCTTAAACTGTAGACAGAGACCGGGGACATCTGTAAAGGAGCACATGATGTTGGTCATGGGTTACCTCGCTGAGGCTCAAACCAATGGAGCTGACATCGATGCTGAAACTCAGATGACTATGGTCTTTGAGACTCTGTCTAAGGAATTTATTCCGTTTAGAGCTACTTTTAATCTAAGCAATAGACGGGATATGACCTTGACAGAACTGATGAAACAGTTACAAGAGTTTGAACTGCTGATCAGGGAGTCTCCTGCTGGTGGAGAGGCCAATATGGTAGCTGCTTCTGGTTCCAATCCTAACTCTGGGAATGGAAAGAAGCAACAGGCCAAAAGTGGGAAGTCTTCTATTCCTATTGCTACCAAGAGCAAGAAGAAGAAGAAGAAGAACCCAAAGAAGCTTAAGTGCTTCTTTTGTGGTAAGGTCGGGCATATAAAGAAGCATTGCAAGGACTTCCTTTCCAAGGGAGGTAGGTGTGATCTTCTATATTTAGAAACTTGTTTGGTTGAGGAATCCAGTGACATTTGGGTCATAGATTCCAGTGCAACTAATCATGTTTGTGTTTCTCTGCAGGGATTCAAAGAAACGAGAAGTCTACTTCGTGAAGACTTAACGCTTCGGATGGGCGATGGATCCTTGGTCTCAGCAGAAGCAGTGGGAGATGTCCATCTTTATTTTGATAATTATAGGAGTTTAATTTTGCGAGATTGTTTTTATGTTCCTAAATTTAAAAGGAATTTAATTTCTGTATCTTCTTTATTTAAAGACTCCTACGTGGTATCTTTTAATGAAAAAGTGGTGATTCGTAAAAACAAATCTTTTATCTGTTCTGGATGGATGCAAAATAATCTATATTTTATCAAACCTAAGATGGACCTATTGCTTAATGCTGAGATAAATGATAATGACTCAAAAAGACTTAAAACTTCTCACTCTAATAAGACTTATCTTTGGCATTTGCGCCTTGGCCATATTAACCTAAATAGGATTCAAAGGTTGGTAAGGGATGGACCTTTAAGTCACTTAAAGGTGGAATCTATACCTCAATGTGAGTCTTGTTTGGAGGGTAAAATGACCAAAAGACCATACGGGTCTAAGGGCAATAGGGCCGAAGGGGTTCTAGAACTTGTGCATAGTGATGTTTGCGGACCGATGAACATCCGGGCACGAGGAGGGTATGAGTACTTCGTTACTTTTATTGACGATTACTCAAGATATGGGTATGTGTACCTAATGCACCACAAAAGTGAAACTTATGATAAGTTCAGGGAGTTTCGGGCTGAAGTGGAAAAGCAATTGGGTAGACCCATAAAGGCACTTCGATCTGATCGAGGTGGGGAATACCTTTCTGATGAGTTCTTGGGACACTTGTTAGAGAATGGGATTTTATCCCATTTGACTGCGCCGGGCACTCCGCAACAGAATGGCGTAGTAGAGAGAAGGAATAGGACTTTGTTGGACATGATTCGGTCCATGATGAGTTATTCATCATTGCCTTTATCCTTTTGGGGATATGCACTACAAACCGCATGTTATCTTTTGAACAATGTGCCTTCAAAATCGGTCCCTAAAACTCCTCACGAGTTGTGGACAAGACGGAAGACATCCTTAAACCATATTCGCATATGGGGATGTCCAGCTCATGTCCTGTTTAAGGATCCGAATAAGTTGGAAGCACGTTCAGAAGTTTGCGTGTTTGTAGGATATCCAAAAGGGACTAAAGGGGGTTATTTTTATAACCCAAAGGAAAATAAAGTCGTGGTTTCAACTAATGCAACTTTCCTTGAGGAGAGTTACATGAACGACTTTAAACCTCAAAGCAAAGTGGTGCTTGAGGAGTTGAGGGGTAATCCGTTTACTCCGAAGGTTCCGAACGAAACCATTCCGATCGGTGTAGAAAAACCAAACAAACCTGAACAACAACCTCAGGGGCTTCGGCGTAGTGGGAGGATCGGGCGTCAACCTGAGAGGTATATGTTCAATGGGGAGGTCTTTTTGGCTGAACCGGATGAACATGACAGGGATCCTTATACTTACGCAGAAGCTATGGAGGATGTTGATTCAAGACTCTGGACAGAGGCCATGAACATTGAGATGAAGTCTATGGAGACTAATCGGGTCTGGGAGCTTGTGGATCTTCCCGAAGGGATAAATCCCATAGGGAGTAAGTGGATCTACAAGAGGAAAAGAGGAGTGGATGGAAAGGTCGAAACCTTTAAGGCTAGACTGGTAGCTAAGGGTTATACGCAAAAGGAAGGAATCGATTATGAGGAAACCTTTTCGCCTGTAGCCATGCTTAAGTCCATCCGGATTCTCTTGTCCATAGCTGCCGCTCTCGACTACGAGATTTGGCAGATGGATGTCAAGATGGCTTTTCTGAATGGCTATCTTGATGAGTCTATTTATATGAAACAGCCAGATAGGTTCAAGGTCACGGGTCAAGAGGGTAAGGTTTGTAAGTTGCTAAAGTCTATTTATGGACTTAAGCAGGCTTCTCGTTCTTGGAACATAAGATTTGATCATGTGATCAAGACTTATGGGTTCTCACAAAATGTGGATGAGCCATGTGTTTACAAACACATTAAGAATGGGAAGGTGGTTTTTCTACTACTCTATGTAGATGACAATCTGCTAATTGGCAATGACGTTGGGGCGTTGTCATCGGTCAAATTATGATTGACCAAGCAGTTTGACATGAAGGACTTGGGTGAGGCTAATTTTGTTCTCGGTATCCAGATCTTTCGGGATAGGAAGAACAAAATGATAGCTTTGTCACAGGCCAGCTACATAGATAAAATTCTCAGGAGGTTTGCAATGCAGGATTCCAAGAAAGGTGGGCAATCATCTAGGTCTGGAATTACTCTTTCTAAGAAAGACTCTCCAAAGTCTTATGAAGAAAGAGAATACATGAAGAAGGTACCTTATGCTTCGGCAGTGGGTGGTCTCATGTGTGCCATGCTTTGCACTCGACCGGATATTAGCTATGCGGTCGGGATTGTGAGTCGATTTCAGGCGGATCCAGGACCGAACCATTGGGTTGCGGTAAAGCATATTTTCAAGTACCTGAGAAGGACTCGAGGGTATATGCTTGTGTATTCGGGTGAGGATTTAACTCCTCTAGGATACACTGATTCGGATTTTCAATCCTGCCTGGATTCTAGGAAATCGACATCGGGGTTTGTGTTTACTCTGGGTGGCGGTGCCATCAGTTGGAGAAGTGCGAAGCAAGATTGCACTTCGGATTCAACGATGGAGGCTGAGTATGTGGCGGCTAGTGATGCTTCGAAAGAAGCAGTGTGGCTCCGCAAGTTCCTTGGGGATCTTGAGGTAGTTCCTGGTGTGGATAAAGCGGTATCACTGTACTATGATAACAGTGCGGCGGTAGCTAATGCTAAGGAACCAAGATTTCACAAGAAGAGTAAGCATATTGATCGAAAGTATCATGTGATAAAGGACTTCGTTGAGAGCGGGCATGTCACGGTGTGCAAGATCGCGTCAGAGGACAATTTAGCTGATCCATTTACGAAGACACTTTCTGGGAGAGTCTTCGAAAGGCATGTGGAAGCTATGGGGATGCGAAATTAGCAGTATTTACTCACTTAGTGCAAGTGGGAGATTGTTAGACATGTATGCTCGAAGGAGTAAAAATGTAATACGTTTTTGGAGACATTTTTATCAATAAAGAATTTATTCGTTTATATATACCAAATATTGTCCTCTTTACGTTCATATTTGTTGAATGTATGATAAGCAAACAGTAGTCTGAGACTATCAGTCTAAACCTTAAGAGTTGGGCATATGATGGGATGATTATGCGGTAGACACGACTCTTAAGGTGATGGTCTAAAATATATGATCCGCAATCGAGGGAATAAAGTTGGGCGCTTTATTCATGTAAAGATTGTTATGTTGTCTATATCCCTTTTGAGAGATGGTTTGTCTTGGCCATCGGAGTTGGACTCCGTGAATAGAAACATTGGCGCGTTGTCATAGGTGACGATGTGTTGGATCGGGACATAAAGTGAATTGATTTGGATTAATAATTCTGTCTTGGCAAATCGATTCACTTTAGACAATCATTTGTATTGTATCTTAATCCTGAGATGAATAATAGGCCCGTTGTCTCGATTTGTGTCTTTTGATGTACCAATGGGTGACTCCCACATCTCTATAGTGGCATGCATGCCGGTACGTTGGAGGCATGACTCTTGGTAGCGTAGACTTGTTATTCATAGATATGGAATCCATAGCTCCTCTTTAGGAGTAATGATATCCTCTTATATGCGTTGTCCTGTAATTGGAAAACTGGAGCGCTCAACCATTTGGATACATAGGTGTAACCGAATGGTATACTATCTTTGGATGGTAAGTTTTCTAATGGTGAGACAATGGAACGTAAGATAAAAATAATCGGGAAGGTAAGACAGAACTTGTCCTTAAGCCGGTTATGGATGATCATATGGGGATGCGATACACTATGATATGTCATGGAGACTTAGCTACACGAGCTTCGTAATTCTATAAAGTTCGAGAGTGCAGCTCCAAGCTTTTAGTGGAGTAGCGTTGGAGTTGATAATTGTGAAATGTATATCTGGGATATTGGGTTTCATAATTATCATGAGCTTGAACTTTATAGGTCCATTTTGGTCCCCTTTGCTAGCTCACAAAATCCTGTAACGACACGGCGTGCTTTTCCAATAATTGGTGACTTATGTCGGATTTATCAGATTGGTTTAAAATTTATAAGAATCAAATAATTCATGTCTGTTTATCGGTTGAATTAATTATGTAAGAAATTAGTTCAAGATGAACTTGTTGAATTATGGCGTTCGGATAATTCTTGTCTGTTTATCGGTTGTTTTAATTTTGGACAATTAGAACAAGATAAACTTGTAGAATTATTGTGAATTGATTTATTTTCTTAGAGATTATCTTGATAAAGTTTGTTTTGATCAGATATCTTTTCTATTGGGCTATTTGAATCAAAACTGAGACTTTATCCTTTAGAATCTCGGGTGGAAAATAAAAGATTCGCGGAGATTTTTTCTCGGCAGTTCGGCCTGCCTATCATAAAGTTCGGCCTGCCGAACTGGCCAGTTCGGCCTGCCTATCACACAGTTCGGCATGCCGACCGTGACAGTTAAGATTACACATTTTTCACGCGTATCTTATCAGATATTGATCCGAACTTGATTCTGTTTCGATTTTTGAGACCTAATCTGATATGGACTGACCCCAAGGACCAATAGGTATAAAAAGGGAGTGAGTCTAATGATTTACTCAGATCAATTTGAGAGATTAAGAGTGATACTCTTCTAGTGAGCATCTGAAAACTCCCTGAGAGCTTTTGCTCACAAATCACGAACACTAGCTTTGGGTTCTCTCTATTGGTTGGAAGGAGAGTCACCGGTGGAAGAGCTGTACGTGTGAGCCCACACTCACTCCGGTTGTGGATAGAGAATAGCAAAGAAGACCAGTTGGTTGAGGCTCTTCTGGAACGTTACGTCTCTACACAGGTCGCGGAGGTTCTTCGGCACACTGAGGTTAGTAAGATCTGTTTAATTTATACATATAACATGTCAAACTTGTGTTTTGGAAAATACTCTGATGAAAAATTTTAAAATTCCGCTGCGCACTTTGTTTCCAACAGAATAGGGAGTGCTGCTCATATTAAAATTGTTCATGCATATTCTTAAAATAAAACCTTGATTTCAAAAATTGAGTGGGAGAAGGTTTTTGAAGAGAGGACCTAAGGCCTCTATCATTGGTCCATGGAAGAACATAGTGGTGCCGACCCCTAGGAAGGGATTTTTATCATGTACCAGATTGGATCTCTAAGAGGATAAGGTATTTTAGCATGATTTATGGTTGCGTACCCCTAGGTGGTGATTATAAGGCATAGATAAAATATTGAAACGATGGTTATACACTCATGTTAATTTTATTATTAACCTCCCCTAGGAGCTCTGTTAATAGAATTAATGGCCAAAGAAATGATTATTAATATATGCTAGATCATACAGGTCCTGAATGGCATATATTAATCAAGAGGGGATCCGTGTTTCGGATTGAATTTGGCATGACTCTCCTAGGTGCTTCTTGAATTTTGAGTTAGGAATTATCATTGTAAGGTTGTGATATTTTCAAGGTTTTGACACATAAACACATTTGTATGTTTTTACATGATTGTGTTATCTTACTAAATTATTATTGTATTTTTGCTTATGTTTGGTATTTGATTCTTTATTGTAGATTAAAAATGTCTAAAAATGCTTTATCTTCGATACTTGACAAAAACCTATTAACTAGAGAGAATTATAATGATTGGAAACGGAACATGGATGTCGTCATCTCCTTTAAGAAATTGAAATTTGTACTGACAACCCCTTGTCCTCCCGAACCTACGGGAGACTGTACTAATGAGCAATTCCAAGCGTACGATCGTTGTAGAGATGCAAATGATCAGGCCTGCTGCTATGTTATGGTTAGTATGAATAACGTGCTGCAGGCTCAACATGAAGATTATGAGACTGCAAAGTAGATCTTGGAAAATCTTGAAGACATGTTTGGAGGCCAGGCCATAATAAAGCAGTAAGGGGCACTTTAGAAACTCTTAAACCGTGAACAGAGACCAGGGATGTCTGTAAATGAGTACATGATGTTGGTCATGGGTTACCTCGCTGAAGCTCAAACCAATTGAGCCGACATCGATGCTGAAACTCCGATGACTATGGTCTTTGAGACTCTGTCAAAGGAATTTATTCCATTTAGAGCCTCTTTTAATTTGAGCAATAGGTGGGATATGACCTTAACAGAATTGATGAAACAGTTATAGGAGTTTGAACTGCTGATCAGGGAGTCTCCTGTAGGTGGAGAGGCCAATATGGTAGCTGCTTCTGGTTCTAATCCCAACACTGGGATGGAACGAAGCAACAGGCCAAGAATGGGAAGTCTTCTATTCCTGCTAGCACCAAGAGCAAGAAAAAGAAGAAGAAGAACCCGAAGAAGCTTAAGTGCTTCTTCTATGGGAAGATTAGGCACATAAAGAAGCATTGCAAGGACTTTCTTTTCAAAGGAGGTAGGTGTGATATTCTGTATTTAGAAACTTGGTTGGTTGAGGAATCCAATGACATTTGGGTCATAGATTCTGGTGCAACTAATCATGTTTGTGTTTCTCTACAAGGGTTTAAAGAAACAAGAAGTTTGCTACATGAAGACTTCACGCTTCGGATGGGCGATGGATCCTTGGTCTTAGCAGAAGCAGTGGGAGATGTCCATCTTTACTTTGATAATTTTAGGAATTTAATTTCTGTAGCTTGTTTATTTAAATACTCCCATTTGGGTTCTTTTAATGATAAATTGGTTATTCGTAAAAACAAATCTTTTATCTGTTCTGGATAGATGCAAAATAATCTATTTTTTATCAAACCTAAGATGGACTTACTGTTTAATGCTGAGATGAATGATAATAACTGTAAAAGACTTAAAACTTCTCACTTTAATAAGACTTATCTTTGGCATTTGCACCTTGGTCATATTAACCTGAACAGGATTCACAGGTTGGTAAGGGATGGACCTTTAAGTCACTTAAAGGTGGAATCTATACTTCAATGTGAATCTTGTTTGGAGGGTAAAATGACCAAAAGACCATACGGGTCTAAGGGCAATAAGGCCGAAGGGGTTCTAGAACTTGTGCATACTGATGTTTGTGGACCAATGAACATCCAGGCATGAGGAGGGTATGAGTACTTTGTCACTTTTATTGACGATTACTCAAGGTATGGGTATGTGTACATGATGCACCACAAAAGTGAAAATTTTGACAAGTTCAGGGAGTTTCAGGCTGAAGTGGAAAAGCAATTGGGTAGACCTATAAAGGCACTTCAATCCGATCGAGGTGGAAAATACCTTTCTGATGAGTTCTTGGGACACTTATTAGAGAATGGGATTTTATCCCATTTAACTGCACTAGGCACTCCGCAGCAAAATGGCGTAGCAGAGAGAAGAAGAAGGACTTTAGTAGACATGGTAAGGTCCATGATGAGTTATTCATCATTGCCTTTATCCTTTTGGGGATATGCACTACAAACCGCATGTTATCTTTTGAACAATGTGTCTTCAAAATCGGTCCCTATGACTCCTTACAAGTTGTGGATGGGCAGGAAGACATTCTTAAACCATATTCGTATATGGGGATGTCCGACTCATGTCCTGTTTAAGGATGTGAATAAGTTGGAAGCACGTTCGGAAGTTTGCATGTTTATAGGATATCCAAAAGGGACTAAAGGGGGTTATTTCTATAACCCAAAGGAAAATAAAGTAATGGTTTCAACTAATGCAACTTTCCTTGAGGAAAGTTACATGGACGACTTTAAACCTCGAAGTAAAGTGGTGTTTAAGGAGTTAAAGAGTGATCCAATCACTCCAGAGGTTCCAAATGAAACCATTCCGATCAGTGTAGAAAAACCAAACAAACCTGAATAGCAACCTAAGGGGCTTCGGCGTAGTGGGAGGATCAAGCGTCAACCTGAGAGGTATATGTTCAATGGGGAGGTCTTTTTGGTTGAACTGGATGAACATGACAGGGATCCATATACTTATGCAGAGGCTATGGAGGATGTTGATTCAAAACTCTGGACAGAGGCCATGAACACAAAGATGAAGTCTATGGAGACTAATAAGGTCTAGGAGCTTGTGGACATTCCTGAAGGGGTAAAACCCATAGGGTGTAAGTGGATCTACAAGAAGAAAAGAAGAGTGGATGGAAAGGTCAAAACCTTTAAGGCAGGACTGATAGCTAAGGGTTATACGCAAAAGGAAGGAATCGATTGTGGGGAAACCTTTTCGCCTGTAGCCATGCTCAAGTCCATCTGGATTCTCTTGTCCATAGCTGCCGCTCTCGACTACGAGATTTGGCAAATGGATGTCAAGACGGCTTTTCTGAATGGCTATCTTGATGACTCTATTTATATGGAACAACCAGACGGGTTCAAGGTCAAGGGTCAAGAGGGTAAGGTTTGTAAGCTGCTAAAGTCAATTTATGGACTTAAGCAGGCTTCTTGTTCTTGGAACATAAGATTTGATCAGGGGATCAAGACTTTTGGGTTCTCACAAAATGTAGATGAGCCATGTGTTTACAAACACATTAAGGATAGGAAGGTGGTTGGTAACGCCCAAGAAATGTTTATTCTTTGTAATAAACAGCGTATGTGTGTAGTGTAGAAAAGTTGTCGTATCCACAGGGAGATGAAAATTTGTACCTCGGCAAATTGTTAAAAATAAACGGTCAAAAAGGCAAGCACTTTTTCAAAGGAAAGAGTAAAATGAGATGAATATTTTTGTGGTTTTTATTCAAAATTTTAATTCAAAAGAAATGAAATTAAAACGGTGAAGCTTGGAGAATCCCTTGTATGTTTTGCAACTGATATGGAATTTCAACTCTAATTAATAAATATCTAAAGTATTTGATTTATTATATCTTATCTCATTAATTGCAAGCACATTTTACTAATTATATAGGTCAACCTAAATCGACAATATAGCAAGCCATAATGCAGTAAGGGTTTTCCTATAAAAACTAGCAAAATAATCATCTGTCACTAATGATTTGGTGCACTAATTATGAAAATTAAAACAGTTGTCACTCAATTATAATTAACATAACTATAGGATAGAAAAGATATTAACAAATCAAAATTAGTATATTTTAGTGGAATAAATTTTTACATTAACTCTGGCAGCAATTCGTCTTATGAAATATCTAGAATCGACAATATAACAAGTCATACTGCAGTAAAAGACATTCCATAAAATTAAGCATTATTTCATTATTATTAATATTAACTATGCAACACAATTAAATTACATAAAGAAAGCATGACTAAATTTATGTAAAAATTGGCAGCATAACAACATCAACAATAATTATTGAAAACATAAAGATATAATTTATTCCACAAAATATAAACATTACCACACAGATATAGAGTTAAAATCCATACCAAGATACTATACATACAAGATCATCTCTCTGCCTCACCAGACACTCTACTTTAATTTATGCATTATTTTATTATTATTTATTACCTAAGAAGATACTGCTGAGTCTAACTCAGCAGTAAGGAAAGGAAGGAGAAAGGAGGGCCAAAAGCCCGAAGGGATGTCTTCTTCATGGGGAATGCAAGGCTATTTATAGCATTTGAAAAGTTACTGTATATTATATGTAATCATCATTTTTTCTTGTTGAAAGTTGACAAATTCAGGTGACGCGATCTTTTTTCTCTCTTTTTTCCACGCTGAGATTCGCTCTTGAGTATGGGTTTTAAGCTTCAAAATCCTGTGCTTTGCAGCATGAGAAGGCACCAAACCGGGCTGATCTGGACCGTTAATTTCATGATCCAATGGCTTCAACACGCGTGAGAATGGGCCCAGGTGGGACCAATGGGCTGAGATTTTAGGACCGTTGGATCAGTCTAGGTATTCCCATCTAGTGGCTGAGGGAGTGGCTGCATGTGGACATGACCGCACCAGATTCCACGCTGGCCGAGATTCCCTCTGACTCACTCTGCAGCTTGTCGGCGCGTGTAATGCACGTGCCAATAAAAAGTTGACACGTGGAATACGTGACTGAGCACGCAGCTTCTCCGACATGCGTCAGCGCTGACGCTTCTCCTCGGCTGACGCGTGGCCTGACGTCTGCAACGATCCAACGGGCGAGATTCAATCGGCAGCTGATCCGAAGGTTGAAAATGTGCCACGTGTCCCTTAAATTTCAAATTTGAATTTTATTTATCTCCTTAATGCATATGATGTCTGATTTTATCCGTTTTGGTGTCGTTTTGCTCCGTTTTTCCTTCAAATTTCAAATCTAAAAATCACAAACACACTAATATTAATTATTTTACAAACATAATATTTACAAAAATATTTATTTTACATTAAAACACACAAAAATAAATAAAAACTCCTAAAATTTTCAGTCTCCTACGGTTTGACACAAATATAATTTTTATGACTTGGAAATATTTTTAGAAATTACTAAAAATATAATAAAGCATATTTACAAACTCAAAACACACTATTAAACACTCTAAAACTCAAAATAAAATAACCATATTACTTTTACAGTTTTGACTATTTACAGACTAGACACTTATTTAACATACTGAAATGACTCTAAAAATTACTAAAAATTCTATTAAACATAAAAACACACTAAAAACATATTTTTAAACACATTTACACACTAAGACACGAAAATACTTATTAACACAAAATTGCTATTAATAAGAGAATTTAATGAGAAATAAAAGCGTAAATAAATGATTTAAGCCTTAGAAAATGTACACTTTTACAGTCTCATCACACCCCCCAACCAGCTTATTGCTAGTCTCTAGCAATTAAAGCGATAAAATTTTGAAATGATTTATTGAATATTCATAAAATGGAAATCATTTAACTATAATTTGTCTTATCTAACTAGATAAACTAACAAAACCAGAATTTTATTTGAACAATTTATATGTTATTTAACAAAATGTATATATGCTAAACTTAGTGCAAAAATAGATAATGTATAATTATGAAGTTTCATCCAACACTAAGAATAAAATTATTATGATATTTTGCTTGAAAGCACTCTTGTAGACAGTAGCTTTTCAAATTTATTTGCGAGAATAATTAAAAAGTAGAAACATAAAATACAAATATTTACAAACTTTACAACTGTGGATAGTGCAATGCTTGGCTCCCTTAAGCTTTCTCCATAACCCATCTAACGAGCTTTAGGTCAGTAACTCTCAGACCAGTTGGCCTAAGGTACTAGGTGTTGAAGCACCCCTTAGAACTTACTTACTCGAGCTAAAGAGGCTACGAAACTAAACTTATCCAACTTTATTAATTTACATAATTACACACTTTATTTATTTACAATCATCATTTTTTTTTCTTTTTCTTTTTTTGAAATATTGCTGCCTTCAATTATTCATCTTCACAAAATAACAAAACTCAAATATTCATAGCTTGGATTTACCACCACAATTAAGCATTATAGTGAGTGTGTGAAAAGAATGGCTTACAAACACTTTGAAAAATAAACACATAAAAATGTTAAATAAAACTAAAGTTTTGAAAGTGTATAAAATTAAATAATTCAAAGAATAGAAAAATAATATTACATTAATATGAAATTCAGAAATCAAAACAAAATAATAACACATTAATTACTAAGAAACTATTATTTACAAAACATTTTTTTTTCATTTTTTTTTTATCATTTTTTTATGACTCACAAAAAAAATAACACACAAAAATGAAAAAGGTACAAAAATCTGGAGCAAAATAAAAATATGGACAAGAATCGAAAAATTTTGGCACAACATTGAAGCACAAATCTCATATGCACAACTTTTAAGCACAACTTTTAAGCACAACCCTCTCATGCATAACTTTTAAGCACAACCCTCTCCCCCCAACCTAGAACGTACATTATCCTAGATGTATAAAAGAATAGTGAGAGCAGCAAAAATATTACCTGAATCAGCACAGCTGCAGAGATGATCTGTGGTAAACTAACAAACCAAAAACTAAAAACTAACAAAACACACAACAATATATTGCAAATTGGGTCTTTTAAAGTCAGATTCTCTAGACTTTATTTTTTTTTTGTTTCAAAAGTCCAAAATCATATTTTTACACAAATTCTTCAGAATTCATCTCAAGAGGCTGCAAATATAAAGTATTTACTAATCACAATTGATTATAACCTCCTTAATCTCAGCTATTCTGGAAGAATTAATTTTGATATTTATTTTCAACTTTCAAAGTTTTTTTTTTTATATATGAGAAAATAAGCAAAACAAAATAAGAAAACAAACAACAAAAATAAATATTTAAAAGAGAATAAACAGAAAACTACTCAGGATTGATAAACTGGAGCCATAAGAGTGACTTCTTCGGGTTCAGTTATCCATTCTATGTAGCTTTTGAATCTCTGGCCATTTACTTTGAGTATCCTTCCATCGGATGGATCTTCAATTTCAACAACACCATTAGGGAAAACCTGTTTCACAATATATGGACCTGTCCATCGTGATTTTAACTTACCAGGATGAAGGTGAAGACGAGATTCATAAAGATGAACCCGTTGATTTGGCTCAAAGTTCTTTCTCAGAATATGTTTGTCATGAAATGCTTTCATTTTTGCTTTGTAAATCCGTGAACTGTTGTAAGCATCATTCCTTAATTCCTCAAGTTCAGAGAGTTGAAGTTTCCGTTCAATACTTGCAACACTAAGATCAAAGTTGAGAGCTTTAATAGCCCAATAAGCTTTATGTTCAAGTTCTACAGGTAAATGACAGGCTTTTCCAAAGACGAGCCTATAGGGAGACATTCCTAAAGGAGCTTTGTAAGCTGTAGGTATGCCTAGAGTGCATCTTGAAGACGTGAGGACCAATCTTTTCGATCAGGATTCACTATTTTTTCCAAAATTTGTTTGATCTCTCTATTTGCTAACTCAGCTTGTCCATTTGTCTGTGGGTGATAGGCAGTCGAAACTTTATGAATCACACCGTACTTTCGCATCAAAGTTTCAAAAGAACGGTTGCAAAAATGTGTGCCTTGATCACTGATTATAGCACGTGGCGTACCATACCTAGATAACACGTTTTCTTTCAAGAACTTTATAACAGTTGTATTATCATTAGTACAGCATGCTACGGCTTCAACCTATTTTGAAACATACTCCACAGCAAGAAGAATGTATAGGTACCCAGAAGAAGGTGGAAAATGTCCCATAAAGTCTATTCCCTAGCAATCAAATATTTCAATTGCTATAATTGGGTTTAGAGGCATCATGTGACGACGAGACAGTGTACCTAACTTTTGACAATTTTCGCAGGAACAACAATAATGATAAGTGTCTTTGAACAAAGTGGGCCAATAAAGACCACATTGGAGGATCTTTGCAGCAGTTTTCTTGTCAGAAAAATGACCACCACATGCATCAGTGTGACAAAATTTTAAGACACTATTCACTTCATCTTCAGGAATGCAACGTCTCATGATTTGATCACGACAATATTTGAAAAGGTACGGATCATCCCAGTAAAAGTTACGCACTTCAATCAAAAATTTTCTTTTGTCTTGCAAACTCCAAGCAGATGGAATTTCTCCAGTTGCCAAATAATTGACAATGTGAGCATACCAAGGTAACTTGGTAACAGAGAACAGATGTTCATCAGGAAATTCATCATGAATTAGTGAACCATCGACAGAATCATTGACTTCTAAACGAGATAAGTGGTCAGCTACCACGTTCTCAACTCCTTTCTTGTCCTTGATAGTCAAATCAAACTCTTGTAGAAGAAGGATCCACCTGATAAGTCAGGCTTTAGCATCCTTTTTAGAAAAGAGATACTTAAGGGCGGAATGATCAGTGAAGACAGTGATGGGTGAACCGATTAAGTATGAACGAAACTTATCAAGCGCAAATACTACAGCAAGTAATTCCCTTTCAGTGGTTGAGTAATTCATTTGAGCATTGTTCAAGGTTTTGCTTGCATAGTACACTACAAAAGGTTTTCCTTCCCTTTGACCTAAGACGGCTCCTACAACGTAATTGCTTGCATCACACATGACTTCAAATGGTAAACTCCAATCAGGGGATTGCATGATAGGTGCAAAAGTTAACTTAGATATCAATGTTCGGAAAGATTCTTCACATTCTTTTGTCCATTCAAACACAACATCTTTCAACAGGAGATTACACAATGGTCTTGATATGGCTGAAAAATTTTGAATGAACCTCCTATAAAATCTAGCGTGTCCAAGAAAAGATCGAATATCTCTAACAGTCTTTGGAGTGGCCAAGTTTGAAATAAGCTCAATCTTAGCTGAATCAACTTCAATTCCTCTTTCAGAGACAATATGTCCAAGAACTATGCCAGATGGAACCATAAAATGGCATTTTTTCGAATTTAACACAAGGCCTTTTTCTTCACATCTTTTCAAAATAGCTTCCAAGTTAAGCAGACAAGTATCAAACGAATTACCAAAAACAGTCAAATCATCCATGAAAACTTCCATAATCTTCTCAACCATGTCACTGAAAATGCTCATCATGCATCTTTGAAATGTAGCTGGGGCGTTACAAAGTCCGAATGACATTCGTCGGAAAGCAAAAGTACCAAAAGGACATGTAAACGTGGTCTTTTCCTGATCTTCTAATGCTATCTTTATCTGATAATATCTTGAATATCCATCTAGAAAGCAATAGAAAGGATGACCAGACGTTCTAAGATTTGATCGATGAATGGGAGTGGAAAATGGTCTTTTCGAGTGGCGGCATTTAATTTTCGATAATCAATGCACATTCGCCATCCAGTGACAACTCTTGTAGGGACAAAATCTCCTTTTTCATTTGTTATCACAGTTACACCAGATTTCTTAGGAACAACTTGAGTTGGACTAACCCATTTACTGTCTGCAATGGGGTAAATGATACCAGCATTTAACAGTTTCAAAACTTCATTCCTAATGACTTCTTTCATTGTTGGGTTCAGTCTCCTTTGGGGATCTCTTTTTGGATTAACACCTTCTTCCAATTGAATATGATGGGAGCAAATCAAGGGACTAATACCCTTGATATCAGCTATTGTCCAACCCAATGCTTTTTTATGATCACACAACATGTTAATTAACCGTCGCTCTTGTGATTCATCGAGTTTGGATGAAATGATAACAGGAAAAGCTTCATCAGCTCCTAAGAATGCATGTTTTAGTCCTTCAGGAAGTTGGGCTAACTTAATTTTGGGAATTTCTTCAGTGGATGGTTTTGGCTTTTCTCCTTCTGGGAATAGCTTTTCAAAATATGGTTGCCAAAACTTTGTTTCTTTGTCCAGTGAATGTTTAGGAATATCAGAAATGGGATCGGTATTTTCAAGATCAGGACTTTGGAAGATTTCTTCAAGCACATCAGTTCGCTTTTGAAATTCTTCATGAACAGCTTCGTCAATGATTTTAGTGTAAGAACACTCATTATTGCTTTGAAATTGCTTCCCAATATGGAAAAAATTCACTTCAAGAGTCATATTCCCAAAAGAGATTTTCATGAGACCATTTCGACAATTGATGAGTGTATTAGCCGTAGCTAAGAAAGGTCTTCCGAGGATGATAGGAATTTTTGACTCTATATCCACCTCAGTTTGAGTGTCTAAAATGAGAAAATCCACGGGATAATAAAACTTATCAACTTGTAACAAAACATCTTCAACTATCCCTCGTGGTTTTTTTATGGATCGGTCTGCGAGTTGCAAGACCACAGATGTTAGCTTAATCTCTCCAAGGCCTAGTTGCGAGTAAATCGAATAGGGCATGAGATTGACACTCGCTCCTAAGTCTAACAAGGCTTGAGTGATTTCATGGGATCCTACGTAACAGGTGATTGTGGGACATCCAGGATCTTTGTACTTAACCGGTATGCTTTGCTCAAGAACTGCACTTAGTTGCTCAGTTAAGAATGCAATCTTTGGGACATGATGTTTCCTTTTCACAATGCACAAATCTTTTATCACTTTGGCATAAGCAGGCACTTGCTTGAGAATTTGTAAAAGAGGAAGATCGATTCGAACTTGCTTCAAATGTTCCAAGATGTTTTCATAATTTTCTGGCACTTTCCTAGTAGTTTGAAGAGCCTGAGGAAAAGGGACTTCTACTGGAAACTTATTCACTTCTTCTTCTTCTCTTTGAGGAACATCTTCTTCCTTACTCGCATCTGTGGTGTTTGATTTTTCCAATGATTTACCACTGCGAGTAGTAACATGACTAACCTCTTCATCCTTCTCTTTAGTGTTAGAGCTTTGTATCATGCTTTGTCCTTCAGAAATGACCAGAGCTTGAGATGAACATTTTTCGTTCAATTTCAAAATTTCTTTTGTCATTTGTGTTAAAGCAGCTTCAATTTTCTCGCAGGACTTGCTTTGTATCTCAATGAATGCTTGTAATGTTTCTTCAAGAGATTTGCTCGAGTGTGAATCATGTTGAGGAACATTTTCTCCTGAGTGCATTTCTTCTTCATTCCATTGATTTCCAAATGATTGCTCTTGATTTAAATTCCTCCTATCGAAATTCAAGTTGTTTCTTCCATCAGGATTGAAAGTTTCAGGATAAGGGGTATAAGGCTTATGATTTGTCTTTAAGGCATTACATTGTTCCTCATATTCTCCTATCACTTCCTGATAAACATGACAGTCCAGTGGCTGTTGGTCAAACCTTTCATTCACAAAATTTGTTCCTTGTAGTTCAGCTTTTGTGACTACATGACTTCCTTTCTCATTCTTTGCTTTGAGGATTTCAAATTCTCTTGTGATGTTTTCAACTTGAACCCTAAGGTTGTAGCTATCCTCTTTCTTCAATTGATGAACTTTAGTTGACTTATGAGAAACATCTAATTCAACCCACAGATGAACTTTTTCAGCAAATTCATCAAGAAATTCCTTGGCTTCTTCAGGATCCTTGTGTAAAAATTTTCCATTGCACATCACTTCTAGATATTGGCGATCATGACTTGTGAGTCCTTCGTAGAAAAAGCTGACAAGACGCCAATTCTCGTAACCATGGTGAGGACATTGACTCAACAAATCTTTGAATCTTTCCCATGCTTCGTAGAAATTTTCATGATCGTTTTGGGAGAAAGTCAGAATTTGTTTCTTGAGATTGTTGGTCTTTTGATATGGATAGTATTTGTAGAAGAAAGCAGATGTCATGTCATTCCATGATTGAATGGATTGAGGTCTTAAAGAATAAAGCCAACTTTTAGCTTTATCTTTCAGTGAGAAAGGGAAAATTTTTAATTTGATGGAATTAGCAATATCAGGGTGGCTATGAAAAGTGGCAACAACTTCTTCAAATTCACGAATATGAACATAAGGATTTTCGCTTTCTAATCCAAAGAAGGTTGATAAGAGTTGAATCATACCAGGCTTAAAATCTTGTTGTGGAAGATTTGATGGAAACACAATACATGAAGGAGTTAAAGTGCGAGTCGGATGCACGAAATCTTTCATCAGCATTCTTTGAGGATTCTCACCCAGATTCTCCATCGCAAACGAATTTGATAGAGTGGTCGACGAGGATGAAAAATCCAAAAAAGAGTTTGACAATTGTTCACTAGGGTTTCTCAAGTTTAAAGCCTTAACAGATCGACTAAGTTTAAATCATTAACCCTAAGTGTTTTTTTATTTTTTTATTTTTTTATTTATTATTTATTTTTGATTTTAATTTTTTTTTTAACAAGGATAAAGACAAATGCTAAGCTTTTTTTTATTTAAGGAGAATAAAGTAGTGAATGAAAAGCACTCGCCTGAGTTATTTTGTAGATCTTGAGAATTACATACCTTAAAGATGTTCCCAGGAAAGATTGGTGGGGCTAAGGCTCCTTAAAAACTAATCTCCTAGTCAGAGCAACGTTCCCGGAATGACTGGTGTTGGGAAAGTTTCCAAAATTAACCGGCTATGGGAATGGTATCCGAGCCAGTACCAGCATCCAAACAGAACTTCCTCAAGGGATACTCTTCGCAAAACCACAATTTATTTTATGAAAAACCTAACTCTAAAATTTTATGACGTTTTATTTCTAAGGCAAAAACCTAAATTTAAACCAAAAACTAACAAAATAAATATTTTACAAAGAAAACGAAAAAAAATAATTTTTTTTTATTTTTTTTATTTTTTATTTTTTTGATTTTTTTATGAATAGTGAACAGTGTGTGAATAGTGATGTGAATAGTAACTTTGTGAATAGTAGCCTACTTAATTAAATAATCAAACTAAAATAACAATTTTTACGCTATTTACAAGATAAGGATAAAGTACTTACCTGGTTTCCTGCTTAATTTAGCAATCTGACAAAGTAACAGCACCTTCCCGGCAACGGCGCCAAAATTTGGTAACGCCCAAGAAATGTTTATTCTTTGTAATAAACGACGGACGTATGTAGTGTAGAAAAGTTGTCGTATCCACAGGGAGATGAAAATTTGTACCTCGGCAAATTGTTAAAAATAAACGGTCAAAAAGGCAAGCGGTTTTTCAGATCAAAATTTAAAATGAAAGAAATATTTTTGTGGTTTTTATTCAAAATTTTAATTCAAAAGAAATGAAATTAAAACGGTGAAGCTTGGAGAATCCCTTGTATGTTTTGCAACTGATATGGAATTTCAACTCTAATTAATAATTATCTAAAGTATTTGATTTATTATATCTTATCTCATTAATTGCAAGCACATTTTACTAATTATATAGGTCAATCTAAATCGACAATATAGCAAGCCATAATGCAGTAAGGGTTTTCCTATAAAAACTAGCAAAATAATCATCTGTCACTAATGATTTGGTGCACTAATTATGAAAATTATAACAGCTGTCACTCAATTATAATTAACATAACTATAGGATAGAAAAGATATTAACAAATCAAAATTAGTATATTTTAGTGGAATAAATTTTTACATTAACTCTGGCAGCACTTCGTCTTATGAAATATCTAGAATCGACAATATAACAAGTCATACTGCAGTAAAAGACATTCCATAAAATTAAGCATTATTTCATTATTATTAATATTAACTATGCAACACAATTAAATTACATAAAGAAAGCATGACTGAATTTATGTAAAAATTGGCAGCATAACAACATCAACAATAATTATTGAAAACATAAAGATATAATTTATTCCACAAAATATAAACATTACCACACAGATATAGAGTTAAAATCCATACCAAGATACTATACATACAAGATCATCTCTCTGCCTCACCAGACACTCTACTCTAATTTAAGCATTATTTTATTATTATTTATTACCTAAGAAGATACTGCTGAGTCTAACTCAGCAGTAAGGAAAGGAAGGAGAAAGGAGGGCCAAAGGCCCGAAGGGATGTCTTCTTCATGGGGAATGCAAGGCTATTTATAGCCTTTGAAAAGTTACTGTATATTATATGTAATCATCATTTTTTCTTGTTGAAAGTTGACAAATTCGGGTGATGCGATCTTTTTTCTCTCTTTTTTCCACGCTGAGATTCGCTCTTGAGTATGCGTTTTAAGCTTCAAAATCCTATGCTTTGCGGCATGAGAAGGCACCAAACCGGGCTGATCTGGACCGTTAATTTCACGATCCAATGGCTTCAAACATGCATGAGAATGGGCCCAGGTGGGACCAGTGGGCTGAGATTTTAGGGCCGTTGGATCAGTCTAGGTATTCCCATCTAGTGGCTAAGAGAGTGGCTGCACGTGGACATGACCGCACCAGATTCCAAGCTGGCCAAGATTCCCTCTGACTCACTCTGCAGCTTATCACAAGCGCCAATAAAAAGTTGACACGTGGAATCCGTGACTGAGCACGCAGCTTCTCCGACATGCGTCAGCGCTGACGCTTCTCCTCGGCTGACGTGTGGCCTGACGTCTGCAGCGATCCAACGGGTGAGATTCAATCGGCAGCTGATCCGAAGGTTGAAAATGTGCCACGTGTCCCTTAAATTTCAAATTCGAATTTTATTTATCTCCTTAATGCATTTGATGTCCGATTTTATCCGTTTTGGTGTCGTTTTGCTCCGTTTTTCCTTCAAATTTCAAATCTAAAAATCACAAACAGAATAATATTAATTATTTTACAAACATAATATTTACAAAAATATTTATTTTACATTAAAACACACAAAAATAAATAAAAACTCCTAAAATTTCCAGTCTCCTACGGTTTGACATAGATATAATTTTTATGACTTGGAAATATTTTTAGAAATTACTAAAAATATAATAAAGCATATTTACAAACTCAAAAGACACTATTAAACACTCTAAAACTCAAAATAAAATAACCGCATTACTTTTACGGTTTTGATTATTTACAGACTAGACACTTATTTAACATACTAAAATGACTCTAAAAATTACTAAAAATTCTATTAAACATAAAAACACACTAAAAACATATTTTTAAACACATTTACACACTAAGACACGAAAATACTTATTAACACAAAATTGCTATTAATTAGAGAATTTAATGAGAAATAAAAGCGTAAATAAATTATTTAAGTCTTAGAAAATGTACACTTTTACAGTCTCATCAGTGGTTTTTCTACTGCTCTATGTTGATGACATTCTGCTAATAGGCAATGACATTGAGGCATTATCATCGGTCAAGTTATGGTTGACCAAGTAGTTTGACATGAAGGACTTGGGTAAGGCTAATTTTGTTTTTGGTATCTAGATCTTTCGAGATAGGAAGAAGAAAATAATAGCTTTGTCCCAAGCCGATTACATAGATAAAATTTTCAAGAGGTTTGCAATGCAGGATTCCAAGAAAAGTAGGCAAACATCTAGGTCTGGAATTACACTTTCTAAGAAAGACTCTCCAAAGTCTGATGAAGAAAGAGAATACATGACGAATGTGCTTTATGCTTCGGCAGTGGGTAGTCTCATGTATGCCATGCTTTGGACACGACCAGATATTTGTTATGCAGTCAGGATTGTAAGTTGATTTCAAGCAGATCCAAGACCGAACCACTGGGTTGTGGTTAAGTATATTTTCAAGTACCTGAGAAGGACTCTAGGGTATATGCTTGTGTATTTGGGTGAGGACTTGACTCCTCTAGGATATACTGACTCAGATTTTCAATCCTGTCTGGATTCTAGGAAATCGACTTTGGGTTTTGTGTTTACTCTGGGCGGCGGTGCCATCAGTTGGAGAAGTGTCAAGCAAGATTGCACTTCGGATTCAACGATGGAGGCCGAGTATGTGGTAGCTAGTGATGCTTTGAAAGAAGCAGTGTGGCTTCGCAAGTTCCTTGGGGATCTTGAGGTAGTTCCTGCTATGGATAAAGCGGTATCACTATACTGTGATAACAGTGCGGCGGTAGCTAATGCTAAGGAACCAAGATTTCACAAGAAAAGTAAGCATATTGATCGGAAGTATCATGTGATAAAGGACTTCATTGAGGGCGGGCATGTCACGGTGTGCAAGATTGCATCAGAGGACAATTTAGCCGATCCATTTACGAAGACACTTACTGGAAAAGTGTTCGAGAGGCATGTGGAAGCTATGGGGATGCGAGATTTGTCATATTTACTCACTTAGTGTAAGTGGGAGATTGTTGGACATGTATGCCCTAAGAAGTAAAAATGTAATAAGTTTTTGGAGACATTTTTGTCAATAAAGAATTTATTTATTGTTTATATACCAAATCTTGTCCTCTTTACATTCATATTTGTTGAATGTATGTTAAGCAAACAAAAGTCTAAGACTGTCAGTCTAAACCTTTAAGAATTGGGCATATGATGGACAAGTTATGTGAAAGACATGATTCTTAAGGTGACGGTCTAAATCATAAGATCCATAATCGAGGGAATAAAGTTGGGCACTTTATTTATGTAAAGATTGTTACGTTGTCTATATCTCTATTGGGAGATGGTTTGTCTTGACCATCAGAGGTGGACTCCATGAGTAGAAGAAACATTGGCACGTTGTCATAGGTGATGATGTGTTGGACCGGGACATAAAGGGAATTGATTTGGATTAATAATTCTGCCTCGGCAAAATGATTCACTTTAGACAATCATTTGTATTGTATCTTAATCTTGAGATGAATAGTGGGCTTGTTGTCTTCACTTGTGTCTTTTGATGTACCAAAGGATGACACATACATCTTAATAGTGGTATGCATGCCGGTACATTGGAGGCATGACTCTTGATAGCGTAGACCTGTTATTCATAGATATGGAATCATAGCTCCTCCTTAGGGGTAGTGATATCCTCTTATATGCGTTATCCTGTAATTGAAAAACTAGAGTGCTCAACCATTTGGATACATAGGTGTAACTGAATGGTATACTATTTTTGGATGGTAAGTTTTCTGATGGTGAGATAATGGAACGTAAGATAAAAACAATCGAGAAGGTAAGACAGAACTTGTCCTCAAGTCGGTTATGGATAATCCTATGGGGATACAATATACTATGATATGTCATAGAGACTTAGTTATACGGGCTTTGTAATTGGTTATAGTTCGAGAGTGCAGCTCTAAGCTTTTAGTGGAGTAGCATTGGAGTTGATAATTATGAAATATATATATAGGATATTAGGTTTTGTAATTATCAGGAGCTTAAACTATATAGGTCCATTTGGTCCCCTTTGCTAGCCCATAACATCCTGTAATGATACGACGTGCTTTTTCAATAATTGGTGACTTATGTCACATTTATTAGATTGGTTGAAATTCGAAAAAATCAAATAATTCATGTCTGTTTATCAGTTGAATTAATTTTATGTTAAAATTAATTCAAGATAAACTTGTTGAATTATTGGGATCGGATAATTCTTGTCTGTTTATTAGCTGATTTAATTTTGAATAAATTAAATCAAGATAAACTTATAGAATTATTAGGAATTCATTTATTTTCCTGAGATTATCTAGATAAAGTTGTTTTAATTAGATAACTTTTCCATTAGGTTATTTGAATTAAAACTAAGACTTTATCCTATTGAATCTCGGGTGGAAAATAAAAGATTCACTAAGATTTTTTTTTTTTGCAGTTTGGCATGCCGAGCATCAAGTTCTGCTTGCCGATGGGGCTAGTTTGACCTATCGATTAGGCAGATCGGCCTGCTAATGTGCGAAAAAAAAGTTCACGCGTTTTTACGCAGATTTCATCAGATATTGATCCGAATTTGATTTTGATTCAAATTTTTGAGACCTAATCTAATAAGGACTGACCCTATGCCCAACCTCTATAAAGAGGGAGTAAGTTATATAAGTTATTTAGATCAATTGAGAGATTAAGAGTGATACTCTGCTGGTGAGAATCTGAAACTCCCTAAGAGCTCTTGTTCACAAATCACGAACACTAGCTTTGGGTTCTCTCAATTGGTTGGAAGGAGAGTCACCTGGTGGAAGAGCTGTACATGTGAGCCCACACTCACTCCGATCGTGGATGGAGAATAGCAAAGAAGACCAGTTGGTTGAGGCTCTTCTGGAACGTTACTTCTCTTCACAGATTGCGAGAGTTCTTCGGTATTCAAAGGTTAGTAAGATCTGGTTAATTCATGCATATAGCGGGTCAAACTTGTATTTTAGAAAGTACTCTGATATAAAATTTTTAAAATCCCACTGTGTACTATCTTTCCAACACTTTCCCTAACCTAAATTGAACATTATCTCTAATTTTTAATAAGATTAAGCAGAAAGAGTAACAACTTTTATTTGCAAGAGCGGTTATTAAAAAACAAAAACAATAATGCTGTAGGTAAAACTAAAAGAGATAGAGTTTAGAGAGAAAGATCCAAATGTCATTTGTGTTTTTCTTGGAACTTTAAAGTTGTAATGTCCACCTCGGGATCAATGACTTGCATTTTCTCGAGCAACTCCTTCACAGTAGGGGCAACGATAAAAATCTTTCTTCCTGACTCCTCAAGAAACCTTTATTCGATAGTATTATCTTAAAAACTAAGTAAACTGTCAAAGTAACCATTTATATTTAACAAGTTTAGAGTGTAGTCCTAACAATTTCCAACTGGCAATGGCAAAAATTTCTTCTAAAGTTCCTAGACCTCCAAGTAAAGCAATGAAAGCATTAGAAGCAAACTCCATGTCTTGTATTCACTCAGGGATACCTACGACTATTTTTTCAATACCAATGGTAGGACCCCATAAATGATTTTGAGCAAAGACACTTGGAATAATACCTAAAGCTCTAGTGCCTCTAGAATGACTTCCAGCAACAATAGTACCCATTAAACCTAGACTACCTCCTCCATATACAAGATTTATCTTTTTCTTAGCCAAGACACAACCTAAATAAAATGCAGCTTCTATGTAAATGATATCCTTTCTTGATTTAGAATCGCAAAACACACAAATGTTTTTAAACTTTAAAGATGATTGGGACAAGGACTCCATAATGATTACTAAGACTAAAACTCTTTTTTTTATTTTTTATTTTTTTATAGACTGACTTTATCTTACAAATCTGCTTTGAGAAAAACTTAAGAATTAAAAGGATTTTATACACATCTAAGGAGAACGTTGGGTGAAATAAGGTAAAGACAATTGTGATGACAGATAAGGATAGATAGATAGATGTGACATAATTGTTGAACTTTTTGAAAATTTTTACTTGACAAAACTATTTAACTTTTGACAAACAAGATAATACTATACAACTTTTGACAAATGGGACCAAATTTTAAAAATTGAGGCAAAGCATATGTTACACAGCACTCAAAATACCTACCGAAGAAAATTATGCATTTGACAAAAGGAAAAAAAAATCAAATTATTATTACTAAAAGACAAATAGTATAATTACAACAATTACTGTAAAAATCACACAAAGATGAAAATCTTTTTGTTGATGAAATTTTATTCAAGAATGAGTTAAAGAAAACTTATGTTCATCAGAACACATTTCCAAAAATTCTGTCACTCAGCCATTCTGGTGATTTTTCATTAAAACTAAAATCATATCTCTAATAAATTTTCAACATTTTTTTAAAATTTTTTATGATTTTTTTAAAAGAAAAGCACATAAAGAAACAAAGAAAAACACTTTACAGATCTTGTTCTGAAGTAGAGGGATCTTGAGTTTGCTCTCCATCTAACATTCTGGCAAACTGAACAGTTGAGTTGTTTAATGTCAGATTCCCAAGACGTTCCTTCCTTAGTCTTGTACTTCTTTTTTATTTTTCTTTGAGAAAGTGAAGGTAAATATTTCTTTAAGTGCTCATATTTTGGATCCATGATTAAGAACATGAGATTCTTGAGAGTGAATTGAAAAATTAAAGATTTTTGAGTGATTTGAGAGCTTTAAGAGGGATTTGAGACAAAATTTGGGAGATTTTTGTGGAAGTAGAAGAAAAGGAGATTGAAGATTTTCTAGAAAAAGTGTTTAAAAGATTGAAGAACTTTGAAAAATTTTTAGGAAATTTTTGGGAATTTTATAGAAAAGACAGAGAGATTTCAAGAATTAGAGATAGAACAAGAAATTTAGAGAGAGAAAGAACAAAGATTTTTAAGCCCAGATACACAGTCATGGATTCTATAGATAAAGGGTGAATTATTGTTTAGACTCATGGAAGACTGTATAGACACGTGCAACACTATTCTAAATAGTAATGGGCTACAAAAAATGAACTAAAGAAAAGTAACCTAATAGATTACTAACAAAATAAAAATATTTTTGTTTTTTGAATTTTTTGAATTTTTATGTGTTTTTTTATTTATTTTTTGTTTTTTTAATCAATATTAAAATTTATAAAAGTCTAAAATTTAGAAAAGTTCATTGAAAATCATTTCATCAAAATGCGTTTTTACAGGCCATTGATACAAAAATACAAACTAATCATGTTGATTATAACCTCCATAATTTCTGCCACTTTAATGAATTTTTTGAAATTATTTTTCTAATTTTTAGGAAAAACAAAGAAAGTAAAGATACAACACACCAAAACAAAAATATAAAATCAATACAAACATTAATCTATAACTATGGTTTTACTCTTAGAATCAAAATTTGAATCGTCAATGTTGATGACCGTCAGAAGAGTGGCTCTGAACCTTTCCAGAAGATAGCACTCCCAAAAAGTTAAGTTGCCAACTACTTCAAAGAACCTTTGCTAAAATTCTTCTTCATCCATGAGATCATCCATAGTGTCACCCGTCACGTCATCCTCGGGTTCTTCCTTAAAAACTTCATTTTCACACTCAAGTTTAAAATTTGAATTTTTAGCTTCAAGAAGTTGGTCAACAAAAACATTCACAAGATTGTTATCAATTTTGGGTGGGACATTCAAATCAAAAGAATTGGCTAAATCAGCCAATGGATCAACAAACGTTCTAGAAGTATTGCTCTCAAGAAAGTTTACTTTGCACTTTCCAGAGGGTGATTTTGCCATGTTAAAAACGTTTAATTTTGAACTCATATTCCTGAAAGACAATTTTAGTTTTCTATTTATGCAATTAATCAAAGCATTAGAGTTGCAAAAATGGACAACTTAAAATGATAGAAATTTGAACATTTGAATTTGTAATAGGTTGTGTATCCAAAACAATAAAATCTACTGGGTAGTAAAATTTATCAATTTGAACTAACTTAAGAACACCTCTTGGAATTTTTAAAGAGCGATCAGCTAATTGAACTATGACAGATGTTGGTTTAAGTTCACCTAAACCTAATTGGTGGTAGACAGAATAAGGTAAAAGGTTGACATTAGCACCAAGATCTAACAAAGCATGGTCAATTTGAGTATTTCCTATGATACAAGAAATTGTGGGATAGCCTGGATTTTTGTATTTCAATGATGAATCATGTTAAATGATGGAACTAGCATCCTTAGTTAAAAAGGCAGTTTTAGTCACATTATGCTTTTATTTAATTGTACAACAGTCTTTCAAAAATTTAGCATAAGATGAGACTTGTTTGATTGCATGTAAAAGTGGAATGTTAATTTTGACTTGTTTAAAAAGCTCAAAAATTTTAGCATTTTTTTCAGACTTCTCTTTTGAAAGCAAGGCTTGAGGGAATGGAACCTTTGGAACAAATTTTTCTTTTGAAATACTTTTTTCTTTTTCAGAAGTTTCCTTATCACTATTAATTTTTTCATCACATTTCAAAGTTGAATTAACTTTATGATATTTTGAAAGATTAGTTTTATCAATAGCTTTTCCACTTTGAAAAGTTGTAACAAAATTAACAGTTTCTTGTTGTGATTGTGAACTAGAAGAGACAGCTTCATTTATAGATAGATAATGTATAGGTTGAGCAGGAAATTTTCATTTTTCTTGAATGTGAAGTGAAGAAGTGAGTTTAGAAATAGACTCTTTAATTTCATGAATGTCTTGAGAAGTGCAAGTGTTATATGTTGGAAACGCGGTGCGCAGCGGAATTTTTAAAATTTTTCATCAAAGTAATTTCTAAAACACAAGTTTGACATGTTATATGTATAAATTAGACAGATCTTACTAACTTCTGTGTGCCGAAGAACCTTCGCAACCTGTGTAGAGAAGTAACGTTCCAGAAGAGCCTCAACCAACTGGTCTTCTTTGCTATTCTCTATCCACAACCGGAGTGAGGGTGGGCTCACACGTACAGCTCTTCCACCAGTGACTCTCCTTCCAACCAATAGAGAGAACCCAAAGCTAGTGTTCGTGATTTGTGAACAAAAGCTCTCAGGGAGTTTTCAGATACTCACTAGAAGACTATCACTCTTAATCTCTCAATTGATCTAAGTAAATTATAAGAATCACTCCCTTTTTATAGCTATTGGTCCTAGGGTCAGTCCTTCTCAGATTAGGTCTCAAAAACTCGAAACAGTATCAAGTTTGGATCAATGTCTGATAAGATCCACGTGAAAATGCAGAAATCTTATCACTCGCTGATCGGTAGGCCGAACAGCCTGATCGACAGGCCGAACAGGCCCCATCGACAGGCCTAACACGTCATCCGACAGGCCAAACTCCCGAGAAAAAAACTCCGCGAATCTTTTATTTTTCACCCGAGATTCTAAAGGATAAAGTCTCAGTTTTGATTCAAATAACCCAATAGAGAAGTTATCTGATCAAAAAAAACTTTATCAAGATAATCTCTAAGAAAATAAATCAATTCACAATAATTCTACAAGTTTATCTTGATCTAATTTGTCTAAAATTAAAACAACCAATAAATAGACAAGAATTATCTGGCCGTAATAATTCAACAAGTTTATCTTGAACTAATTTCTTACAAAATTAATTCAATCGATAAACAGACATGAATTATTTAATTCTTCCAAATTTTAAACCAATCTGATAAATCCGACATAAGTCACCAATTATTGGAAAAGCACGCCGTGTCGTTACAGGATTTTGTGAGCTAGCAAAGGGGACCAAAATAGACCTATAAAGTTCAAGCTCATGATAATTATGAAACCCAATATCCCAGATATACATTTCACAATTATTAACTCCAACGCTACTCCACTAAAAGCTTGGAGCTGCACTCTCGAACTTTACAGAATTACGAAGCTCGTATAGCTAAGTCTCCATGACACATCATAGTGTATCGTATCCCCATATGAAATCCATAATCGGCTTAAGGACAAGTTCTGTCTTACCTTCCCGATTATTTTTATCTTACGTTCCATTGTCTCACCATTAGAAAACTTACCATCCAAAGATAGTATACCATTCGGTTACACCTATGTATCCAAATGGTTGAGCGCTCCAGTTTTCCAATTACAAGACAACGCATAGAAGAGGATATCATTACTCTTAAAGAGGAGCTATGGATTCCATATCTATGAATAACAAGTCTACGCTATCAAGAGTCATGCCTCCAATGTACCGGCATGCATACCACTATTGAGATGTGGGTGTCACCCTTTGGTACATCAAAAGACAAAAGTCAAGATAACGGGCCCACTATTCATCTCAGGATTAAGATACAATACAAATGACTGTCTAAAGTGAATCGATTTGCCGAGACAGAATTATTAATCCAAATCAATTCACTTTATGCCTCGATCCAACACATCGTCACATATGACAACGTGCCAATGTTTCTATTCACGGAGTCCAACTCCAATGGTCAAGAAAAACCATCTCCCAAAAGGGATATAGACAACATAACAATATTTACATGAATAAAGCGCCCAACTTCATTCCCTCGATTGCGGATCATATGTTTTAGACCGTCACCTTAAGAATCGTGTCTTCCGCATTATCAGTCCATCATATGCCCAATTCTTAAGGTTTAGACTGATAGTTTTAGACTACTGTTTGCTTATCATACATTCAACAAATATGAATGCAAAGAGGACAAGATTTGGTATATATAAATGAATAAATTCTTTATTGATAAAAATGTCTCCAAAAGCGTATTACATTTTTACTCCTTAGGGCATACATGTCTAACATTATAAACTTCCTATTTTTGATTGAATGGTTTTTGAGCTTAAATGAAAGATTGTAAAGTGTCGTTAAGAGTTTTCACTCGAGATTGAAGATTTTCAGAAAAATTTTGTGGAAGCCTTTGAAAATTTTGAGAATTTGGTAGAAATTGTGGATTTTGAGATCGTTATGGAAATGGTGGATGACTTTGAGAATTTTGTATTGGAAGTGATCATGGCTGTCGAAATTACTGTTGCAGTTGATCGTTTCTCCAACTGAAATTGGGATGGTTTCTTCATTATGAATTATATGTGTCAAAATGTGGGGATGGAAATAGTTTTCTAAATAGGTCCAATTGATTTGTGTAATTTACCTGTTCATGGGACTTTTTCTTAAAAATTAGGCATTCATAAGTTGAGTGTCCTAGAGTTTGGCAAACACTACACAAAATTTCAATTTTGGGTTCCTAGACATTCCTACATTCCATGGCTTCAATATTTTTAGTCAAACATGCAATCCTAGCATTTATATCATTTTCTTGACTAAGTTGATGGACACCTCTTTGAGCATTGGCAAGATTAGATCTAATTAAGCTTTTAGAATTACCATGTTGCCAATATTGAGAGTTATTGGCCAAATTATCAAGAAAATTTAATGCTTCATTAGGTTCTTTATCAAGGAATTCTCCATTATACATTGTTTCAAATTGATAGATTTGAGGAGTTAAACGTTCATAAACTAATGTAACACCATTTTTCAAGACCGTGATGTGGACAAGAATTCAACAAATCCTTAAAACGTTCCCAACATTGAAAACAAACTTCCTTTACATTTTGGGAAAAATTTTGAATTTGTTTCTTCAAAGCATTAGTTTTATGATTTAGAAAGAATTTTTTCAGAAACTTAGTTTGTATTTCTTGCCTTGTACCTATTAACCTAGGTTTTAAAGAGGTAAGCCAAGTTTTAACCTCCTCTTTTAATGAAAAAGGAAAAAGCTCTAGCTTAACAGCTTCCTTCAAAACATTTAGTCGGTGAAGGTAGCACAAACATCTTCAAACTCTCTAAGATGCAAATATGGATTTTTAAATTCTAAACTATGAAAATTAGGTAGCAAGTTAATCATTCCTAGTTTAAACCTAAAGTGATGGGCATTGAGACGAAAAACCAAACATGATATAGTGGATTCACGAGGTGGTTGCAAATAATATCTCATTGAATGAACATGATTGATTATTTGTTGATTACCAATATTTTCATTATAAATACTTTCATTATCAGCCATTTTTCGTGAATTTGAAGACACAACAGAGACTAAAGGTGGTTCTAAACTTTTCCTAATTAACCTATGATTTTTAGACACATGAGACCAAATTGGCATAGAAATTATTAAATATTTACAAAATTTTATAGACAGATACTAAGCTTTTCTTTATTCAAGGAGAACAAAGTAGTGAATGAAAAGTATATGCCTTATTGATTTTGTTGAATTTGAGAATTATATTCTTCAACAATGTTCCCAGGAAAGATTGGTGGTGCAAAGGCTCCTTACAAACTAATGTCCTCGTCAGAATAACATTCTTAGAGTGACTGGTGTTGGCAGAATTTTCAAAAGTTAACTGGTTATGTGAAAGAATTTGAATCAATACTAGTCCCCAAATAGAACTTTCCAAAAAAATAGTTTTCACAAAAACACAATTTATTTATTAAGTATTACAGAAAACCTAATCTAAAATTTTATGAAGTTTTATTTCTAAGGTAAAAGCCTAAAACTAAACCTAAAACAAGAAAAATAAATATTTTACAAAAGAAAGGAAAGAGAATAAAAGTTTTATGATTTTTATGATTTTTAAATTTTTTATTATTTTAATGAATGGTAAAATAGTGACGTGAATAGTACCTATATGAATAGTATGTAAATAGTAAATTACAAAAGATGCATGCAGATTACTATGTGAACAATACTTTACACCTGCAAAACAAAAAATATTAACAAAAGAAAACAAATAAAACTGAAAAAGAAAAGTTAGTAATATAGAAAAGAAAAAGAAAAAGAAATATATTATACAATAATATACTGCACTAAAATAATACTGTTTCCTGGCAATGGCACCAAAAACTTGACTCAGTGTCAATAAACGCACTCCAAAATAACGCCAAGTGTAAGGTTGTCTTAAATAATAATTACTCAATGAATTCAAGGTCGAACCTATGGGGAAGGATTTTATTCAGTTTCAATACATTTATTATATCAACTTTTTCTTTTTAATTAAGTTGAAAAATATGAGGATTAATATTTATTATTTATAGGATAAATTTACAATATTTACACATTTTTACAACATTTTTCATTTTCAGATTTTGATAATTTGGAACTTTAATAACAAGAAATGCAGGTAAATAAAAATGGACTTTTAGCAACAAGTGCAGATAATTTAAAATAATTTAAGCAGAGTAACGACAATAACAATGGCAATTTGAAGAAGTAAAACAACAATAATAATAGGGACGAGGTTCAAAAGTTTTGTTCTGGCAATTAACTTAAATATATTTTAGTTTTTTCCTTTTATTTATTAGTTGGTTTAAGAATACATTATGCTATCCTAGGTCAACAATAAATTAAGAGTTACCAAACACTTACTGTGCTATTCTACGTCTATAATGCAACAGAAACTCAACTTAATAAATGGGCAGCATTTCAACATAACTTAACTAAATTAACAATCAAGGTAATAAGTTAAGCATTTATCGAGTCATTCTCTGTCTACGACTAATCAATGTCATTCGAAGTATTATTTGTGCCAATCTATATCATTGATAAATCAAAATCATAATTTTGACAGAGTTTTAGTTAATAAAATATTAAAATTTTAAGTTTTCTAAGAAAATAATTTGGCATTATAACTGTTTAAAAAACTGAGAAAAGCAAAAAATATTTAATGCAATTTGCGAAAGTTTCCTCTTCTCACCTCAACTAAAAAGGAAATTAAAAAGACATAATTAATAAATACTATTGATATTATTAGGCATAATTTTTACAACATAAACTGGGAAACATTTTACAAGAACCTAGACTAAAACTGAATTAAAAATAAACTAAAAACTAAAACTAAAATTCAAATAGTAAATTTAAAATTGAAGAAGGAGGTTGTTAAGAATTGGGTGAGAAGCCCTGGTATTTATAGTGCCTTAAAAAAAAAACTATTTACAATATTTCATAATTGTTTTACTGTTAAGATCTTGACTAAAATGAGTCAAGAGATTCGTTTGCTAAATTTTTCCACGCGTTTGGGCCTTCATCAGCGTGCAAATCTGAGTTTGCAATCCACTGCTTTGTCACAGCTGACAGCAACGAATAGACGTGATCTTGAGTGTTCAAGCTATGACCGAAGGATCGAATTTAAGGAGAAAAGCGGGCTAGTGGGACCAAAGCCAAGACCATTAGTTCAGTCTTTATATGTTGATCGTGCAGCTAAGAAACCGGCTTCATGTGGGACTGAAGCAATAAATCAGACATAGCTCAAGATGCTCTTTTTACTCGGCTGCTAGTTTGTCGGCGTGTGCAGCTTGGAACGTGTGTACTGCACTGATGACACAATGCTGATGATTGCAAGGGCGCGACATGCGGATGGCTCTAATTCAACTAGTGACGTGATCGACGGAAAAGAATTTGCCACGTGTCCAGCTAAATTTAAATCTGAATTTTTGTTGAGTTTTTGAAGCATTTGATGTCATTTTGCTCTATTTTTTTTACAGATTTTAAATCTAAACTAAAATAAACAAACAAATTAAAATTAATTATTTTAAAAACAAAATATTTACAATAATGTTAAAAATGTTTATTTTACAAAGATATAAAAATAATTACAAACTTTTAAATTTTTTAGTCTCTTTTGATCTGACACAGATATAATTTTTAAGAATTAGAAATATTTTTTTAAAAAATAATAAAACACACTATCAAACACACTAAGACTTAAAATAAAATAACCACTTATTATTTTTACAATTGTGACTTTTTATAGAATAAACGTGCGATTCACACACCGAAAAGACTCTAAAAATTACTGAAAATATTATTAAACATAAAAGCACATTAAAAACACATTTTTAAACACATTTTCACACTAAAACACTATTTATCACTAAATTGCTATAATCAAGGAGTTTTACGAGAAATATTAATGCAGAATGATTGATTTTAACATTAAAAAAAGTGCATTTTCTAAGTCTCATCACCAACTATTGGTGCGAATAATTTTGAGCTAAAGCTGATGACTTAGTAGATGATTCAAGGAATCTAATTTACTGGACTGCCTACTAAAGATCCCAATGCGCACATCGTAAATTTTCCAAAAATTTGTGATACTGTCAAGTACAATGGTGTTTTTGATGACGCCATTTGCCGTCGGCTGTTCCCCTTCTCTTTGAAGGATAAAGCAAAAAACTGGTTGGATTCTTTACCTATAAATTCAATCACTACTGAGGAAGATTTGGTTCGCAAGTTCCTAGCCAAGGTTTTTCCTCTTGCAAAAACAGCGAAAATGCAAATTGAGATCAACAATTTCACTCAATGTGAAAGCGAGACTTTTTATGATGCTTGAGAAAGTAAAAAGAGCTATTGAGGAAGTGTCCCCATTATAGGGTTCCTAAGTGGATGTAAGTCAACAATTTTTTCAATGGGTTGACAAGCAACATTAGAACTTTAATTGATGTATCTATTGGGGGAGCATTTATGAAGAAAAATGAGGATAAAGCATATGAGTTGCGGGAGCATATGGCCACCAATAACTTTTAGTAGCCAAGTGAGAGGGCAATAACACAAAAAGTAGCTGGGGTTTATGAAGTTGAAGCTTTCTCTACATTGACTGGTCAAGTTGTAGCTCTTACTAAGCAATTCCAAAATAGCTAATTGGCAGTTAATGCCATTCAGACTTCTCAGTTTATTTGTGATTTCTATCAAGGCAACTTTCCCAATGAAGAATGTCAAGTGAGAAATCCATTCTAACAACCTTAGACAGAGCAGGCACAGTTTGTTGGGAATTATAACAGACAACAAAACAACCATTTTTCAACACATAAAATCTAGGATGGCATAATCATCCAAGCTTTTCAAAGAGAAATAATCAAAATATGGGGCAGTTTCAACAAGGATTCCAACCTTAGGAGAAGAAGACTGATTTAGAAGCCCTTTTGCTCTAGTTGACTACTAACACCGACAAGTTCATGACTGAGACTAGGACCAACTTCTGGAATCAAGCTGCTCAAATTCAGAATCTAGAAGCTTAAATTGGTCAATTAGCTAACATGTATGGTGGTCAACAACAAGGTAATTTACCGAACAACACGGAAGTGAATCCTAAAGAGCAATGCAAGGCAATCACTTTAAGAAGCGAAAAAGAATTGGAGATGGCTTCAAGTGATAAAAAGTCTAAAAAGATTGACCAAGAGCAAGATAAAGTCATGCCTGAAGCTCAACCATTGCCTCCCCAGTAGCCAGCAGTGAGTATTCCTTTCCCTTAGCACCTCAAGAAGAGCAAAATGGATAAAGAGTTTGCTGAATTCCTTGATGTTTTCAAAAAGCTTCACATTAACATCCCTTTCGCCGATGCACTCGAACAAATGCCAAGCTATGTGAAGTTCTTGAATGACATCCTATCAAACAAGAGGAAGTTGGAGGAGTATGAAACTGTTGCACTTAGTGAAGAGTGCAATGCCCTCATCCAGGGAAAGTTGCCTCAAAAGCTTAAAGATCTAGGAAGCTTTACTATTCCATGTGCCATAAGGAATTCTATATTCAAGAAGGCATTATGGGACCTTGGTGCTAGCATTAATTTAATGCCTCTATTTATTTCAAAAAGTTTGAATTAAGTGAAGCTAGACCTACAACTATTTCTTTACAGTTGGCTAACAGGTCTATTAAGCATCCAAGGGGAGTTATTGAGGATGTTCTCATCAAGGTAGACAAGTTTATACTCCCTGTAGATTTTGTGGTGCTAGATATAGAAGATGATAAAGAGATCCCTATCATATTAGGAAGACCTTTCTTGGCAACCGGACGGGCACTTATTGATGTTTACAAGGGAGAACTAAGGCTTCAGGTGTAGGAAGAAGAAGTGATTTTCAATGTCTTAAATGCTATTAAGTATTTGAGAGCTAGCAATAGTTGCTTTTGTGTTGATGAGTTGGATGGCTTAGTTTCTTAACAGTTTGGCAAATCAGAAGACCTTCTGAAAACAAGCTTGACTCATCGTACTCCATCTACTCTTGAAGATGACAATATCATAGAGATTGTTAATTGGATGGATTCTTTTGGTCTCAACAATTGGAGGTACTTTGAAACTTTAAGACAAGGCCCTTCTCGATCGATTCCTTCAATTGAGAAACCACTTCCTCTTGAGCTCAAGTCGTTACCAGATCATCTACGCTATGCATTCCTTGATGATTCATCTTCTTTACCAGTAATTACCGTTACCAGATCATCTACGCTATGCATTCCTTGATGATTCATCTTCTTTACCAGTAATTATTTCTTCTAGCCTTTCTAATGAAGAAGAAGACAAGTTGCTATAGGTGCTTAGAAGATATAAGTCAGCTATTAGGTGGTCTCTAGCTGATATTCAAGGGATAAGTCCAACCATGTGTATGCATCAGATCTTATTGGTAGAAATTTGCAAGCCATCAATTGAAGCACAACGGAGACTCAATCCTACCATGAAGGTGGTGGTGCACAAGGAGATGTTGAAGTGGTTAGATGTAGGACTGATTTACCCAATCTTTGATAGCTCATGGGTTAGCTTGGTGCAAGTAATGCCAAAGAAGGATGGTATTATGGTGGTAAAAAATGAGAGCAACAAGCTAACTCCAACAAGGACCGTCATAGGATGGAGGATTTGTATAGACTATCAGAAACTAAGCAAAGCCACCTAGAAAGATCACTTCCCTTTACCCTTTATTAATCAAATGCTGGATTATTTTGTAGGTCATGATTATTACTATTTTCTAGATGGCAATTCAGGGTATAACCAAACAGCCATTGCACTAGAAGTGTGACACTCGAGCATTTTTAGTACATTAAAAATACAATAACTTAAGGATTATGTTAAGCAAAAAATATGTGTCACAAGGATTATTACTTAATCCAATTTTTATGATAAAGTCCGTAAAAGCAAAAATGAGATTTTTAAAGGTAAAAATCATGCCATAGTCTTAAATAAAGAAATGGATGATATGAAAATAAGCTGAAAAGCTTAACTATTGCAAAATGCATTATAACAAATGTTAAGACAAAAATGCAGTTAGAGAAAAATACTGTATAATAATATGAAAAATTATACAGTATTAAGGAAGAACATTGATAAAGCTATGTAGTATGAAAGTTACATTACAAAAGTAATGCAATGTAGGAATTGGATTGTTTAAGGTTAAGCAATATAGAAATTAGACTGTATAAAGTTAAACAGTATAGGAATTACATTAAGTGGTGGATGTAAATAAGTATGGGAGATTGTGGGACCTCATGAATTGTATAGAAAAGAATATTAATAGTATAAAAAATACTATACGGTGTAAAATTACATTGCATAAAATTAGGGGGCCCACCAAGAGGACACCTTAATGACTTAGATTAGGCCACCACATCCCTTGATGTGGCCCAATCACACTAAGCTAAGAATAAACCTACTTTTTACTCTTAATGATGGTTTAGGGGTGAGTTTACATGGTGACTCGCTATTTTTGTGAAAAAAAATCTATTTCTTTTCTTCATAAAAGCCTAAGTAACAAGGTAAAAGAAAAAAGAAAGAAAAATGCTCCATTTCCTTCCAATGGAAACTGACTACTCCTTTAGGTCTCTCTTACTCAAACTTTGGTGATTCAAGACTTCAATCATCTATGGAAGCAAGATTAATAATTTTAAAGAAAGATTGAGGAGTTTTAAGGTAAAACTCAAAACTTTCTCTATTGTGAACAGGGGTTTTTGTTCAAGTTTTGAAGAAATTTTTATGATATGAAATGGATTTTATATCAAGGGATTTTGGGAGCCTTCAAGTGCAAAGAAGTGGGGACAAGCACTTTGCAAGGATTAGGTAAAATCCTAGTCTTTTTAATTAAGCTAAAGTTTATGTTTTATTTTGCATACTATGTGTTTGATGAAATGTTTTGGGCTCTGGCATGTAAGATGGACATTATGGCATGATTGTTTTATGTTTTATATTGATGGTGATGATGATAGAAAGAAAGAAAGAAAGGGTTATGCATTGAAAAGTAGAAAATTGTTAAAACTTTGTATTTGATACAAAGTTTACCTAGTTTCAAAGGAATGAGTTTTGAGGACCTTAGAGGCCAAATTATGTTCTAAGTAAGGTTTAGAATTTGCAGACACAGTGAGGGAAACAACTTTTGTGAACAAAGTTTTGTAAAATTCCAGAAGGACTAAATTGCAACGTTTTGTAAAAGTTCAATAGATTTGAAAATCAGCAAAAAAGTCCATCGTAAAGTTGGAATTTAAGGAAAGTTAAAACACGAAAGTTGTAAAACTCATCAAAATTATTAAGACATCATAGACAGTTTATCAAAATTCTGTACCGTTGATAAGTTATGAATTTTATGAAATTTTAAGCACAAAATTTCATGAAATAAAAACATTATGAAAAGTTTAGAATTCAACCAAGGAGGTTTTGTAAGTTTTATTCCTTGCAAAAAACTGAAAGTTTTGGTATAAAGTGGTCGTTTTTGATTTTGAGGGCAAAAATGTAAAGATTTTTGTGTTTCGGGCCAAAACCATAAAATCGTATGAACATTGGGTTTTCACAAGGGAACATAAGGCTCTTGCACTGCTGTAGGTAGTGAGTAATTATAAATTCTAAGTTTTAAAGGATTTAAAGCTTAGTCAAGTAAAAAATAAAAGAAAAATATTAAGGGCAAGAGTGTCAATATTTTCGCTTTGTAGGTCAAAACTGTAAAGTTTTGATAAAATAGATTTTAACGAAAGAAAAACTGTTGTTTGGTTTTTTTCAATGTTATGAGAAGTAAAGAAATGAATGTTATGTTTTAAATGGGTTCCGAAAGTTTTAAAGACCCGTCAAGGGCAAAATGGTCATTTTATGAAAAAGGGCCAAAACGGACCCAAAACACCCAATGTTGGAAAATGCTCCCTAGAGGGAATTTTTCCATTACATGTAAGAAATAAGAGGAAAAGTAAAGCAAAAAGTTTAACAAGTTATGAACTTTACGAAAAACCTGTTAAGTGTAAAATCATCATTTTGAAGAAAATGGCTAAAACTGAGTTGAAGACTTCGAATTAGCAAAACGATCCTAGACAAGAAATGTTTCATAATACATTAAGTAACAAAACTGCCACATGAGATGGGAAATTTAATAAGTGATGTTCAAGTAAAAGAAAGGTAACCCGATAGGTTACAAAGTTAAGTAAAGAAAAAGATAACCTGATGGGTTATAGAGTTAAGTAAAAAGAATGATAACCTGGTGGATTACAGGGCTAAGTAAAGGGGAAGGTAACCCTGGTGGGTTACAAAGGTAAGTAGAAGAGGGGTAAAACAATGGAATACATAGTAAAAGAAAGTAAATTGATGAATACAAGTTAAGTAAAAAGGAATGAATGATTAATGATTAAGTTATGTTATCAATTGAGTAGATTGATAATATGAAAAGTTAGCTAATAAGTCAGGTGTTGTTTGATCAAGACACAGAAGTTGACTAATGAAAGGAAAAGGAATGAGATAGCAATGTTAGAACTATAGACAGGTAAGTTCAAACCTCACCTATAGCATGAAGAAAATGATTTTCAAAATGCTTATATATATGTTTGCAAATGTGTTTGCAATTGTTTTGCAAGTTGTTTTAAAGTATGTTTACATTTGTTATGCAAAAGATCTTAAAGTTTAAATTAAGATTTGCAATGTACTTGCAACTATTATGTTTAAAGCATGATTGCATTTAATATGCATAAAGTTTAAAAGATCAAGTAAAGGTTTTCAATGTATTTGCAATTATTATCCTTAAAGTAGGTTTGCATGTCAAATGGACACTGTTTTTAAAGAGTTCCAGTTATGATTTGCAAATATGTTTGTATATGACATGTTAGCATTTGATATGCTTACTAAAGTAAAAAAGAAGGTAAGATAGAGATAAAAAGAAAGTGTCGTACCAGCCTCCTTGATGTGAGGTACACAAGCAAAGTTAAAGTTATGACCTCCTTGATGTGAGGTACTTAAAGTGAAGTTAAAGTTATGACCTCGGTGGTCAATGGTCTTAAGTCTTCCACAAGGGAAGCATCATGTTTATGATCTCATGATTAATGATGTTGGTACAAACACTAAAGTTTATAAGATAAGGAAAGTTAAGGAACAAAGATAAAAAGTTAAAGTAAGAAATGAATGTTTATAGGATGCTCAGAATTGAAAGTTCATAATTGAGCATAAATAGAATCATGTATTTTGATTTTGCCTGTATTCCTTGTTATGAAAAACATTCTGAGAAATGTTTTACATTAAATGTTTATGAAAAAAAATTTTATGTTTACAAGAAAAGGTTTATGAAGGACATTTTAAGAAAAAACATTTAAGAAATGTTTTATCAAAAATGTTTTAAGAGAAAGGTTTTTATGAGAAAAGCTTATAAAGCGTGTTTTAATGATTTGTGAGATTAAGTTTGAACTTACTGAGCGAAAGCTCATTAAAAGTTCCTTCATGCTGTAGGTAGTCCTATGAGTGACCAGTAGGACCTGTTTGAAAAGCTTGGTACTGCGGAGAACAGATGCGAAGATTTAGGTATGAATACCACTGCCGTATGTTTCTATTGCCAAAAGAAAACTGTTTTTCCACTATTTGATAAAGTGTTTTCAAAGTTTTAAGAAATGTTATCAAAGTTTTAAGATATATTTTATGAAATAATTTATACAATTATAAAGTTAAGTTTTAAGCTATGATTCAATTAATGTTTCTTATTAAGTTTCAAGAAACGATTTGAAATGGTTTTAAAGTCAAATGTTGAGCGATGTCTCAACTTAAGTTGTAATAAAAGTTGCAGCAACTTATAAGTTTGTTTTATAGTATGCTAAAAGGGAAGGAAAAGAAAAAAAATTATTTAGTATTTTCATACTAAGTAAGTAAGATTAAAGTTAATGAGATGATGTTTAAGAAAGTTAAGTGACGGCCCAAAAAAGTGGACGTCACAAGAAGGCCAAGAGAAAACCATGTTTATGGGTCTTTATGGTACATATGCGCTCTGTTGGATGCCCTTTGGCCTTTGCAATATGCCGACAACCTTCCAAAGATGTACGATGGCGATTTTTTTCGACATGGTGGAGCAGATTATAGAAATCTTCATGGATGATTTCTCTATTTTTGGTGACTACTTTCATCATTGCCTAGCTAATTTAGAATTGGTTTTGGCGAGATGTGAACAAACCAATCTTGTGCTTAATTGGGAAAAGTACCACTTCATGGTAAAAGAAGGGATTGTCTTGAGCCATCACATTTCATATAAGGGGATAAAGGTTGATCGAGCTAAGATAAAGGCAATTAAGAAGCTACCGCTACCGACCTCAGTCAAGGAGATTCGAAGTTTTCTTAGTCACGCAGGTTTCTATAGAAGATTTATTAGAGATTTCTCCAAGATCTCTAAGCCTCTTTTGAATTTACTCTTGTAAGGTACTCCTTTTGAGTTCAATAAGGAGTGTAAAAAGACATTCATTACCTTTAAAGAGAAACTTGTGTCTGCAACCATTGTTGTAACACCAGAATGGAGTTACCATTTGAATTGATATGTGACTCATGTGATTATGCAGTAGGAGTGGTTCTAGGACAACGAAGGAATAAGGTATTTCATGCTATTTATTATGCTAGCAGAACCCTCAATGATGCCCAAACTCAACTATGCCCCAACAGAGAAGGAGTTCTTGCCATCGTCTTTGCTTTTGACAAGTTCAGATCATACCTAATTGGCAATAAGGTAATAGTCTTTACATATTATTTTGTAATTAAATAACTAATGGCCGAGAAGGATGCCAAGCCAAGACTTATTTGGTGGGTTCTTTTACTCCAATAATTCAATTTGGATGTTAGAGACAAGAACGGCATAGAAAATCTAGTGGCAGACCATCTCTTAAGACTTGAACTATTGGAAGAAACAGAGTTGCAACAACCTCCCATTGGTGATCAGTTTCTGGATGAGCAACTATTTGTCATCACATTTACAAGATCTCTTCCATGGTATGCAGACTATGTGAATTTTCTTGCAGGAAAGATCATGCTGCTGGAACTCTCATATCAATAAAAGAAGAAGTTCTTTTCCAATGTAAAGCACTATTATTGGGAAGAACCAATTCTTTACAAGCACTATGCTGGTCAAATCATAAGAGGATGTGTGCCAGAAGATGAGGTAGATGAGATCCCAAGACATTACCACAACTTTAAGTGTGGTGGACATTTTGGAGAAATAGAACAGTGACCAAGGTGTTGCAATCTAGGTTTTACTGGCCCACATTATTCAAAGATGCTCATGCTTTTGTTACTGCTTATGATAGATGCCAACAAACAGAAAACATTTCAAGAAGGAATGAGATGCCCTTGAAGAATATTTTAGAAGTGGAGCTTTTTGACGTATAGGGTATCGATTTCATGGGACCGTTTCCCTCATCCTACAGCAATAAATACATCCTCCTTACAATGGATTACATGTCAAAGTGGGTCGAGCTGTAACTCAAATCAATGATTGCAAGGAAGTGCTTCATTTTCTTCGGAAAAACATTTTTACAAGGTTTGAAACTCCACGAGCTATCATAAATGATGAAGGAACACACCTTTGTAATAAGCAATTTGAGGCTCTCTTATTGCAATATGTAGTCAAGCACCGAATCACACTTGCTTACCATCCTTAGACTAATGGGTAAGCGAAGATATCTAACAGAGAGGTGAAGCAAATTTTGGAGAAAACTGTTCATAGCTCTTGGAAGGATTGGGCTACAAAGTTAGATGAGGCGTTATGGGCCTATCAAACTGCATTTAAGACACCTATAGGGAGGTTTCCTTATAGGTTGGTCTAAGTGAAGGCAAGCCATCTTCCAGTGGAATTAGAGCATCGAGCATATAAAGCAATGAAACAGCTAAATATGGATATGCAAGCAGTAGGTGAGAAGCGCCTTTTGCAACTAAATGAGATGGATGAGTTCCATAATGAAGCATATGGGGATGCAAAGATCTACAAAAAGCAGACCAAAGCTTGGCATGACAAGCACATCCAGCGGAAGGAGTTTGTACCCTATCAGAAGGTGCTACTATATAATTCTAGACTTTGACTATTCCTTAGAAAACTTAAATCCAAATGATTGGGCCCGTTTGTGGTCACCAAAGTGTTTCTCTATGGTGTAGTTGAATTAAATCATGAAGAAAAAAGAACTCTTTAAGGTTAATAGACAGCATTTGAAGCCATATTTTGATGGTGGAATTGATTGCAAGAAGACCATCATCACTTTCAACTCACCTTAAAGGAATAAGAGTCAGACTGATGACTATAAAATAAGCACTTCTTGGGAGGCATCCCAAGCTCTCTATCCTTATCTATTTTAGTTTTCATCATGTTAATTTGTTTGTTAGTTATATTTTTTAGTATTTTGTAAGCTAATTATGATGCAAGTCATGGTTGTGGTGATTTTAGGTGTTCTCAAACAATAAGGGTGTAAAAGACTCACAAAATTGCCTAGGCACTAAATTTTGGCTCCTAGACATTATGGCAGAGTACTAAGACTTGAAAGGAAGGCGCCTAAGTGCTAACTCCCAAGGGTCTAGGTGCATAGTTTGGTAAAAAAAATCGAAGTAGCACCCAGGCGCCATGTCTACGCATTCAACATTAAAAAAAATTTGAAGTAGAACCTTGGTGCCTAGGCGTTCTGTCGCATTTAAACCCAAAATAGCCTGGTCTCTGAATTAAACCCGAGAGCCAAACCCAAAAATAACATAGCACACCCAAAGAACCAAGAACAACTTGCATTCTCTCGATCTCTCACCACTTTCCTAGCACTCTTCATCAATTTTTCTCCCATTCCGTTGCTCATTCTCACCTCCATCAATGTAAAATTATCACCTACAAGAAATCCACGCATCCAATTTGTGTTCATCTAAACGGCTATGCAGATGGGCAAGAAAAAATATATATATCCAAAAATTGGGTTGCAAGAGTTGGGGTCACAACAGGTATAACAACTCTTCCTTATGCCTTATCTGTGAATTGTGCTCTTTGGGGAGGCTAATTTGGTAGATGATTGTATATATAGAGTGGAACTCGTGAATGCCCACCAAGTGCTCGACAAAAAGTCCAAGAGAGATAAAAGTGTTGGGTGTTGAAGATTAACGTAAGAGGCGTTAGAAGACACTGCAGGTGTGGGATTTGAGGTTGTTTGGTGGCATTAGAAATTGATTTGAAGTGGATAAGAGAACGTTGGTGGGTTGTAATTGTGGAAGAGTAGTCTTTCGGATAGTGATTAGTGTGAATTGATCCCATGGTGCCAAGGAAATGTTCAAGGGGTTTGACATCTGGGGAATATAATATATCCAAATTCATCTCTTAGGCCATTTTCACTCGTTATCAGTCCTCATTGGGAAGGAAGATACCAATCACAGAGGGGGAACTAAACACATGTGAAAGGAAAATCAAGGTTATAATTTTAGATCGTGGATGGGGTAATTTTATGAAACAGCCTAGCTCAAGATTAACTATAGTGGTTAGAGAATTCTACGCCAATGCCCCCGAGCAACAAAATAGAAAGGTCTTTGTGCAAGGAATTTGGGTAAAGATTGATCGTGTCATTATCAATCAACACTTTAGGTTGTCCAATACTGAGAGTGATGAATATCAAGCATATTTGGAGAACGTCGACCATAATGAAGTCCTTAGAGAGTTGAGCGCACTTAGCACTACCTGGAAAATGAGACACAGTGATGAGCACATCCTATTTCCTCCTAATGCTCTACGAGACCGGTGATATAAGGCATGACATAATTTCATATGTGCTCGCTTCATGCTAGTGTTTCACTATTGGAAAAATATTACACAACAGAATTTTAAAAATTTTTATATCAGAGTATTTTCTAAAACACAAGTTTGACATGCTATATGCATAAATTAGCCAGATCTTACTAACCTCTGTATGCCGAAAAGCTCCTGTAATCAATGAAGAGAAGTAACGTTCTAGAAGGACCTCAACCAACTAGCCTTCTTTGCTATTCTCTATCCACAATTTGAGAGAGTGTGGGCTCACACGTACAACTGTTCCTTAAGGTGACTCTCCTTCCAATCAATTGAGAGAACCTAAAGCTAATGTTCGTAATTTGTAAACAAGAGCTCCCAAGAAGTTTCAGAATCTCACCAACAGAGTATCACTCTTAATCTCTCAATTGATCTAAATAACTTATGTAACTTACTCCCTATTTATAGAGGTTGGGTCTAGGGCTAGTCCTTATCAAATTAGGTCTTAAAAATTCGAATCAGAATCAAATTCAGATCAATATCTGATAAAATCCGCGTGAAAATGCGTTATCTTTTTTCCACGCATCGACAAGCCAATCTGCCTAATCGACAGGCCGAACTTGCCCCATCGGTAGTCCAACCTTGATGATTGGCATGCCGAACTGCCGAAAAAAAATCTCAGCAAATCTTTTATTTTCCACCCAAGATTCTATAGGATAAAGTCTTAGATTTAATTTAAATAACCTAATAGAAAAGTTATCTAATTAAAACAACTTTATCTAGATAATTTCTAGGAAAATAAATGAATTCCTAATAATTCTATAAGTTTATCTTGATTTAATTTATTCAAAATTAAATCAACCGATAAATAGACAAGAATTATCCGATCCCAATAATTCAACAAGTTTATCTTGAATTAATTTTATCACAAAATTAATTCAACCGACAAATAGACATGAATTATTTGATTCTTTCGAATTTCAATGAATCTAATATATCTGACATAAGTCACCATTTATTGGAAAAGCATACTGTATCGTTACAGGATTTTGTGAGCTAGCAAAGGGGACCAAATGGACCTATATAGTTCAAGCTCTCGATAATTACGAAACCCAATATCCTAGATATACATTTCATAATTATCAACTCCAATGCTACTCCACTAAAAGCTTGGAGTTGCACTCTCGAACTACATAGAATTATGAAGCCCGTATAGCTAAGCCACCATGACATATCAGGATGTATCGTATCCCCATAGGATTATCCATAATCGGCTTAAGGACAAGTTCTGTCTTACCTTCCCGATTATTTTTATCTTACGTTCCATTAGCTCACCATCAGAAAACTTACCATCCAAAGACAATATACCAATCGGTTGCACATATGTATCCAAATGGTTAAGCGCTCTAGTTTTCCAATTACAGGATAACACATATAAGAGGATATCACTACTCCTAAAGAGGAGATATGGATTCCATATTTATGAATAATAGGTCTACGCTATCAAGAGTCATACCTCCAACGTACCAATATGCACACCACTATTAAGATGTAGGTGTCACCCTTTGGTATATCAAAAGACATAAGTCAAGACAACGAGCCCACTATTCATCTCAGGATTAAGATACAATACCAATGATTGTCTAAAGTGAATCGATTTGCCGAGACAGAATTATTAATCCAAATCAATTCACTTTATGTCCCAATCCAACACTTCGTCACCTATGACAACGTACCAATGTTTCTATTCATGGAGTCCACCTCTGGTGGTCAAGACAACCATCTCCCAATAGGGATATAGGCAACATAATAATCTTTGCATGAATAAAGTGCCCAACTTTATTTCCTCAATTGCGGATCTTATTATTTAGACCGTCACCTTAAGAATTGTGTCTTCCATATTATCTGTCCATCATATGCCCAATTCTTAAAGGTTTAGACCAACAATCTCAGACTTTTATTTGCTTAACATACATTCAACAAATATGAACGTAAAAAGGACAAGATTTGGTGTATAAACAATGAATAAATTCTTTATTGATAAAAATGTCTCCAAAAACTTATTACATTTTTACTCCTTAGGGCATACATGTCTAACAATCTCCCACTTGCACTAAGTAAGTAAATATGATAAATCTCGCTTCCCCATAGCTTCCGCATGCCTCTCGAAGACTCTCCCAGTAAGTGTCTTCGTAAATGGATCAGCTAAATTATCCTCTAACGTGATCTTGCACACCATGACATGCCCGCCCTCAATGAAGTCCTTTATCACATGATACTTTTGATCAATATGCTTACTTTTCTTGTGAAATCTTGGTTCCTTAACATTAGCTACCGCCACACTATTATCACAGGACAGTGATACCGCCTCATCCATACCAAGAACTACCTCAAGATCCCCAAGGAACTTACAGAGCCACACTGCATCTTTTAAAGCATCACTAGCTGCCACATACTCAGCCTCTATCGTTGAATCTGAAGTGCAATTTTGCTTCACACTTCTCCAATTGATGGCACCGCCACCTAGAGTAAGTACAAAACCTGAAGTCGATTTCCCAAAATCCAAACAAGATTGAAAATCCGAGTCAGTATATCCTAGAGGAGTCAAGTCCTCACCCGAATATACAAGCATATACCCTTGAGTCCTTCTCAGATACTTGAAAATATGCTTAATCGCAACCTAGCGGTTCGGTCTTGGATCCGCCTGAAATCGACTTACAATCCCGACTGCATAACAAATATCCAGTCGTGCAAAGCATGGCATACATGAGACTACCCACTACCGAAGCATAAGGCACCTTCTTCATGTATTCTCTTTCTTCCTCAGACTTTGGAGAGTCTTTCTTAGAAAAAGTAATTCCAAACCTAGATGGTTGCCCACCTTTCTTGGAATCCTGCATTGCAAACCTCTTGAGAATTTTGTCTATGTAGCCGGCCTAGGACAAAGCTATCATTTTGTTCTTCCTATCCCGAAAGATCTGGATACCGAGAACAAAATTACCCTCACTCAAGTCCTTCATGTCAAACTGCTTGGTCAACCACAATTTGACCAATGACAATGCCTTAACGTCATTGCCAATTAGTAGAATGTCATCTACATAGAGTAGTAGAAAAACCACCTTCCCATCCTTTAACATGGCTCATCAACATTTTGTGAGAACCCATAAGTCCTGATCACCTGATCAAATCTTATGTTCCAAGAACGAGAAGCCTGCTTAAGTCCATAAATTGACTTTAGTAGCTTACAAACCTTACCTTCTTGAACCTTGACCTTGAACCCGTTAGGTTGTTCCATATAAATAGACTCATCAAGATAGCCATTTAGAAAAGCCGTCTTGACACCTATCTGCAAAATCTCGTAGTCGAGAGTAGCAGCTATGGACAAGAGAATCTAGATGGACTTAAGCATGGCTATAGGCAAAAAGGTTTCCTCATAATCGATTCCTTCCTTTTGCGTATAACTGTTAGCTACCAGTGTAGCCTTAAAGGTGTCGACCTTTCCATCCACCCCTCTTTCCCTCTTATAGATCCACTAACACCCTATGGGTTTTACCCCTTCTGGAAGATCCATAAGCTCCCAGACCCGATTAGTCTCCATAGACTTCATCTCCAAGTTCATGACCTCTGTCTAGAGTTTTGAATCAGCATCCTCCATAGCCTCTGCGTAAGTATAAGGATCCCTTCATGTTCATCCGATTTAGCCAAAAAAACTTCCCCATTGAACATATACCTCTCAGGTTGACACCCGATCCTCCCACTACGCCGAAGCCCCTTAGGTTGTTGTTTAGATTCATTTGGTTTTTGTACACTGATTGGAATGGTTTCTTTCGAAACCTCCAGAGTGATCAGATCACTTTTTAACTCCTCAAGTACCACTTTGCTTTGAGGTTTAAAGTCGTCCATGTAACACTCCTCTAGGAAAGTTGCATTAGTTGAAACCACGACTTTATTTTCCTTTGGGTTATAGAAATAAACCTCTTTAGTCCCTTTTGGATATCCTATAAACACGCAAAATTCTGAACGTGCTTCTAACTTATTTGCATCCTTAAACAGGACATGAGCTAGACATCCCCATATGCGAATATGGTTTAAGGATGTCTTCCTACCCATCCACAACTCGTGAGGAGTTTTAGGGACCGATTTTGAAGGCACATTGTTCAAAAGATGACATGCGATTTGTAGTACATGTTAGACATGTATGCCCTAAGGAGTAAAAATGTAATACGTTTTTGGAGACATTTTTATCAATAAAGAATTTATTCATTTATATATACCAAATCTTGTCCTCTTTACGTTCATATTTGTTGAATGTATGATAAGCAAATAGTAGTCTGAGACTGTCAGTCTAAACCTTAAGAATTAGGCCTATGGTGGATTGATTATGCGAAAGACACGATTCTTGAGGTTACTGTCTAAAACGTATGATCCGCAATCGAGGGAATAAAGTTGGGCACTTTATTCATGTAAAGATTGTTATGTTGTCTATATCCCTTATGGAAGATGGTTTGTCTTGACCATCGAAGTTACACTCCGTGAATAGAAACATTGGCACGTTGTCATAGGTGACGATGTGTTGGATCGGGACATAAAGTGAATTGATTTGGATTAATAATTCTGTCTTGGCAAATCGATTCACTTTAGACAGTCATTTATATTGTATCTTAATCTTGAGATGAATAGTGGCCCTATTATCTCGACTTGTGTCTTTTGATGTACCAAAGGGTGACACCCACATCTCAATAGTGGTATGCATGCCGGTACGTTGGAGGCATGACTCTTGATAGTGTAGACTTGTTATTCATAGATATGGAATCCATAGCTCCTCTTTAGGAGTAATGATATCCTCTTATATGCGTTGTCCTGTAATTGGAAAGCTGGAGCGCTCCACCATTTGGATACATAGGTGTAACCGAATGGTATACTATCTTTGGATGGTAAGTTTTCTAATGGTGAGACAATGGAACGTAAGATAAAAATAATCAGGAAGGTAAGACAGAACTTGTCCTTAAGCCGATTATGGATGATCATATGGGCATACGATACACTATGATATGTCATGGAGACTTAGCTACACGAGCTTCGTAATTCTATAAGGTTTGAGAGTGCAGCTCCAAGCTTTTAATGGAGTAGCGTTTGAGTTGATAATTGTGAAATGTATATCTAGGATATTTGGTTTCATAATTATCATGAGCTTGAACTTTATAGGTCCATTTTGGTCCCCTTTGCTAGCTCACAAAATCCTGTAACGACACGGCGTGCTTTTTCAGTAATTGGTGACTTATGTCGGATTTATCAGATTGGTTTAAAATTTGTAAGAATCGAATAATTCTTGTCTATTTGTTGGCTGAATTAATTTTGTAAGAAATTAGTTCAAGATAAACTTGTTGAATTATTGCGATCAGATAATTCTTGTCTATTTATCGGTTGGTTTAATTTTGGACAAATTAGATCAAGATAAACTTGTAGAATTATTGTGAATTGATTTATTTTCTTAGAGATTATCTTGATGAAGTTTGTTTTGGTCAGATAACTTTTCTATTGGGTTATTTGAATCAAAACTGAGACTTTATCGTTTAGAATCTCAGGTGGAAAATAAAAGATTCACGGAGATTTTTTCTCGGGAGTTCGGCCTGTCGGATGACGTGTTCGGCCTGCCGATGGGGCCTGTTCGGCCTGCCGATCAGGCTGTTCAGCCTGCCGATCAGCGAGAGATAAGATTACACATTTTCACGCAGATCTTCTTAGATATTTATCCAAACTTGATTTTGTTTCGAGTTTTTGAGACCTAATCTGATAAGGACTGACCCCAGGACCAATAGCTACATAAAGGGAGTGAGTCTCATGATTTACTCCGATCAATTGAGAGATTAAGAGTGATACTCTTCTAGTGAGCATCTAAAAACTCCCTGAGAGCTTTTGTTCACAAATCACGAACACTAGCTTTGGGTTCTCTCTATTGGTTGGAAGGAGAGTCATCGGTGGAAGAGCTGTATGTGTGAGCCCACACTCACTCCGGTTGTGGATAGAGAATAGCAAAGAAGACCAGTTGGTTAAGGCTCTTCTGGAACGTTACTTCTTTACACAGGTTGCGGAGGTTCTTCGGCACACAGAGGTTAGTAAGATCTGTCTAATTTATATATATAACATGTCAAACTTGTGTTTTGAAAATTACTCTGATGAAAAATTTTAAATTTCCGCTGCGCACCGCATTTCCAACAATTGGTATCAGAGCCATGGTTTTTATATAAATTTACAAGTTTGTGATCATGTTATATGCATAAATTTTGTGATCTTAATCTCTCCTATGCTTGAATTGAATTTTATAGAGAGATGGCACTCTAGGTTTCTATATAATATATATGTTGTCATGGATTATGTGGTGAATGTTTATTAATTAATTATGGTTGATTAAATCGTTGTTTAATTATTAATTAATTAATTAATTCATACCGATTATGGTTCCTTAGAGGTTAGAATGTGTATCTAAGTTTTTTTTTTTATGTAATTAGATGGCAGACTATCATCTCCATCTAGGAATTGTTATTTAATTTTAAATTTGTAAGAATTTTGTAATTAAAAGATTATTCAGAGAAGACGGAACGAGAAGTCGGATCTTGAAGGATAGAAGATGACACCTCCAGGTATTTCCTGAGTCTCTAATTTAATGTTTTTGAATTGTTGAAAATAAAATTGATGAATTGCATTAAAATTGTATTTTCTGGAATGAGGGATTACTGCTCGGTCGGCATGCTGAACGTCACAGTTCGGCAGGCCGATGGTCATAGATCGGCAGGCCGGATGTGTGGTCCGGCAGGCCGATAGTGGGGCAGAAATTGGGGTGCTCTGCCGACAGGCCGAACTTTCATGGATCGGCAGACCGATGTATTAGATCAGCAAGCCGATGAAGCATGACCGGCAGGCCGATCACCTAAATCGGCCTGCCGACCGAGAGCTGCCAAGTGTCTAGAAAAAGTGTAATTTTTTTGGTGCAGTTTTAATTTTATTTTTGGGACGATTCTGAGATACATTAAATTTGGATATGACTGGAAATATGAAGTATTCAATTCATACGGGATTAAAGACTTGAAGATGGATATTACATGAAGACGGATACCGCTTGAGGATTCAAGGATGAAGAATCGATAGATGTCTCGATTATTCTCTTGTAATCTTAGTTTTCTATTCTCTAGGGTGGAACCATAATATTACGGTTATTATTATTTTGCTTGTAGCTATGCTTGATTGCTTTGCTTATCTGTATTATAATATAATTTACCATGTATATTGATAACATGTCATATAGGATAGGGAGTGCCGCTCATATTAAAATTGTTCATGCATAATTTTAAAATAAAACCTTGATTTCAAAAGACTGAGTGGGAGAAGGTTTTCAAAGAGAGGACCTAAGGCCTCCATCGTTGGTCTATAGGAAGAACATGGTGGTCCTGACCCCTAGGAAGGGATTTCTATCATGTACCAAATTGGATCTCTGAAAGGATAAGGTATTTTAGTATGATTTATGGTTGTACACCCCTAGGTGGTGATTATAAATCATAGATAAAATATTGAAACGGTGGTTATACACTCACGTTAATTTTATTATTAACCTTCCCTAGGATCTCTGTTAATAAAATTAATGGCCAAAGAAACGATTATTAGTATATGCTGGATCATACGGGTCCTGGATGGCATATATTAATTAGGAGGGGATCCGTGTTCCTGATTGAATTTGGCATGACTCCCCTAGGAGCTTGTTGAATTCTGAGTTGGGAATTATCGTTGTAAGGTTGTGATATTTTCAAGGTTTTGACACATAAACGCATTTGTATGATTTTACATGATTGTGTTATCTTACTAAACTATTATTATATGTTTGCTTATATTTAGTATATGATTCTTTATTGTAGATTGAAAATGTCTAAAAACGCTTTATCATCGATACTTGACAAAAACCAATTAACCGGTGAGAATTATAACGATTGGAAACGGAACCAGGACATCGTCCTATCCTTTGAGAAACTGAAATATGTACTGACAACCCCTTGTCCTCCCGAGCCTACGGGAGACTCAAGTAATGAGCAATTCCAAGCGTACGACCGCTGGAAAGATGCTAATGATCAGGCCCGCTGCTATGTTATGGCTAGCATGAACAACGTGTTGCAGGCTCAACATCAGGATTATGAGACTGCGAAGTAGATCTTGGATAATCTTGAGGATATGTTTGGAGGCCAGGCCATAACAAAGCTGCAAGGGGCACTTCAGAAACTCTTAAACTGTAGACAAAGACCGGGGACATCTATAAAGGAGCACATGATGTTGGTCATAGGTTACCTCGCTGAGGCTCAAACCAATGGAGCTGACATCGATGCTGAAACTCAAATGACTATGGTCTTTGAGACTCTATCTAAGGAATTTATTCCATTTAGAGCTATTTTTAATTTAAGTAATAGACGGGATATGACATTGACAGAACTAATAAAACAGTTACAGGAGTTCGAACTGCTGATCAGGGAGTCTCCTGTTGGTGGTGAGGCCAACATGGTAGCTGCTTCTAGTTCCAATCCTAACTCAGGGAATGGAAAGAAGCAACGGGCCAAGAACGGGAAGTCTTCTATTCCTGCTATTACCAAGAGCAAGAAGAAGAAGAAGAAGAACCCAAAGAAGCTTAAGTGCATCTTCTGTGGTAAGGTCGGGCATATAAAGAAGCATTGCAAGGACTTCCTTTCCAAGGAAGGTAGGTGTGATCTTCTATATTTAGAAACTTGTTTGGTTGAGGAATCCAGTGACATCTGGGTCATAGATTCCGGTGCAACTAATCATGTTTGTGTTTCTCTACAGGGATTCAAAGAAACGAGAAGTCTGCTACGTGAAGACTTAACTCTTCGGATGGGCGATGGATCCTTGGTCTCAGCGGAAGCAGTGGGAGATGTCCATCTTTACTTTGATAATTATAGGAATTTAATTTTGTGAGATTGTTTTTATGTTCCTAAATTTAAAAGGAATTTAATTTCTGTATCTTCTTTATTTAAAAACTCCTACGTGGTATCTTTTAATGAAAAAGTGGTGATTTGTAAAAACAAATCTTTTATCTGTTTTGGATGGATACAAAATAATCTATATTTTATCAAACCTAAGATGGACATATTGCTTAATGCTAAGATAAATGATAATGACTCAAAAAGACTTAAAACTTCTCGCTCTAATAACACTTATCTTTGGCATTTGCGCCTTAGCCATATTAACCTGAATAGGATTCAAAGGTTGGTAAGGGATGGACCTTTAAGTCACTTAAAGGTGAAATCTATACCTCAATGTGAGTCTTGTTTGGAGGGTAAAATGACCAAAAGACCATATGGGTCTAAGGGCAATAGGGCTGAAGGGGTTCTAGAACTTGTGCATAGTGATGTTTGCGGACTGATGAACATCCAGGCACGAGGAGGGTTTGAGTACTTCGTCACTTTTATTGACGATTACTCAAGATATGGGTATGTGTACTTGATGCACCACAAAAGTGAAACTTATGATAAGTTCAGGGAGTTTCGGGCTGAAGTGGAAAAGCAATTGGGTAGACTCATAAAGGCACTTCGATCTGATCGAGGTGGGGAATACCTTTCTGATGAGTTCTTGGGACACTTGTTAGAGAATGGGATTTTATCCCATTTGACTGCGCCGGGCACTTTGCAGCAGAATGGCATAGCGGAGAGAAGGAATAGGACTTTGTTGGACATGATTAGGTCCATGATGAGTTATTCATCATTGCCTTTATCCTTTTGGGGATATGCACTACAAACCGCATGTTATCTTTTGAACAACGTGCATTCAAAATCGGTCCCTAAAACTCCTCACGAGTTATGGACAGACGGAACACATCCTTAAACCATATTCGCATATGGGGATGTCCAGCTCATGTCCTTTTTAAGGATCTGAATAAGTTGGAAGCACGTTCGGACGTTTGCGTATTTGTAGGATATCCAAAAGGGACTAAAGGGGGTTATTTTTATAACCCAAAGGAAAATAAAGTCGTGGTTTCAACTAATGCAACTTTCCTTGAGGAGAGTTACATGGACGACTTTAAACCTCGAAGCAAAGTGGTGCTTGAGGAGTTAAGGGGTGATCCGTTCACCCCGGAGGTTCCGAATGAAACCATTCCAATCGTTGTAGAAAAACCAAACAAACCTGAATAATAATCTTAGGGGCTTCAGCATAGTGGGAGGATTGGGTGTCAACCTAGGAGGTATATGTTCAATGGGGAGGTCTTCTTGGCTAAACCGGATGAACATGATAAGGATCCTTATACTTACGCAGAAGCTATGGAGGATGTTGATTCAAGACTCTGGACAGAGGCCATGAACATAGAGATCAAGTCTATGGAGACTAATCGGGTCTGGGAGCTTGTGGATCTTCTCGAAGGGGTAAAACCCATAGGGTGTAAGTGGATCTACAAGAGGAAAAGAGGAGTAGATGGAAAGGTCGAAACCTTTAAGGCTAGACTAGTAGCTAAGCGTTATACGCAAAATGAAGGAATCGACTATGAGGAAACCTTTTCGCCTGTAGCCATGCTTAAGTCCATCCGGATTCTCTTGTCCATAGCTGCCGCTCTCAACTATGAGATTTGGCAGATGGATGTTAAGACGGCTTTTCCAGAATGGCTATCTTGATGAGTCCATTTATATGGAACAACCAGACGGGTTCAAGGTCGCGGGTCAAGAGGGTAAGGTTTGTAAGCTGCTAAAGTCTATTTATGGACTTAAGCAGGCTTCTCGTTCTTGGAACATAAGATTTGATCAAGTGATCAAGAATTATGGGTTCTCACAAAACGTGGATGAACCATGTGTTTACAAACACATCAAGGATGGAAAGGTGGTTTTTCTACTACTCTATGTAGATGACATTCTGCTAATTGGCAATGACATTGGGGCGTTGTCATCGGTCAAATTATGGTTGACCAAGCAGTTTGACATGAAGGACTTAGGTGAGGCTAATTTTTTTCTCGGTATCCAGATCTTTCGGAATAGGAAGAACAAAATGATAGCTTTTTCTCAGGTCGGCTACGTAGATAAAATTCTCAGAAGGTTTACAATGTAGGATTCCAAGAAAGGTGGGCAACCATGTAGGTCTGGAATTACTCTTTCTAAGAAAGACTCTCCAAAGTCTTATGAAGAAAGAGAATACATGAAGAAGGTGCCTTATGCTTTGGTAGTGGGTAGTCTCATGTATGCCATGCTTTGCACATGACCGGATAGTAGCTATGCGGTCGGGATTGTAAGTCGATTTCAGGCGGATCTAGGACCGAACCATTGGGTTGCGGTAAAGCATATTTTCAAGCACCTGAGAAGGACTCGAGGGTATGTGCTTGTGTATTCGGGTGAGGATTTAACTCCTCTAGGATACACTGATTCAGATTTTCAATCCTGTTTGGATTCTAGGAAATCGACTTCAGGGTTTTTTTTTTACTCTGGGTGGCGGTGCCATCAGTTGGAGAAGTGCGAAGCAAGATTGCACTTCGGATTCAACGATGGAGGCTGAGTATGTGGTGGCTAGTGATGCTTCGAAAGAAGCAGTGTGGCTCTGCAAGTTCCTTGGGGATCTTGAGGTAGTTCCTGGTATGGATAAAGCTGTATCACTGTACTGTGATAACAGTGCGGCAGTAGCTAATGCTAAGGAACCAAGATTTCACAAGAAGTGTAAGCATATTGATCGAAAGTATCATGTGATAAAGGACTTCGTTGAGGGCAGGCATGTCACGGTGTGCAAGATTGCGTCAGAGGACAATTTAGCTGATCCATTTACGAAGACACTTACTGGGAGAGTCTTTGAGAAGCATGTGGAAGCTATGGGGATGGCAAATTTGTTGTATTTACTCACTTAGTGCAAGTGGGAGATTGTTAGACATGTATGCCCTAAGGAGTAAAAATGTAATACATTTTTGGAGACATTTTTATCAATAAATAATTTATTCATTTTTATATACCAAATCTTGTCCTCTTTACATTCATATTTGTTGAATGTATGATAAGCAAACAGTAGTCTGAGACTATTAGTCTAAACCTTAAGAATTGGGCCTATGATGGACTGATTATGCAGAAGACACGATTCTTGAGGTGACGGTCTAAAACATATGATCCGCAATCGAGGGAATAAAACTCTAAGACTGTCGGTCTAAACCTTTAAGAATTGGGCATATGATGGACAGATTATGCGAAAGAGACGATTCTTAAAGTGACAGTCTAAATAATAAGATCCGCAATCAAGGGAATAAATTTAGGCGTTTTATTCATGTAAAGATTGTTATGTTGTCTATATCCCTTATGGGAGATGGTTTGTCTTGACCATCGGAGTTATACTCCGTGAATAGAAACATTGGCACGTTGTCATAGGTGACGATGTGTTGGATCGGGACATAAAGTGAATTGATTTGGATTAATAATTCTGTCTTGGCAAATCGATTCACTTTAGACAGTCATTTGTATTGTATCTTAATCCTGAGATGAATAGTGGCCCCGTTATCTCGACTTGTGTCTTTTGATGTACCAAAGGGTGATACCCATATCTCAATAGTGGTATGCATGCCGGTACGTTGGAGGCATGACTCTTGATAGCGTAGACTTGTTATTCATAAATATGGAATCCATAGCTCCTCTTTAGGAGTAATGATATCCTCTTATATGCATTGTCCTGTAATTGGAAAACTGGAGCGCTCAACCATTTGAATACATAGGTGTAACCGAATGGTATACTATCTTTGGACGGTAAGTTTTCTAATGGTGAGACAATGGAACGTAAGATAAAAATAATCGGGAAGGTAAGACAGAACTTGTCCTTAAGCCGATTATGGATGATCATATGGGGATACGATACACTATGATATGTCATGGAGACTTAGCTACACGAGTTTCGTAATTCTATAAAGTTCGAGAGTACAGCTCCAAGCTTTTAGTGGAGTAGCATTGGAGTTGATAATTGTGAAATGTATATCTAGGATATTGGATTTCATAATTATCATGAGCTTGAACTTTATAGGTCCATTTTGGTCCCCTTTGCTAGTTCACAAAATCCTGTAACAACACAACGTGCTTTTTCACTAATTGGTGACTTATGTCAGATTTATCAGATTGGTTTAAAATTTGTAAGAATCAAATAATTCATGTCTATTTGATGGTTGAATTAATTTTGTAAGAAATTAGTTCAAGATAAACTTGTTGAATTATTGCGATCAGATAATTCTTATCTGTTTATCGGTTGGTTTAATTTTGGACAAATTAGATCAAGATAAACTTGTAGAATTATTGTGAATTGATTTGTTTTCTTAGAGATTATCTTGATACAGTTTGTTTTGATCAGATAACTTTTTTATTGGGTTATTTGAAACAAAACTGAGACTTTATCCTTTAGAATCTCGAGTGGAAAATAAAAGATTCGCAGAGAGTTTTTCTCGAGAGTTTGGCCTGTCGGATGACGTGTTCGGCCTACCGATGGGGCATGTTCGACCTGCCGATGGGGCATGTTCGGCCTACCGATCAGCGAGAGATAAGGTTACGCGTTTTCACACGGATCTTATCAGATATTGATCCAAACTTGATTCTGTTTCGAGTTTTTGAGACCTAATCTGATAAGGACTGACCCCAGGACCAATAGCTATATTAAAGGGAGTGAGTCTCATGATTTACTCAAATCAATTGAGAGATTAAGAGTGATACTCTTCTAGTGAGCATCTAAAAACTCCCTGAGAGCTTTTGTTCACAAATCACGAACACTAGCTTTGGGTTCTCTCTATTGGTTGGAAGGAGAGTCATCGGTGGAAGAGCTGTACGTGTGAGCCCACACTCACTCTGGTTGTGGATAGAGAATAGCGGAGAAGACTAGTTGGTTAAGGCTCTTCTGGAATGTTACTTCTCTAGATAGGTTGCGGAGGTTCTTCGGCACGTAGAGGTTAGTAAGATCTATCTAATTTATACATATAACATGTCAAACTTGTGTTTTGGAAATTACTCTGATGAAAAATTTTAAAATTTCGCTGCGCACCGCGTTTCCAACAATACATATCCCCAAAAGAATAAAGGCAATGATGAATAGCTCATCATGGACCTGACCATGTCCAATAAAGTCCTATTCATTCTCTTTGCTATGCCATTTTGCTGCGTAGTGCCCAGCGCTGTCAAATGGGAAAAAATCCCATTCTCTAATAAGTGTCCCAAGAACTCATCAAAAATGTATTCTCTACCTCGATCAGATCAAAGTGCCTTTATGGGTCTACCCAATTGTTTTTCCACTTCAGCCCGAAACTACCTAAACTTGTCAAAAGTTTTGCTTTTGTGGTACATCAGGTACACATACCCATAACTTGAGTAATCATCAATAAAAGTGACAAAGTACTCATACCCTTCTCGTGCCTGGATGTTCATTGGTCTCAGTATGCATAAGTTCTAGAACCCCTTCAGCCCTATTGTCCTTAGACCTGAATGGTCTTTTGGTCATTTTACACAAGATTCACATTGAGGTATAGATTCCACCTTCAATTGACTTAAAGGTCCATCCCTTACCAACCTTTGAATCCTATTCAAGTTAATATGACCAAGGCGAAAATGCCAAAGATAATAAGTCTTATTATCATTTATCTTAGTATTAAGCAGTAAGTCCATCTTTGGTTTGATAAAATATAGATTATTTTGCATCCATCCATAACAGATAAAAGATTTGTTTTTACGAATCAATACTTTATCATTAAAAGAAACCAAATAGGAGTCTTTAAATACACAAGCCATGGAAATTAAATTCCTTTTAAATTTAGGAACATAAAAACAATCTTATAAAATTAAATTCCTATAATTATCAAAATAAAGATGGGCGTCTCCCACTGCTTCTGCTAAGACCAAGGATCCATCGCCTATTCGAAGCGTAAAGTCTTCATGTAGCAAACTTCTCGTTTCTTTGAACCCCTATAGAGAAACACAAACATGATTAGTTGCACCAAAATCTATGACCCCAATGTCACTGGATTCCTTAGCTAAACAAGTTTTTCAATACAGATCTCAATGAATAAATTCCTTAGCTAAACACAAACTTCTCGTTCAAACTCCTATAACTGTTTCATTAATTCTGTTAAGGTCATATCCCGCCTATTGCTTAAATTAAATGGAGCTCTAAATGAATAAATTCCTTTGATAGATCTCAAAGACCATAGTCATCTGAGTTTTAGCATCGATGTCGACTCCATTAGTTTGAGCCTCAACGAGGTAACCCATAACCAACATCATGTGCTCCTTTACGGATGTCCCCGGCCTCTGCTTACTGTTAAGAAGTTTCCAAAGCGCCCCTTGCTGCTTTGTTATGGCCTGGCCTCCAAACATGTCTTCAAGATTATCCAAGATCTGCTTTGCAGTCTTATAGTCTACATGTTGAGCCTGCAGCACGTTATTCATACTGGCCATAACATAGCAGCGGGCCTGATTGTTTGCATCTTTCCAATGATCATACGCTTGGAATTGCTCATTAGTGGAATCTCCCGTAGGCTTGGGAGGACAACGGGCTGTTAGGACAAATTTTAGTTTCTCAAAGGAGAGGACGAGATCCAGGTTCCGTTTCCAATCATTATAATTCTCTCCGGTTAATAGGTTTTTGTCAAGTATCGAAGATAAAGCATTTTTAGACATTTTTGATCTATAATAAAGAATCATACACCAAACATAAGCAAACATACAATAATAATTTAGTAAGATAACACAATCATGTAAAAACATACAAATGTTTTTATGTGTCAAAACCTTGAAAATATCACAACCTTACAACGATAATTCCCAACTCAGAATTCAACAAGCTCTTAGGGGAGTCATGCCAAATTCAATTAGGAACACGGATCCCCTCTTGATTAATATATGTCATCCAGGACCCGTATGATCCAGCATATATTAATAATAATTTCTTTAGCCATTAATTTTACTAATAGAGCTCCTAGGGGAGATTAATAAAAAAAAATTAACGTGAGTGTATTACCATAGTTTCAATATTGTATCCATGATATATAATTACCACCTAGGGGTGTGCAACTATAAATCATGCTAAAATACCTTATCCTCTCAGAGATCCAATTTGGTACATGCTAAAATACCACCATGTTTTTTCTATGGACCAACGATGGAGGTCGTAGGTCCTCTCTTTGAAAACCTTCTCCCACTCAATCTTTTGAAATCAAGGTTTATTTTAAGAGTGTGCATGAACAATTTTCATATGAGCGGCACTCCCTATTTTATATGACATGTTATCAATATACATGGTAAATCATATTATAATGTAGACAAGCAAAGCTACAAGCAAAATAATAATAACCATACCATCATGGTTCCACCCTAGAGAATAGAAAATAAAAATCACAAGAGAACAATCGAAACATATTATCTATTCTTTATCCTTGAATCCTCAAGTTGTATCCTTCTTCATGTAATGCTCATCTTCAAGTCTTCAATCCCGTATGAATCGAATACTTCATATTTCTGGTCATATCCAAATTTAATGTCTCTCAGAATTGTCCCAAAAATAAAATTAATACTGCATTGAAAAACTGTACCTTTTTTAAAAAAATTTCCAACACTCTGCCGGCAAGCCGATCTGGATGATCGGCATGCCAGTCATGACCCATCGACCTACTGATCTTTACGAATCGGCCTGTTGATTCATGACAAATCGGCTTGTCGAACTAGAAATTCGTCCTACCACCAGAGCTACCTAATTTTTGCCCCGCTGTCGGCCTACCAAACCTCACGTCCCGCTTGCCGATCTGTGAAAAAATTCTTACAAATTTAATGTAATTCATTAATTTTATTTTCAACAATTCAAAAACATAAAATTAGAGACTCAGAAAATACCTAGAAGTGCCATCATCTATCTTCTAGATCTGCATTCTAGATCCGTTTTCTCCTAATGATTATTTAATTACAAAATTCTTACAAATTTAAAATTAAATAATAATTCCTAGACAGAGATGATAGTTCGCCATCTAATTACATGAAAAACCTAGATACACATTCTAACCTCTATGGAACCATAACCGGTATAAATTAATTAATTAATAAATAATTAAATAAAAATTTAATCAACTATAATTAATTAATAAACATTAACCATATAATCCATGACAACATATAAATATATAGAAACATAGAGTACCAACTCTCTATAAAATTGAATTCAAGCATAGGAGAGTTTAAGATCACAAAATTTATACATAAAGCATGATCACAAACTCAAAAATTTACGTAAAAACTATGGTTCTGATACCAATTGTTGAAAAAATAGTACGCAGCAGAATTTTAAAAAATTTTATATCAGAGTATTTTTCAAAACACAAGTTTGACATGCTATATGCATAACTTAACCAAATCTTACTAACCTCTGTGTGCTAAAAAGCTCCTGTAATCAATGAAGAGAAGTAATGTTCCAGAAGGACCTCAACCAACTAGCCTTCTTTGTTATTCTTTATCTACTATCAGAGTGAATGTGGGCTCACACGTACAACTCTTCCTCTAGGTGACTCTCCTTCCAACCAATTGAGAGAACCCAAAACTAATGTTCGTGATTTGTGAACAAGAGCTCTCAGGGAGTTTCTGTTGGGAAAAGAGTGCGCAGCGAAATTTTAAAAATTTTAACATCAGAGTACTTTCCAAAACACAAGTTTGACATGCTATATACATAAATTAACCATATCTTACTAATCTTTGTGTACCGAAGAACCTCTGCAACTTGTGAAGAGAAGTAACGTTCCAGAAGAGCCTCAACCAACTAGTCTTCTTTGCTATTCTCTATCCACAACCGGAGTGAGTGTGGGCTCACATGTACAGCTCTTCCGCCGGTGACCCTCCTTTCAATCAATCAAGAGAACCTAAAGCAAGAGTTCATGATTTATGAACAAATGCTCTTAGGGAGTTTTCAGATTCTAAATAGTAGAGTATCGCTCTTAATCTCTCAATTGATCTAAGTAACTCATAAGAGTTACTCCCTTTATATAAAGATTGGTCCTGGGGTCAGTCCTTATCAGATTGGGTCTCAACAACTCAAAAACAGAATTAAGTTCGGATCAATATCTGATAAGATCCGCGTAAGATTATCCTTCGCTGATTGGTAGGCCAAACTATCGTGTAAATATCTCTGCGAATCTTTTATTTGCACCCGAGATTCTATAGGATAAAGTCTCAGTTTTAATTCAAATAACCCAATAAAGAAGTTATCTGATCAAAAGAACTTTATCTAGATAATCTCTAAGAAAATAAATCAATTTCCAATAATTCTACAAGTTTATCTTGATCTAATTTATCCAATTAAATCAACCAATAAATAGAAAAGAATTATCTGATCCCAATAATTCAATAAGTTTATCTAGAATTAATTTTATCACAAACTTAATTCAACCAATAAACGGACATGAATAATTTGATTCTTTCAAATTTTAAACCAATATGATAAATCCGACATAAGTCACCAATTATTGAAAAAGCACGCAATATCGTTATAGGATTTTGTGAGCTAGCAAAGGGGACCAAAATGGACTTATATAGTTCAAGCTCCTGATAATTATGAAACCCAATATCCCAGATATACATTTTATAATTATCAACTCCAATGCTACTCCACTAAAAGCTTGGAACTGCACTCTCAAACTATATAGAATTACGAACCCCGTATAGCCAAGTCTCCATGACTATCATAGTGTATCATATCCCCATATGATAATCCATAATCGGCTTAAGGACAAGTTCTGTCTTACTTTCCTGATTATTTTCATCTTACGTTCCATTATCTCACCATTAGAAAACTTACCATCCAAAGACAGTATACCATTTGGTTACACCTATGTATCCAAATGGTTGAGCGCTCTAGTTTTTAAATTATAGGACAACGCATATAAGAGGATATCATTACTCCTAAAGAGGAGCTATAGATTCCATATCTATGAATAACAAATCTACGCCATCAAGAGTCATGCCTCCAATGTACCAGCATGCATACCACTATTAAGATGTGGGTGTCACCCTTTGGCACAACAAAAGACGCAAGTCAAGATAACAGGCCCACTATTCATCTCAGGATTAAGATACAATACAAATGATTGTCCAAAGTGAATTAATTTGCCGAGACAGAATTATTAATCCAAATCAATTCACTTTATATCCTGATCCAACACATTGTCACCAATGACAACATGCCAATGTTTCTATTCACGGAGTCCACTTCCGATGGTCAAGACAAACCATCTCCCGAAAAGGATATAGACAACATAACAATCTTTGCATGAATAAAGCACCAAAACTTTATTCCCTTGATTGCGGATCGTATGATTTAGACCATCACCTTAAGAATCGTGTCTTCAGCATAATCAGTCCATCATATGCCCAATTCTTAAGGTTTAGACCGACAGTCTCAGACCATTGTTTGCTTAACATACATTGAACAAATATGAACGTAAAGAGGACAAAATTGGGTATAAAATGAATAAATTCTTTATTGATAAAAATGTCTCCAAAAATTTATTTACATTTTTACTCCCTAGGGCATACATGTCTAATAGTTTCAGAATCTCACCAGCAGAGTATCACTCTTAATCTCTCAATTAATCTAAATAACTTATGTGACTTACTCCCTACTTATAGAGGTTGGGTCTAGGGTCAGTCCTTATCAGATTAGGTCTCCAAAATTTGAATCAGAATCAAATTCGGATCAACATTTGATAAAATCCGCGTGAAAACGCGTAATCTTTTTTCTGCCCATCGACAGGCCGATCTACCTAATCAGCAGGCCAAACTTGCCCCATCGGCAGGCCGAACTTGATGATTGGCATGCCAAACTGTCGAAAAAAAATCTTAGCAAATATTTTATTTTCCACCTGAGATTCTATAGGATAAAGTCTCAGTTTTAATTTAAATAACCCAATAGAAAAGTTATCTAATTAAAACAACTTTATCTAAATAATCTTTAGTAAAATAAATGAATTCTTAATAATTCTACAAGTTTATCTTGATTTAATTTATTCAAAATTAAATCAACTGATAAACAGACAAGAATTATCTTATCCCAATAATTCAAGAAGTTTATCTTGAATTAATTTTATCACAAAATTAATTCAAGCGATAAACAGACATGAATTATTTGATTATTTCAAATTTCAACCAATCTAATATAGTTGACATATGTCACCATTTATTGGAAAAGCACACAGCATCGTTATAGGATTTTGTGAGCTAGCAAAGGGAACTAAATGGACCTATATAGTTCAAGCTCCCGATAAATACAAAACCCAATATCCCAGATATATATTTCATAATTATCAACTCCAACGCTACTCCACTAAAAGCTTGGAGTTAAACTCTCGAACTACATAGAATTATAAAGCTCGTGTAGCTAAGTCTCTATGACATATCTGATGTATCGTATCCCTATAGGAGTATCCATAATCGGCTTAAGGACAAGTTATGTCTTACCTTTCTGATTATTTTTATCTTACATTTCATTATCTTACCATCAGAAAACTTTCCATCCAAAGACAGTATACCAATCGGTTACACCTATGTATCCAAATGGTTGAGCGCTCCAGTTTTTTAATTGCAGGATAACGCATATAAGAGGATATCATTACTCCTAAAGAGGAGCTATGGATTCTATATCTATGAATAAAAAGTCTACGCTATCAAGAGTCACACCTCCAACATACCGGCATGCATACCACTATTAAGATGTGGGTGTCACCCTTTGGTATATAAAAAAAGGAGTCAGGATTGAAAATCCAAATCAGTATATCTTAGAGGAGTCAGGTCCTCACCCGAATATACAAGCATATACCCTCAAGTCCTTCTCAGGTACTTGAAAATATGCTTTACCGTAACCCAATGGTTCGGTCCTGGATCCGCCTGAAATAAACTTACAATTCTGACCGCATAACTAATATCCAGTCTTGTGCAAAGCATGGCATACATGAGACTACTCACTGCCACAGCATAAGGCACCTTCTTCATAAGACTTTGGAGAGTCTTTCTTAGAAAGAGTAATTCCAGACCTAGTTGGTTGTCCACCTTTCTTGGATTCCTGCATTGCAAACCTCCTGAGAATTTTATCTATGTAGCTGGCCTGAGACAAAGCTATCATTTTGTTCTTCCTATCCCGAAAGATCTGGATACCGAGAACAAAATTAGCCTCACCCAAGTCCTTCATGTCAAACTGCTCGGTCAACCATAATTTGATAGATGATAATGCCCTAATGTCATTGCCAATTAGCAGAATGTCATCTACATAGAGCAGTAGAAAAACCACTTTTCCCATCCTTAATGTGTTTGTAAACACATGGCTCATCCACATTTTGTGAGAACCCATAAGTCTTGATCACTTGATCAAATCTTATGTTCCAAGAACGAGAAGCCTGCTTAAGTCCATAAATTGACTTTAGCAGCTTACAAACCTTACCTTCTTGACCCCTGTCCTTGAACCCTATGGTTGTTCCATATAAATGGACTCATCAAGATAGCCATTTAGAAAAGCTGTCTTGACATCCATCTACCAAATCATGGACTTAAGCATGGCTACAGGTGAAAAGGTTTTCTCATAATCGATTCATTCCTTTTGTGTATAACCCTTAGCTATTAGTCTAGCCTTAAAGGTTTCGACCTTTCCATCCACTCCTCTTTTCCTCTTATAGATCCACTTACACCCTATGGGTTTTACCCCTTTGGGAAGATCCACAAGCTCCCAGATCTGATTAGTCTCCATAGACTTCATCTCTGTGTTCATGGCCTCTGTCAAGAGTTTTGAATCAACATCCTCCATAGCTTCTGCGTAAGTATAAGGATCCCTATCATGTTCATCCGGTTCAGCCATGAAGACCTCCCCATTGAACATATACCTCTCAGGTTGACGCCCGATCCTCCCACTACGCCGAAGCCCCTGAGGTTGTTGTTCAGGTTTGTTTGGCTTTTCTACACTGATTGGAACGGTTTCATTCGAAACCACCAGAGTGATCTGATCACTCCTTAACTCCTCAAGCACCACTTTGCTTCGAGGTTTAAAGTCGTTCATGTAACTTTCCTCAAGGAAAGTTGCATTAGTTGAAACCACGACTTTATTTTCATTTCGATTATAAAAATAACCCCCTTTAGTCCCTTTTGGATATCCTACAAACACGCAAACTTTCAAACGTGCTTCCAACTTATTCGAATCCTTAAACAGGACATGAACTGGACATCCCCGTATGTGAATATGGTTTAAGGATGTCTTCTTACCCGTCCACAACTCATGAGGAGTTTAGGGACCAATCTTGAAGGCACATTGTTCAAAAGATAACATGCGGTTTGTAGTGCATATCCCCAAAAGGATAAAGGCAATGATGAATAACTTATCATGGACCTAATCATGTCCAACAAAGTCCTATTCCTTCTCTTCGCTACACCATTCTGCTGCAGAGTACCCGGCGCAGTCAAATGGGATAAAATCCCATTCTCTAACAAGTGTTCCAAGAACTCATTAGAAAGGTATTCCCCACCTTGATCTGATCGAAGTGCCTTTATGGTTCTACCCAATTGCTTTTCCACTTCAGCCTGAAACTCCCTGAACTTGTCAAAAGTTTCACTTTTTGTGGTGCATTAGGTACACATACCCATATCTTGAGTAATCGTCAATAAAAGTGATGAAGTACTCATACCCTCCTCGTGCCCGAATGTTTATCGGTCCGCAAACATCACTATGCAAAAGTTCTAGAACCCCTTTGGCCCTATTGCCCTTAGACCCGAATGGTCTTTTGGTCATTTTACCCACCGAACAAGATTCACATTGAGGTATATATTCCACCTTTAAGTGATTTAAAGGTCCATCCCTTACCAACCTTTGAATCCTATTCAGGTTAATATGACCAAGGCGCAAATGCCAAAGATAAGTCTTATTAGAGTGAGAAGTTTTAAGTGTTTTAGAGTTATTATCATTTATCTCAGCATTAAGCAATAAGTCCATCTTAGGTTTGATAAAATATAGATTATTTTGCATCCATCCAGAACAGATAAAAGATTTGTTTTTACGAATCACCACTTTATCATTAAAAGAAACCAAGTAGGAGTCTTTAAATAAATAAGCTACAGAAATTAAATTCCTTTTAAATTTAGGAACATAAAAACAATCATGCAAAAATAAATTCCTATAATTATCAAAATAAAGATTGACATCTCCCACTGCTTCTGCTGAGACCAAGGATCCATCGCCCATCCGAAGCGTGAAGTCTTCATGTAGCAGACTTCTCGTTTCTTTGAACCCCGGCAGAGAAACATAAACATGATTAGTTGCACCGGAATCTATGACCCAAATGTCACTGGATTCCTCAACCAAACAAGTTTCTAAATATAGAAGATCACACCTACCTCCTTTGGAAATGAAGTCCTTGCAATGCTTCTTGATATGCTCGACCTTTCCACAGAAGAAGCACTTGAGCTTCTTTGGGTTCTTCTTCTTCTCCTTCTTGCTCTTGGTACTAGCAGGAATAGAAAACTTCCCGTTCTTGGCCCGTAGCTTCTTTCCATTCCCAGAGTTAGGATTGGAACCAGAAGCAGCTACCATGTTGGTCTCACCACCTGCAGGAGACTCCCTTATCAGTAGTTTGAACTCCTGTAACTGTTTCATCAGTTCTATCAAGGTCATATCCCGTCTATTGCTCAAATTAAAAGTAGCTCTAAACACCATAAATTCCTTAGGTAGAGTCTCAAAGACCATAGTCATTGAGTTTTAGCATCGATGTCGCCTCCATTGGTTTGAGCCTTAGCGAGGTAACCCATGACCAACATCATATGCTCCTTTACAGATGTCCCCAGCCTTTGTCTACAGTTTAAGAGTTTCTGAAGCGCCCCTTGCCACTTTGTTATGGCCTGGCCCCCAAACATATCCTCAAGATTATCCAAGATCTACTTTGCAGTCTCATAATCCTGATGTTGAGCCTGCAGCACATTATTCATGCTGACCATAACATAGCAGCGGGCCTGATCATTAGCATCTTTCGAGCGATCATACACTTGGAATTGCTCATTAGATGAGTCTCTCGTGGGCTTGGGGGGACAAGGGGTTGTCAGTACATATTTCAGTTTCTCAAAGGACATGACGATATCCAGGTTCTGTTTCCAATCGTTATAGTTCTCACCGGTTAACAGGTTTTCGTCAAGTATCGATGATAAAGCGTTTTTAGACATTTTTAATCTACAATAAAGAATCATATACAAAAAATAAGCAAACATATCATAATAATTTAGTATGGTAACACAATCATGTAAAATCATACAAATGTGTTTATGTGTCAAAACCTTGAAAATATCACAACCTTACAACGATAATTCCCAACTCAGAATTCAACAAGCTCCTAGGGGAGTCATGCCAAATTCAATCAGGAACACAGATCCCCTCCTAATTAATATATGCCATCTAGGACCCGTATGATCTAGCATATATTAATAATCGTTTCTTTGGCCATTAATTTTATTAACAGAGCTCCTAGGGGAGGTTAAGAATAAAATTAACGTGAATGCATAACTATCGTTTCAATATTTTATCTATGATTTATAATCACCACCTAGGGGTGTGCAACCATAAATCATACTAAAATACTTTATCCTTTCAGAGATCCAATCTGGTACATGATAGAAATCCCTTCCTAGAGGTCGGGACCATCATGTTCTACCTACGGACCAACGATGGAGGCCTTAGGTTTCCTCTTCGAAAACCTTCTCCCACTCAATCTTTTGAAATTAAGGTTTTATTTTAAAATTATGCATGAACAATTTTAATATGTGCGGCACTCCCTATTCTATATGACATGTTATCAATATACATGGCAAATCATATTATAATGCAGACAAGCAAAGCAATTTTAGCAAAGCTACAAGCAAAATAATAAACAACCGTAATATTATGGCTCCACCCTAGAGAATAGAAAACTAAGATTACAAGAGAATAATCGAGACACATTATCGATTCTTCATCCTTGAATCCTCAAGTTGTATCCTTCTTCATGTAATATCCATCTTCAAGTCTTCAATCCCGTATGCATCGAATACTTCATATTTTCGGTCATATCTAAATTTAATGTTTCTTAGAATCATCACAAAAATAAAATTAAAACTGCACTTAAAAAATTGTACATTTTTTGAAAATTTTCTAGCTCTCGGTCGGCAGGCCGATCTGGGTGATCGGCCTGTCGGTCATGCTTCATCGGCCTGCCGATCTGGAAGATCGCCCTCCCGACCCATGAAAGTTCGGTCTGCCAAATTGGAAGTTCGGCCTGCCGGTAGAGCCAGCCGATTTCTGCCCCACTAATAGCCTGCCAAACCATACGTTTGGCCTACCGATCTATGACCATCGGCCTGGCGAACTGTGAGGTCCGGCATGCCGACCGAGTAGAAATCTCTCATTCCAAAAAATACAATTTTTAATGCAATTCATCAATTTTATTTTTAACAATTCAAAACATAAAATTAGAGACTCAGGAAATACCTGGAAGCGCCATCATCATTCTTCTAGATCCATCTTCTAGATCCGTCTTCTCTGAATTATTATTTCATTACAAAATTCTTATAAATTTAAAGTTAAACAATAATTCCTAGACGGAGATGATAGTCTGCCATCTAATTACATGAAAAAACTTAGATACATAATCTAACCTCTAAGAAACCATAACCGGTCATAAATTAATTAATTAATAAATAATTAAATAACAATTTAATTAACCATAATTAATCAATAAACATTTACCACATAATCCATGACAACATATATAATATATAGAAACCTAGAGTGTCATCTCTCTATTAAATTAAATTCAAGCATAAGAGAGATTAAGATCACAAAATTTACAAATATAACATGATCGAAAACTTGTAAATTTATGTAAAAATTTGTCTCTGATACCAATTGTTGGGAAAAGAGTACGCAGTAGAATTTTAAAAATTTTAATATTAGAGTATTTTCCAAAACATAAGTGTGACATGCTATATACATAAATTAACCAGATCTTACTAACCTTTGTGTACCGAAGAACCTCCACAACTTGTGAAGAGAAGTAACGTTCTAGAAGAGCCTCAATCAACTGGTCTTCTTTACTATTCTCTATCCACAACCGGAGTGAGTGTGGGCTCACACGTACAGCACTTCCGTCGGTGACTCTCCTTCCAACCAATCAAGAGAACCCAAAGCAAGAGTTCATGATTTGTGAACAAATGCTCTCAGGGAGTTTTCAGATTCTCAATAGGAGAGTATCACTCTTAATCTCTCAATTGATCTAAGTAACTCATAAGATTTACTCCCTTTATATAGAGATTGGTCCTGGGGTCAGTCCTTATTAGATTGGGTCTCAAAAACTCAAAAACAGAATCAAGCTTGGATCAATATCTGATAAGATCCGCATAAGATTATCCTTCGCTGATCGACAAGCCGAACACGTAGATCGGCAAGCCGAACTACCACGTAAATATCTCCGCGAATCTTTTATCTTCCACCCGAGATTCTATAGGATAAAGTCTCATTTTTAATTCAAATAACCCAATAAAGAAGTTATCTGATCAAAACAACTTTATCTAGATAATCTCTAAGAAAATAAATCAATTTCCAATAATTCTACAAGTTTATCTTGATCTAATTTATCCAATTAAATCAACCAATAAACAGACAAGAATTATTTGATCCCAATAATTCAACAAGTTTATCTAGAATTAATTTTATCACAAACTTAATTCAACCAATAAACAAACATGAATTATTTGATTATTTCAAATTTTAAACCAATTTGATAAATCCGACATAAGTCACCAATTATTGAAAAAGCACGCCATATCGTTACAAGATTTTGTGAGCTAGCAAAGGGGACCAAAATGGACCTATATAGTTTAAGCTCCTAATAATTATGAAACCCAATATCCCAGATATACATTTCATAATTATCAACTCCAACGCTACTCCACTAAAAGCTTGGAGCTGCACTCTCGAACTATATAGAATTACGAAGCCCGTATAGCCAAGTCGCCATGACCATCATAGTGTATCGTATCCCCATATGATAATCCATAATTGGCTTAAGGACAAGTTCTGTCTTACTTTCTTGATTATTTTCATCTTACGTTTCATTATCTCACCATTAGAAAACTTACCATCTAAAGACAGTATACCATTCAGTTACACTTATGTATCCAAATGATTGAGCGCTCCAGTTTTCAAATTATAGGATAACGCATATAAGAGGATATCATTACTCCTAAAGAGGAGCTATAGATTCCATATCTATGAATAACAAGTCTACGTCATCAAGAGTCATGCCTCCAATGTACTGACATGCATACCACTATTAAGATGTGGGTGTCACCCTTTGGCACATCAAAAGACACAAGTCAAGATAACGGGCCCATTATTCATCTCAGGATTAAGATACAATACAAATGATTGTCCAAAGTGAATTGATTTGTCGAGACAGAATTATTAATCCAAATCAATTCACTTTATGTCCTGATCTAACACATTGTCGCCTATGACAACATGCCAATGTTTCTATTCACGGAGTCCACCTCCGATAGTCAAGAAAAACCATCTCCCAAAAGGGATATAGACAATATAACAATCTTTGTATGAATAAAGCGCCCAACTTTATTCCCTTGATTGCGGATCGTATGATTTAGGCCATCACCTTAAGAATCATGTCTTTTGCATAATCAGTCCATCATATACCCAATTCTTAAGGTTTAGACTGATAGTCTTAGATTATTGTTTGCTTAACATACATTCAACAAATATGAACGTAAAGAGGACAAAATTTGGTATAAAATGAATAAATTCTTTATTGATAAAAATGTCTCCAAAAACTTATTTACATTTTTACTCCCTAGGGCATACATGTCCAACAGTTTCAGAATCTCACCAGCAGAGTATCACTCTTAATCTCTCAATTGATCTAAATAACTTATTTGACTTACTCCCTACTTATAGAGGTTGGGTCTAGGGTCAGTCCTTACTAGATTAGGTCTCCAAAATTTGAATCAGAATCAAATTCGGATCAACATTTGATAAAATCCGCGTGAAAACGCGTAATCTTTTCTTCGCCCATCGACAAGCAGATCTACCTAATCAACAGGCCAAACTTGCCCCATTGGCAGGCCGAACTTGATGATCGGCATGCCAAACTGTCGAAAAAAAATCTCAGCGAATCTTTTATTTTCCACTCAAGATTCTATAGGATAAAGTCTCAGTTTTAATTTAAATAACCCAATAGAAAAGTTATCTAATTAAAACAACTTTATCTAGATAATCTTTAGGAAAATAAATGAATTCTTAATAATTCTACAAGTTTATCTTGATTTAATTTATTCAAAATTAAATCAACCGATAAACATAGAAGAATTATCTGATCCCAATAATTCAACAAGTTTATCTTGAATTAATTTTATCACAAAATTAATTCAACCGATAAACAGACATGAATTATTTGATTATTCCAAATTTCAACCAATCTAATATATCTGACATAAGTCACCATTTATTGGAAAAGCACACCATATCGTTATCGGATTTTGTGAGCTAGCAAAGGGGACTAAATGGACCTATATAGTTCAAGCTCTCGACAATTACGAAACCCAATATCCCAGATATACATTTCATAATTATCAACTCCAACGTTACTCCACTAAAAGCTTGGAGTTGCACTCTCAAACTACATAGAATTATAAAGCTCGTGTAGCTAAGTCTCTATGACATATCATGATGTATCGTATCCCTATAGGAGTATCCATAATCGGCTTAAGGACAAGTTCTGTCTTACCTTTTCGATTATTTTTATCTTACATTTCATTATCTTACCATCAGAAAACTTACCAACCAAAGACAGTATACCAATCGGTTACACTTATGTATCCAAATGGTTGAGCGCTCTAATTTTTCAATTGTAGGATAACGCATATAAGAGAATATCACTACTCCTAAAGAGGAGCTATGGATTCCATATCTATGAATAACAAGTCTACGCTATCAAGAGTCACACCTCCAACATACCGGCATGCATACCACTATTAAGATGTGGGTGTCACCCTTTGGTATATCAAAAGACACAAGTCAAGACAACGGGTCGACTATTCATCTTAAGATTAAGATACAATACAAATGATTGTCAAAGTGAATTGATTTGCCGAGATAGAATTATTAATCCAAATCAATTCACTTTATGTCCCGATCCAACACATCATCACCTATGACAACGTGCCAATGTTTCTATTCAGGGAGTCCATCTCCGATGGTCAAGACAAACCATCTCCCAATAGGGATATAGACAACATAACAATCTTTACATGAATAAAGCGCCCAAATTTATTCCCTTAATTGCAGATCTTATTATTTAGACTGTCACTTTAAGAATCATCTCTTTCGCATAATTTGTCCATCATATGCCCAATTCTTAAAGGTTTAGACCGACAGTCTTAGAGTTTTATTTGCTTAACATACATTCAACAAATATGAATGTAAAGAGGACAACATTTGGTATATAAATAATGAATAAATTCTTTATTGATAAAAATGTCTCCAAAAACTTATTACATTTTTGCTTCTTAGGGCGTACATGTCTAACACGCACATCAGTGATGTGCTAAAGGGGCTAGCAGTGCTCCTTTATGCTATAATGATAGGAAAGAGTATTCATATTGGCCAAGTGATTTCTTAGGAGATTGCTATGAATGTGCGACATGCGCACCTAGGCCTGTATTTTCCTTTTAGACATGTATGTCCTAAGGAGTAAAATGTTGTAATATGTTTTTGTAGACATTTTATCAATAAAGATTTTATTTATTGTTCAGATACCAAATGCCATCCTCTTTATGTTCATATTTGTTGAATGTATGTGAAGCAAACAAAAGTCTAAGACATATGATGAACAGATTATGCAAAAGACATGATTCTAAAGGTGGTGGTCTAAATAATATGACCCACAATCGAGGGAATAAAGTTAGGTACTTTATTCATGCTAAGATTGTTATGTTGTCTACATCCTTGACGGGAGATGGCTTGTCTTGGCCATCGGAGCTGGACTCTGCGAGTAGAAACATTGTTACATTGTCATAGATGACAATGTGTTGCATCGTGGCATAAAGTGAAATTGATTTGGATTAATAATTCCATCTATGCAAATCACTTCACTTTAGACAATCATATGCGTTGTAAACTAATCCTGAAATGACTAATGGGCCCGTTATCTTGTCTTATGTCTTTTGATGTACCAAAGGGTGATATCTTGACTTTATGATCATAGCATACCAGTATATTGGAGACATGACTCTTGATAGCGTAAACCTGTTATTTATCGATATGGAATCCATAGCTCTATTAGTAGAGTCAATGATATTCTTTTATATGCGTTGTCCTGTAATTGGAAAATTAGAGCGCTCAACCACTTGGATGCATAGGTATAACCGAATGGTGTGCTGTCTTTAGATAGTAAGTTTTCTAAGGGTGAGATAATGGAACACAAGATAAAAATAATTGAGAAGGTAAGATGGAATTTATCCTTAAACTGATTATGAATTTCCTATAGGGATACGATACATTATGATATGTCATGGACACTGAACTAATTTGGAGCTTCGTAATTTTATATAGTTCGAGAGTGCAGCTCTAAACTTTTAGTGGAGTAGCATTAGAGTTGATAATTATAAAATGTGTATCTAGGATATTATATTTTATAATTATCGGAGCTTGAACTATAAAGGTCCATTAGCTCCCCTTTACTAGCTTATAATAAACCCTGTAATGATACGGTGTGCTTTTCCAATAAATTGATGACTTATGTTAAATTATTAGATTGGATAAAATTCTATAGGATAAGATAATTCATGTCTGTTTATCGATTGAATTAATTTTGTAAATTAATTCGAGAAAAAGTTGTTGAATTATCAGGAATATTTTATTTTTATGAGATTATCCAGATATGACTATTTTGATTAGATAACTTATCTATTAGGTTATTTAAATTAAAACTAAGGCTCTATGCAAAAAATCTTGAGTGAGAAATAAATGATTCTTAGGGACATATTATTGCAAGCTTGGGAGGCCGGTCTGTTTGTTCAGCCTGCCGATGGAGTAAGTTTAGCAGGTCAATCTGGAAGTTTGGCCTACCAATCCAACGATAATTGATTACGCATTTTTAATGTGATTTTATCAAAAGTTGATCTAGATTTGAATTTTTGAGGCCTTAATTGATAATGACTAACCTTAGGTCCGACCTCTATAAATAGGGTGTGAGTTTTCTCACGTATTTAGATCAATCGAAAGGTTTAGAGTGAATACTCTACTGTGAGATACTCTAGAACTCCCTAAGAGCTATTGTTCACAATCACGAACCTTGGCTCTAGGTCTTCTCGATTGGTTAGAATGAGAGTCACTAGGGAAGAATTGTACAATGTATGCCCATACACACTTTGATCGTAGATACAGAATAGCAAAAAAGACCAGTTGGTTGAAGTTCTTTTGGAACATTCTTCTCTTCTTTGATTGTAGGAGCTCTTCGGCACATAAAGGTTAGTAAGATCTGATTAATTTATGTAACTCTCTCTAAGGAACTTAGCAAAATAACCTCGTAACTTTGGGAGAAGGGGTGCATCCTCACAAAGGGGCTCAGAACTTCCAATTCTCTAGCAAATACAGCCTTTTTTATCATTTTTTCACATGTACCTACAGTAGCATTCAAGTAATGTCCTTTGATTTCACTTGTTTCAGTTTGTGCTTTATAAATTGATTCTGCACAAAATAGGAAACAATCTCTCCAACGCATAAATAGTTGGGAATTCACATTCTCATCAACTTTAGTAAAATCAAGTCCACCACAAACACATTCATAAACTACTCTACCGTAATTCTTAGCAGATAACCCTAATTATCTTAGGTTGAAAGGCGTAGTCGATGGACAACAGGTGAATATTCCTATACTACCCCTTATTGGTCTTGAGGGACAAAGGAGGCTAGATTAGCTGAAAGATGGTAAATATTTATTAATTATTTGTTAATTAATTAATTCATGCCGGTTATGGTTTGTTAGAGGTTAGAATGTGTATCTAAGTTTTTCATGTAATTAGATGGCAATCTATCATCATCGTCTATGAATTATTATTTAATTTTAAATTTATAAAAAATTGTGTAATTAAATAATCACTCGAAGTGAAGACGGATTATAGCAATTCCACGAGTTTTTCCAGAGTCTCTAAATTTTTATATTTTTAAATTTTAAATTATTGAAAATAAGATTAAAAAGCTACGTAAAAACTATTTTTGAAAATATGAGATATGTTCGGTCGGCAAACTGAACCCTTAGGTTCAGCAGGCCTATGGTTACAGATCGGCAGGCCGAACCTCCAGTTCAGTAGGCCGTTCGTGGGGTAGGATTCAGGTAGCTCTGGCGGCAGGTCGAACTATCAAGTTTGGCAGGCCGATGGGTTATGACCAGCAGGCCAATCACACAGATCGGCATGTCGGTAGGAGTTGTAGGTTTTCAAAAAACGTGCATTTTTTGGTGTAGTTTTGATTTTATTTTTGAGACAATTCTGAGAAACATGAAATTTGTGATGACTGGAAAAGTAAAGTATTTGATCTATATAGGATTGAAAACTTGAAGATGGATACCATGTTGAAGACGAATATAACTTGAAAATACAAGGATGAAGAATCGATAATATATTTCAATTGATCTCTTGTAATCTTTAATTTCTTTTTTCTAGAATGGAACCGTAATATTACAATTGTTTATTATTATTTTGCTTGTGGCTTTGCATAATTGCTTTGTTTGTCTGCATTATAATATGATTTGTTATGTATGTTGATTACATGTCATATAGAGTAGGGAGTGCCGCTCATTAAAAATTGTTCATGCATGTTTTAAAAATAAAACCTTGGTTTTTCAAAAGATTGAGTAAGAGAGGTTTTTGAAAAGAGGACCTGCGGCCTCCATCGTTGGTCCATAGTAGCACATGATGGTCCCGACCTCTAGGAAGGGATTTCACCATGTACCAAGATGGAGCTCCGAAAGCATAATTTATTTTAGCATGATCTATCATTGCACACCCTTAGGTGGTGATTATAGTGTTGGAAAAATGGTATGCGGTGGAATTTTAAAAATTTTATATTAGAGTAATTTTCAAAACACAAGTTTGACATGCTATATGTATAAATTAACCAGATCTTACTAACCTTTGTGTGCCGAAGAACTACCGCAACCTGTGAAGAGAAGTAACGTTCCAAAAGAGCCTCAACCAACTGTTCTTCTTTGCTATTCTCTATCCACAACTAGAGTAAGTGTGGGCTCACACGTACAGCTCTTCCATCGGTGACTCTCCTTCCACCCAATCGAGAGAACCCAAAGCTAGTGTTCATGATTTGTGAACAAAAGCTCTCAAGGAGTTTGCAGATTCTCAGTAGTAGAGTATCACTCTTAATCTCTCAATTAATCTGAACAACTCATATGACTTACTCCCTTTATATAGAGATTGGTCCTGGGGTCAGTCCTTATCAGATTAGGTCTCAAAAACTCGAAATAGAATCAAGTTTGGATCAATATCTGATAAGATCCACGTAGAAACATGTAATCTTATCCTTCGCTAATCGACGGGCCGAACAGGCCCCATCGGTAGGCTGAACATGTAGATCGACAAGCCAAACTGCTGCGTGAATATCTCAGCGAATCTTATATTTTTCACCCGAGATTCTATAGGATAAAGTCTCAGTTTTAATTCAAATAACCCAATAGAGAAGTTATCTGATCAAAACAACTTTATCAAGATAATCTCTAAGAAAATAAATCAATTTACAATAATTTTACAAGTTTATCTAGAATTAATTTTATCACAAAATTAATTCAACCAATAAACAGACATGAATTATCCAATTCTTTCAAATTTTAAACCTACCTGACAAATCTGACATAATGCACCAATTATTGAAAAAGCATGCCGTGTCATTGCAGGATTTTGTAAGCTAGCAAAGGGGACCAAAATGGACCTATATAGTTCAAGCTCCTGATAATTATGAAACCCAATATCCCAGATATACATTTCATAATTATCAACTCCAACGCTACTCTACTAAAAGCTTGGAGCTGTACTCTCAAACTATATAGAATTACGAAACTCGTATAGCTAAGTCTCCATGACATATCATAGTGTATCATATCCCCATATGATAATCCATAATCAGCTTAAGGATAAGTTCTGTCTTACCTTCTCGATTATTTTTATCTTATGTTCTATCATCTCACCATCAAAAAACTTACTATCCAAAGATAGTATACCATTCGGTTACACCTATGTATCCAAATGGTTGAGCGCTCTAGTTTTCCAATTACAGGACAACGCATATAAGAGGATATCATTACTTCTAAATAGGAGCTATGGATTCCATATCTATGAATAACAAGTCTACGCCATCAAGAGTCATGCCTCTAACGTATCGGCATGCATACCACTATTGAGATGTGGGTGTCACCCTTTGGTACATCAAAAGACATAAGTCAAGACAACGGGCTCACTATTCATCTCAGGATTAAGATACAACACAAATGATTGCCTAAAGTGAATCGATTTGTCGAGACAGAATTATTAATCCAAATCAATTCACTTTATGTCCCTATCCAATACATTGTCACCTATGATAACATGCCAATGTTTCTATTACGGAGTCCAGCTCCGATGGTCAAGATAAACCATCTCCCAAAAGGGATATAGACAACATAACAATCTTTGCATGAATAAAGTGCCCAACTTTATTCCCACGATTACGGATCTTATGATTTAGACCATCACCTTAAGTATTGTGTCTTCCACATAATCCGTCCATCATATACCCAATTCTTAAGGTTTAGATTGACAGTCTCAGACTATTGTTTGTTTAACATACATTCAACAAATATGAACGTAAAGAGGACAAGATTTGGTACATAAATAATGAATAAATTCTTTATTGATAAAAATGTCTCCAAAAACTTAATACATTTTTACTCCCTAGGGCATACATGTCTAACATATAGATCATGGATAAAATGGTTAAAACGATTGTTATACATTCAAGTCAATTTTATTATTAACCTCCCCCAAAAACTCTATTGATAAAATTAATGGCCAAAGAAAATGATTATTAAGCTGGATCAGACTGGTCTTGGATGGCATATATTGATTGAAGGGGATTTGTGTTCCTAATTAAATTTGGCGAGTCTTCCCTAGGCAACTTGTTGAATTCTAAGTTAGAAATTATTGTTGTAAGGATGTGATTTTTTTGAGGTTTTAACACATAAACACAATTGTATTCTGTTATCGTACTAAACTGTTATGGTATGTTTGCTTATATTTGGTACATGATCTTTATTGTAGGTTAAAATGTCTAAAAATGCGTTATCTTTGATACTTGATAAAAACCAATTAACTGGTGAGAATTACAATGATTGGAAAAGGAACCTGAACATCGTCCTTTCCATTGAGAAATTGAAATTTATGCTTACTATATCGTGTCCTCCCAAACCTACTAAGGAATCCACGAATGAGCAAATCCAAGTGTATAATAGCCGGAAAGATACTAACGATCAAGCCCGTTGTTATGTTATGGCTAGCATGAACAACATGTTGCAAGCTCAATATGAAGATTATGAGACTACGAGGTAGATCATGGATAATCTTGAAGATATGATTGAAGGCCAAGCCATAACAAAATGGCAAGGGGCACTTCGAAAACTTTTGAATTGCAAACAAAAATCAAGGACTCCTATGAAGGAGCATATGATGTTTTTGAGACTTTGTCAAAAGAGTTCATCCCATTTAGAGCTTCATACAATTTAAGCAATCAACGGGATGTGACCTTAACGGAGCTAATAAAGTAGTTACAAGAATTTGAAAATATGATCAAGGAAACTCCTGCAGGTGGCGAGGCCAACTTGGCGGCCATATCCAGTTCCAATCCTAATCTAGGGAATAGAAGGAAGCAGAAGGCTAGGAACAGGAAATCTTTTATTCCTACAAACGGCAAGAGTAAGAAAAAGAAAAAAAATAACCTAAAGAAGCTCAAGTGCTTTTATTGTGGAAAGGTCGGGCACACAAAGAAGAATTGCAAGGACTTTCTTTCTCGAGGACATAGGTGTGATCTTCTGTTCATTAAAACTTGTTTGATTAAGGAATCAAGTGATACTAGGGTCATAGATTCTGGAGCAACTAATCATGTTTGTGTTTCTCTATAGGGGTTCAAAAGAATGAGAAGTCTGCTGCATGAAGACTTCACGCTTCACATCGGTGATGGATCTTTGGTGTTGGCTGAAGCAGTAGGAGACGTCCATCTTTATTTTGATAATTGTAGGATTTTAGTTTTGTGAGATTGTTTTTATGTTCCTAGACTTAAAAAGAATTTAATATCTATAGTTTGTTTATTTAAAGATTCTTATTCAGTTTCTTTTAATAATAAAGTGGTGATTCGTAAAAACAAATCTTTTCTCTGTGATGGATGGATGCAAAACAATCTATATTTTATCAAACCTAAGATGGACTTATTGCTTAACACTAGGTTAATGATAATAATTCTAAAAGACTTAAGACTTCTCACTCTAATAAGACCTATCTTTGGCATTTGTGATTAGGTCATATTAGCCTGAATAAGATTCAAAGGTTGGTAAAGGATGGACCGTTAAGTCACTTGAAGGTGAAATATATACCACAATGTGAATCTTGTTTGGAGGACAAAATGACCAAAAGACCATTTGGGCCTAAGGGAAACAGGGCCGAAGAGGTTCTAGAACTTGTGCATATTGATGTTTGTGGTCCCATGAACATTCGAGCACGAGGAGGGCATGAGTACTTCATCATTTTTATTGATGATTACTCAAGATATAGGTATGTCTACTGAATGCATCATAAAAGTGAAACTTTTCACAAGTTAAGGGAGTTTTAGGCTGAAGCAGAAATCAATTCGGTAAACCCATAAAGGCACTTTGATCTAATCAAGGTGGTGAATACCTCTTCGATGAGTTCTTGGAACACTTATTAGAGAATGGGATTTTATCCCATTTGACTGTGCCAGGCACTCTACAGGAGAATGATGTAGTTGAAAAAAGGAATAAGACTTATTGCCATTATCTTTTTGGGGATATGCACTACAAACCGCATGTTATCTTTTAAACAATATGCCTTCAAAATTGGTTCCTAAACTCCTCATGAGTTGTGGACAGGGAAGAAGACAGCCTTAAACCATAGTTGCATATAGGGATGTCCGACTCATGTCCTGTATAAGGAAGCAAATAAGTTGGAAGCACATTTGGAAGTTTGTGTGTTTATAGGATATCCAAAAGGGACTAAAGGGGGTTATTGGGTTATTTCTATAACCTAACAAAAATAAAGTTGTGGTTTTTACAAATGCAACTTTCCTTGAGGAAATTTACATGAATGACTTTAAGCCTCGAAGTGAACTGGTACTCAAGGAGTTGAGGGCGTTATTCAATCACTCTGGGGGTTCCAGTTGAAACGAGTCCAATCAATGTAGAAACCAACCAAACAACAACGTAAGGTGCTTCGGTGAAGTGGGAGGATTGGGCATTAACCCGAGAGGTATATGTTCAATGGTGAGGCCTTTTTGGTTGAATCGGATGAATATGACAAGGATCCTTATAGTTACAAAGAGGCTATGGAGAAAACTCTAGACAGAAGCCATGAACACTGAAATAAAGTCTATGGAGACTAATCAGGTTTGGGAACTTATAGATCTTCCCGAAGGGGTAAAATCTACAGGAGCAAGAGAAGAGGAAATGGAAAAGTCAAAACCTATAAGGCTAGACTGGTACTAAGGGATACATGCACAAGGAAGGAATCAATCATGAGAAAACCTTTTTGCCTGTAGCTATGTTTTAAGTCCATCCGCATTCTCTTGTCCATAGCTGCTACTCTTGACTACAAGATTTTATAGATGGATGTCAAGACGGTTTTTCTAATTGGCTATCTTAATGAGTCCATATATATGGTACAGCTAAACGGGTCCAAGACTGAGGGTCAGGAGGGCAAGATATATAAGCTACTAAAGTTAATTTATAGACTTAAGTAGGCTTCCTATTCTTGGAATATAAGATTTGATCAGGTGATCAAGACTTATGGGTTCGAACAAAATGTGGACGAACCATGTGTTTATAAACACATTAAGGATAGGAAGGTATTTTTTCTACTGCTCTATGTAGATGACATTCTGTTGATTGGCAATGATGTTGGAGTGTTGTCATCAGCCAAATTATGGTTGACCAAGTAGTTTGACTTGAAAGACTTGGTGATGAGACTATAAAAGTGTAAATTTTTTCAGGCTTAAATAATTTTTTTTTGCTTTTATTTCTCATTAAATCCTCTAATTAATAGCATTTTTGTGTTAATTGGTATTTTTGTGTCTTAGTATTAAAAAGTGTTAATAATGTATTTTTAGTATGTTTTTATATTTAATAATATTTTCGGTAATTTTTAGAGTCTTTTTGGTGTGTTAAATATGTGTTTAGTTTGTAAATAGTCAAAACCGTAAAAATATTATTGTGTGATTTTATTTTGAGTCTTAAAAAATTTGTAAATAAGTTTTGAGTCTGTGAAAATATTCTATTATGTTTCTAGTAATTTCTAAAGATAATCTTAAGTCTTAAAGAGTATGTTTGTTAAGGTTTGTTAATTTTAGAAGTTTTTAATAATTTTTGTGTGTTTTATCATAAAATAAATATTATCAATAATTGTTGTAAATATTTTGTTTTTAAAATAAATAATTTAATGTGTTTGTGAATTTTAGATTTAAAATCTGGAGGAAAAATGGAGTAAAACGATACCAAAATGGGCAAAATCGGACATCAAATGCATCAAGAAGATAAACAAAATTTGAATTTGAATTGCAAGGGACACATGGTGTTATGAGAGCTGTTGGATCCACTACTAGAATGATCTCAACCGTTCAATCTCTGTGCACGTTAGCTGTTGTCATGCCACGCGTCAATAGGAGAGCCCGCGTCAACGCTGACGCGTGTCAGGTGGGCTCATGCTTCCCAGAGTGTTGTCTGATTCGATGGTCATATCCCACATGTATTTGTTTCCTTAGTCATCGAATTGGATTACTAAGACTGATCTGACGGTCTTGTCTCTTAGTCCCATCGGCCCCACTTAGGCCCAATTCAGCCCACGTACTTTGACCATTGGATCATAAAATGAACGGACCATATTGAGCTCTTTTGGTGCTGCCAGTCATCACGAAGTAGAGAATCACAAACAAATTCTCAGATTCTGAAGAAAGGCCCAGCGCGAAGGAAAAAAGAGTAAAACAAATCATTTCGATCCGTTTTTGTCAACCACAATAACAGCAAAAAATGTTTAAAAATTTTATAAATAGTACTTTTTTAGGCCTATAAATACCGAGGCGTTAGCCTTAGTTCTGCACACCTTCAGGCCATTTGGCCCTTCTCCTTCTTCCTCTTTCTCTTCTTTTTGTTGAACCTTTTTTTCAACAGTATCTCCTTAGGTAAAAAAATAATAAAATAATGTCTAAATTAGTTTGGAGAGTTTGGTGAGGCAAAGAGATGATCTTGTATGCATAGTCCTCTGGTCTGGATTTTATCTCTATATTTGTTTTATAATGCTTATATTTTGTGGAATAAATTATATTTCTATGTTTTCAATTATTATTATTAATGTTGTTATGTTGTCCAATTCTTGCATAAATTCGGTCATGCTTTCTTTATGTAATTTAATTGTGTTGCATAATTAATATTAATAATAATGAAGTCATGCTCGTTTATTAAGTTGAGTTTCTACTGCATTGTAGATATGGACTGGCACAGTAAATGCTTGGTAATTCTTGATTTATTGTAGACAAACGATAACATAGTGTATTCTTAAACTATTTAATAAGTCAAGGTGCTGCTAGAATTAATGTAATAATTTCTTCCATAAAAATATAATAATTTTGATTTGTTATTATCTTTTTTATCTTAAAAGTATGTAATTATAATTGTAGCGACAACGGTTATAATTTTCATAATTAGTGCACCTAATCATTAGTGAGAGATATTATTTTGCTACTTTTATAGGAAGACCCTTACTGCATTATGGCTTGCTATATTGTCGCTCTCGGTTGACTTATAAAAATAGTAAAAGTACTTGCAATTAACAAGAAAAGATATAATCAATCAAATGCCTTAGATAATTAATTACTTAGAGTTAAAATTCCATACCAGTTGCGAAACATACAAGAGATTCTCTAAGCTTTACAGCTTTAATTTTATGTTTCAAAATTTGAATTAATTAATAGTAATCACAAAAAATCTTTCTTTTATTCTAAACTTTGTCTTGAAAAAGTTCTTGCCTTTTTGAACGTTTACTTTTAACAATCTTCCAAGTTACAAACTTTTCACCTCCTTGTGGATACAATAACTTTTCTATACTACAAACGTTCACTGTTTAAGAAGAAACACATTTTGGGGCAAGACACTTGGGTGAAGCTAATTATGTTCTTGGTATCCAAATCTTTCAGGACAAGAAGCATAGAATGATAGCTTTGTCCCAAGCAGCTTATATAGATAAATTTCTCAAGAGGTTTGCAATGCAGGATTTCAAGAGAGGTGGGCAATTGTGGTCAACTATATTTTCAAGTACCTAGAAAGGACTCAAGGGTATATGCTTGTGTATTCGGGTGAGGATTTAACACCTCTTGGATATATTGATTTGGATCTCCAATCTTATCTAGATTCAAGGAGATCGACTTCTGGTTTTGTGTTTACTCTGTACGACGGTTTTATTGTTTAGAGAAGTGTCAAGCAAGATTGCACTTCAGATTCAATAATGAAAGCCGAGTATATGGCAGCTAGTGATGCTTCGAAAGAAGCAATGAGGCTTCACAAGTTCCTTGGAAATCTTAAGATAGTTCTTGGCATGGATAAGGTGGTATCGTGTATTGTGATAACACTGCAGCAATAGCTAATGCTAAGGAACCAAGATTTCACAAGCAGAGTAAGCATATTCATTGGAAGTATCATGTGATAAAGGACTTTGTTGAGGGCAGTCATGTTGTTGCATACAAAATCGCATCTAAGGATAATTTAGCTGATCCAATCACGAAAGCACTAATTACGAGGGCTTTCGAGAGGCATGTGGGAGCTATAGGGATGCGTGATATGACATATTTACTCACTTAGTGCAAGTGTGAGATTGTTAGATATGTATGCCTTAACGTTTATATCTGTTGAATGTATGTTAAGCAAACAAAAGTCTGAGACTGTTAGTCCAAACCTTTAAGAATCAGGCATGTGATGGAGAGATTATGCAGAAGACATGATTTTAAAGGTGATGGTCTAAATAATAAGATCTACAATCGAGGGAATAAAGTTAGGCACTTTGTTCATGCTAAGATTGTTATGTTGTCCACATCTTGGACGGGAGATAGCTTGCCTTGGCCATCAAAGTTGGACTCCGCATGTAAAAATATTGGTATATTGTTATAGGTGATGATATGTAGGATCGAGACATAAAGTGGAATTGATTTAGATTAATAATTCAATTTGTGCAATTCAATTCACTTTAAACAATAATATATGTTGTATCTTAATCCTGAAATGGCTAACAGGCCTGTTATCTTGTCTTATGTCTTTTGATGTACCAAAGGGTGATATATTGACTTTGTGATGATATGTATACCAGTATGTTGGAGACATGACTCTTGATAGCGTAGAGCTGGTATTCATAGATATGGAATCCATAGCTTCATTGGTATAGTCAATGATATTCTCTTATACGCGTTATCCTGTAATTGAAAAACTAGAATGCTTAACCATTTAGATGCATAGGTGTAACCTAATGGTATACTATCTATAGATGGTAAATTTTCTAATGGTGAGATAATGGAACATAAGATAAAAATAATCAGGAAGGTAAGATGGAATTTATCCTTAAGCCAATTATAAATATCCTATGGGAATACGATACATTATGATATGTCATGGACACTTAACTAATTTGAAGCTTCGTAATTTTATATAGTTTAAGAGTGCAGCTCTAAAATTTTAGTAAAGTAGTGTTAGAATTGATAATTATAAAATGTGTATCTAGGATATTATATTTTATAATTATTGGAGCTTAAACTATATAGGTCCATCAGCTCCCCTTTGCTAGTTCATAATAAATCTTGTAATGATACGGCATACTTTTTCAATAAATTGGTGACTTATGTTAAATTATCAGATTGGCTGAAATTCGATAGGATCAAATAATTCATGTCTGTATATCGGTTGAATTATTTTTGTAAATTAATTCAAGATAAACTTGTTGAATTATTGAAAATATTTTATTTCTCTATGAGATTATCTAGATATGACTGTTTGATCAGATGACTTCTCTATTGGTTATTTGAATTAAAACTAAGGCTCTATCTAAAAAAAAAGCAGGTGGGAAATAAAAGATTCTTAAGGATCATATTATCGCAAGTTCAGCAAGCCGATCTATTAGTTCAATCTACCAATGGAGTACATTCAGCAAGTTGATCTAGAAGTTTGGCCTGCCAATCTAACGATAATTTGATTACGCATTTTTTACGCAATTTTATCAAAAGTTAATCCAAATTCAAATTTTTGAGGCCTCATTTGATAATGACTAACCATGGGTCTGACCTCTATAAATAAGGAGTGAGTTTTCTCAATTATTTAGATCAATTGAGAGGTTTAGAGTGAGTACTCTACTATGAAATACTTTAGAACTCCTTGAGAGCTATTGCTGATAATCACCAACCTTAGCTCCAGGTCTTCTCAATTGGTTGGAAGGAGAGTCATCGATGAAGAGCTGAATGATGTGTGCCTACACATACTCCGATTGTAGATAAAGAATAGCAAAAAAGACCAATTGGTTGAGGCTCTTCTAAAATGTTCTTCTCTTCTCTGATTGTAGGAGCTCTTCGACATACAAAGATTAGTAAGATCTGATTAATTTATGCATATAGCATGTCAAACTTGTGTTCTAGAAAATACTCTGGTTTTTTCCGCTACATACTCATTTTTCCAACATTCCTTCATTCATTAAGAACTATGCCGTAAAGTTGAAGTCCATTGGGAAACAAAGGAAGAATAGTTGGGGCCCCAACATGTCATTGATGACTCGGTAATTACATCGTACAATGGAGATTAATGTCCAACGGCCAGCAGCAAAGGCCAGCTCCTCTAGTCCCCTAGACCCTCATGACCACCTCGTTCCCTAAATCAAGCCTCGGTGTACAAGCGCTTGGTTCGATCGAATAATGCCTAGACCATATCGATGACAACATCTGCAACCTGGTGCAGATGATGAACCACATAGTAGGTATCTGAATCTAAACATGAACAATTTTCCTATCGTCACAGCTTTCAATGAAGACAATGAAGAGCATGAGAACAAGGAAGAGTAGGCTGCCACGATCTTCATTTTAGGGAGTGTTCTTTTCTTTTTCATCTTTTTTTTTTCGTTTTCCTCTTATTTTATTTTTATTTTTATTTCTTTTACATTGAGAACATTGTATTGATGAAGTTTGGGGGTGGTGTGCTGCTTTATGTTTTGTTTGTGCCAATCAGTCATTTTGGTTCATTTAAGTTTTAAGTTAGGTTTTTTTTTTAGTAATTATGATAGAAAAGTTGTGTTGTTTGAGCATTGTTTAATTTAAATCATAGGAGGCCAATGGTATGACAATGGTTGAAATTGAATATGGCTTTTCAGGGATAATAATTGTTGTTGGTTTTTCCTTGTTTTTCTTATGATTGGTTTGCCATCTTGTGATTCTTTTGAGCACTCACACCTTGATCACCTAAGTATTCTACAGTTAAAGGAAGTTTATGTTGATTAAGTAATGTTTTTTATCTCAAATGAATACTAGAACCTATTTGATAATCACTTAAAGCGAAATCCTAGTCTACACAACATTATGGACATGATTTAGGCCATTTTTGAACTGTTTGAGTCTTTCAAGCCTACCATTGATATCACTTAATCACTAGTTACCCCCGTTGAGCCTTACTATCCTTTTTTTTTTGTTACCCACATAATTAGCCTAGCCTTTGAATATTTTGTCCTATTCTGTCCTTCACCCATAAGCATGATTTGATTATCCAGGGAACTATTAGAAGGTATTTTGCATCATGGGAGGATGGGTGGGGTTTTGAGTAACCTTATCAAAGGTTATGTATTCATTTATCGAAGCCAAAAACAAAAACAAAAAAAAAACAAAAGTAAAATACCGAACAAAAAGAAAAAAAGAGAAAAAGAGAGAGAAAAAAAAAGAGAATACATCAAATAAATGTAAATGACAAAGTGAGTGCAACATAAGTTTGGGGGTGTAGTTAGAGAGAAGAAATGATGCTTGTATGAGGTCTTGAGACAAATTGTGTGTTTATGGGTAAATTTTGAGCCATAATATTGTTAGATGTGTATACCCTAAGGAGTAACAATGTAATATGTTTTTGGAGACAATTTTATCAATAAAGAATTTATTTATTAATTATATTCTAAATCTTGTCTTCTTTATGTTCATATTTGTTGAATGTATGTTGAGCAAACAATAGTCTGAGACTAGTGGTCTAAACCTTTAAGAATTTAGCATATGATTGACAATTATGTGGAAGACACAATTCTTAGGGTGATGGTCTAAATTATAACATCCGCAATCGAAGGAATAAAGTTGGGTGCTTTATTTATGCAAAGATTGTTTTGTTGTCTATATCCCTATTGGGAGATGGTTTGTCTTGGCCATCAAAGGTGGACTCTGTGAATAGAAACATTAGCACATTATCATAGGTGACGATGTGTTAGATCGAGCCATAAAGTGAATTGATTTGGATTAATAATTCTGTCTCGGCAAATCGATTTACTTTAGACAATCATTTGTATTGTTTCTTAATCCTGAGATGAATAGTGAGCCTGTTGTCTTGACTTATGTCTTTTGATGTACCAAAGGGTGACATCCATATTTTTATAGTAGTACGCATGTCGATACATTGGAGCCATGACTCTCGATAGCATAGACCTGTTATTCATAGATATGGAATCCATAGCTCATCTTTAGGAGTAATGATATCCTCTTATATGCGTTATCCTATAATTAGAAAATTTGAGCGCTCAACCATTTGGATACATAGGTGTAACCGAATGGAATACTGTCTTTGGATGGTAAGTTTTTCGATGATGAGATAATGAAATGTAAGATAAAAATAATAGAGAAGATAAGACAGAACTTGTCCTTGAGCCAATTATGGATAATCCTATGGGATATGATAAATTATGATATGTCATGGAGACTTAGCTACACGGGCTTTGTAATTTTATATAGTTTGAAAGTGTAGCTCTAAGCTTTTAGTGGAGTAGTGTTAGAGTTGATAACTATGAAATGTATATCTGGGATATTGGGCTTCATAATTATTGGGAGCTTGAACTGTATAGGTCCATATGGTCCCCTTTGCTAGCTCACAAAAATCCTGTAACGATACAACGTGTTTTTCATATAATTGGTAACTTATGTCAGATTTATCAGATTGGCTAAAATTCGCTAAAAATTAGATAATTCATGTTCGTTTATTGGTTGAATTAATTTTGTGATAAAATTAATTCAAGATAAACTTATTGAATTATTGGGAATGGATAATTCATGTCTATTTATTGATTGGATTAATTTTAAATTAATTCAAGATAAACTTGTTGAATTATTGAGAATATTTATTTTCCTAGATATGACTGTTTTAATCAAATAACTTCTCTATTGAGTTATTTGAATTAAAACTGAGGCTCTATCCCAAAAATCTCAGGTGGAAAATAAAGATTCACAGGGATAAAAAAAATCGCAGTTTGACAGGCCGATCCTAACCTTCGGCTTGCTAATGGGATAAGTTCGGCAGGCCGATCTGCTAGTTCAGCCTATCGATTGTGGGATTTTTTATCATGTGTTTTATGTTGGAAACAAAGTGCGCAACGAAATTTAAAAAAAAAAATTTCATCAGAGTAATTTCCAAAACACAAGTTTGACATGTTATATGTATAAATTAGACAGATCTTACTAACCTTTGTGTGAAGATCCTCCGCAACCTGTATAGAGAAGTAACATTCCAGAAGAGCCTTAACCAACTAGTCTTCTTTGCTATTCTCTATCCACAACCAGAGTGAGTGTGGGCTCACACGTACAGCTCTTCCACCGGTGACTCTCCTTCCAACCAATAGAGAGAACCCAAAGCTAGTGTTCATGATTTGTGAACAAAAGCTCTCAGGGAGTTTTCAGATGCTCACTAGAAGAGTATCACTCTTAATCTCTCAAATTGATCTGGGTAAATCTTGAGACTCACTCCCTTTTTATAGCTATTGGTCCTGGGGTCAGTCCATATCAGATTAGGTCTCAAAAACTCGAAACAGAATCAAGTTCGGATCAATATCTGATAAGATCCGGATGAAAACGCGTAATCTTACCTCCCGCTGATTGGCAGGCCGACCACGTCATTCGGTAGGCCGAACTCCCGAGAAAAAATCTCCGTGAATCTTTTATTTTCCACCCAAGATTCTAAAGGATAAAGTCTCAGTTTTGATTCAAATAACCCAATAGAGAAGATATCTGATCAAAACAAACTTTATCAAGATAATCTCTAAGAAAATAAATCAATTCACAATAATTCTACAAGTTTATCTTGATCTAATTTATCCAAAATTAAATCAACCGATAAACAGACAAGAATTATCTGATCCAATAATTCAACAAGTTTATCTTGAACTAATTTCCTACAAAATTAATTCAACCGATAAACAGACATGAATTATTTGATTCTTACAAATTTTAAACCAATCTGATAAATCCGACATAAGTCACCAATTATTGGAAAAGCATGCCGTGTGGTTACAGGACTTTGTGAGCTAGCAAAGGGGACCAAAATGGACCTATAAAGTTCAAGCTCATGATAATTATGAAACCCAATATCCCAAATATACATTTCACAATTATCAACTCCAACGCTACTCCACTAAAAGCTTGGAGCTGCACTCTCGAACTTTATAGAATTACGAAGCTTGTGTAGCTAAGTCTCCATGACATATCATAGTGCATCGTATCCCCATATGATAATCCATAATCGGCTTAAGGACAAGTTCTGTCTTACCTTCCCGATTATTTTTATCTTACATTCCATTGTCTCACCATTAGAAAACTTACCATCCAAAGATAGTATACCATTCGGTTACACCTATGTATCCAAATGGTTGAGCGCTCTAGTTTTCAAATTACAGGATAACGCATATAAGAGGATATCATTACTCCTAAAGAGGAGCTATGGATTCCATATCTATGAATAACAAGTCTACGCTATCAAGAGTCATACCTCCAACGTACCACAATGCATACCACTATAGAGATGTGGGAGTCACCCTTTGGTACATCAAAAGACACAAGTCGAGACAATGGGCCCACTATTCATTTCAGGATTAAGATACAATACAAATGACTGTCTAAAGTGAATCGATTTGCCAAGACAGAATTATTAATCCAAATCAATTCACTTTATGTCCCGATCCAACACATCGTCACCTATGACAACGTGCCAATGTTTCTATTCACGGAGTCCAACTCCGATGGCCAAGACAAACCATCTCCCAAAAGGGATATAGACAACATAACAATCTTTACATGAATAAAGCACCCAACTTTATTCCCTTGATTGCGATCATATGTTTTAGACCATCACCTTAAGAATTGTGTCTACTGCATAATCATCCCATCATATGCCCAATTCTTAAGGTTTAGACTGACAGTCTCAGACTACTGTTTGCTTATCATAAATGAATAAATTCTTTATTGATAAAAATGTCTCCAAAAACGTATTACATTTTACTCCTTAGGGCATACATGTCTAACAATCTCCCAGTTAAACTAAGTGAGTAAATACAGCAAATTTCGCATCCCCATAGCTTCCACATGCCTCTCGAAGACTCTCCCAGTAAGTGTCTTCGTAAATGGATCAGCTAAATTGTCCTCTGACGTGATCTTGCACACCGTGACATGCCCGCCCTCAACGAAGTCCTTTATCACATGATACTTCCGATCAATATGCTTACTCTTCTTGTGAATCTTTGTTCCTTAGCATTAGCTACCGCCACACTGTTATCACAGTACAGTGATACCGCTTTATCCATACCAGGAACTACCTCAAGATCCCCAAGGAACTTGCGGAGCCACACTGCTTCTTTCGAAGCATCACTACCCGCCACATACTCGGCCTCCATCGTTGAATCTGAAGTACAATCTTGCTTCGCACTTCTTCAACTGATGGCACCGCCACCCAGAGTAAACACAAACCCCGAAGTCGATTTCCTAGATTCCAGACAGGATTGAAAATCTGAATCAATGTATCCAAGAGTAGTCAAGTCCTCACCCGAATACACAAGCATATACCCTCGAGTCCTTCTCAGGTACTTGAAAATATGCTTTACCGCAACCCAATGGTTCGGTCTTGGATCCGCCTGAAATCGACTTGTAATCCCGACCGCATAGCTAATATCCGGCCGTGTGCAAAGCATGGCATACATGAGACTACCCACTGCCGAAGCATAAGGCACCTTCTTCATGTATTCTCTTTCTTCATAAGACTTTGGAGAGTCTTTCTTAGAAAGAGTAATTCCAGACCTAGATGGTTGCCCACCTTTCTTGGAATCCTGCATTGCAAACCTCCTGAGAATTTTATCTATGTAGCCGGCCTGTGACAAAGCTATCATTTTGTTCTTCCTATCCCGAAAGATCTGGATACCGAGAACAAAATTAGCCTCATCCAAGTCCTTCATGTGAAACTGCTTGGTCAACCATAATTTGACCGATGACAACGCCCCATTGTCATTGCCACTTAGTAGAATGTCATCTATATAGAGCAGTAGAAAAACCACCTTCCCATCCTTAATGTGTTTATAAACACATGGTTCATCCACATTTTGTGAGAACCCATAAGTCTTGATCAATTGATCAAATCTTATGTTCCAAGAATGGGATGCCTGCTTAAGTCCATAAATTGACTTTAGCAGCTTACAAACCTTACCCTCTTGACCCGCGACCTTGAACCCGTCTGGTTGTTCCATATAAATGAACTCATTAAGATAGCCATTCAGAAAAGCCATCTTGACATCCATCTGCCAAATCTAGTAGTCGAGAGCGGCAGCTATGGACAAGAGAATTCGGATGGACTTAAGCATGGCTACAGGCGAAAAGGTTTCCTCATAATCGATTCCTTCCTTTTGTGTATAACCCTTAGCTACCAGTCTAGCCTTAAAGGTTTCGACCTTTCCATCCACTCCTCTTTTCCCCTTGTAGATCCACTTACACCCAATGGGTTTTACCCCTTCGGGAAGATCCACAAGCTCCCAGACCCGATTAGTCTCCATAGACTTCATCTCTATGTTCATGGCCTCTGTCCGGAGTCTTGAATCAACATCCTCCATAGCTTCTGTGTAAGTATAAGGATCCCTGTCATGTTCATCCGGTTCAGCCAAGAAGGCCTCCCCATTGAACATATACCTCTCAGGTTGACGCCCGATCCTCCCACTACGCCGACGCCCCTGAGGTTGTTGTTCAGGTTTGTTTGGTTTTTCTACACCGATCGGAGTGGTTTCATTTGGAACCTCTAGAGTGAACGGATCACCCCTTAACTCCTAAAGCACCACTTTTCTTCGAGGTTTAAAGTCGTCCATGTAACTCTTCTCAGGGAAAGTTGCATTAGTTGAAACCACGACTTTATTTTCCATAGGGTTATAAAAATAACCCCCTTTAGTCCCTTTTGGATATCCTACAAACATGCAAACTTCCGAACGTGCTTCCAACTTATTCGGATCCTTAAACAGGACATGAGCTGGACATCCCCATATTCAAATATGGTTTTAGGATGTCTTCCGTCTTGTCCACAACTCGTGAGGAGTTTTAGGGACCGATTTTGAAGGCAGATTGTTCAAAAGATAACATGCGGTTTGTAGTGCATATCCCCAAAAGGATAAAGGCAATGATGAATAACTCATCATGGACCGAATCATGTCCAACAAAGTCCTATTCCTTCTCTCCGCTATGCCATTCTGCTGCGGAGTGCCCGGCGCAGTTAAATGGGATAAAATCCCATTTTCTAACAAGTGTCCCAAGAACTCATCAGAAAGGTATTCCCCACCTCGATCAGATCGAAGTGCCTTTATGGGTCTACCCAATTGCTTTTCCACTTCAGCCCGAAAACTCCCTAAACTTATCATAAGTTTCGCTTTTGTGGTGCATTAGGTACACATACCTATATCTTGAGTAATTGTCAATAAAAGTGACGAAGTACTCATACCCTCCTCGTGCCCGGATGTTCATTGGTCCGCAAACATCACTATGCACAAGTTCCAGAACCCCTTTGGTCCCTATTGCCCTTAGACCCGTATGGTCTTTTGGTCATTTTACCCTCCAAACAAGATTCGCATTGAGGTATAGATTCCACCTTTAAGTGACTTAAAGGTCCATCCCTTACCAACCTTTGAATCCTATTCAGGTTAATAGGGCCAAGGCGCAAATGCCAAAGATACGTCTTATTAGAGTGAGAAGTTTTAAGTCTTTTTGAGTCATTATCATTTATCTCAACATTAAGCAATAAGTCCATCTTAGGTTTGATAAAGTATAGATTATTTTGCATCCATCCAGAACAGATAAAATATTTGTTATTACGAATCACCACTTTTTCATTAAAAGATACCACGTAGGAGTCTTTAAATAAAGAAGATACAGAAATTAAATTCCTTTTAAATTTAGGAACATAAAAACAGTCTCGCAAAATTAAATTCCTATAATTATCAAAATAAAGATGGACATCTCCCACTGCTTCCGCTGAGACCAAGGATCCATCGCCCATCCGAAGCGTTAAGTCTTCACAAAGTACACTTCTCGTTTCTTTGAATCCCTGCAGAGAAACACAAACATGATTAGTTGCACCGGAATCTATGACCCAGATGTCACTAGATTCCTCAACCAAACAAGTTTCTAAATATAGAAGATCACACCTACCTCCCTTGGAAAGGAAGTCCTTGCAATGCCTCTTTATATGCCCGACCTTACCACAGAAGAAGCACTTAAGCTTCTTTGGGTTCTTCTTCTTCTTCTTCTTGCTCTTGGTTGCAGCAGGAATAGAAGACTTCCCACTCTTGGCCTGTTGCTTCTTTCCATTCCCAGAGTTAGGATTGGAAACAGAAGCAGCTACCATATTGGCCTCTCCACCAGCAGGAGACTCCATGATCAGCAGTTCAAACTCCTGTAACTATTTCATCAGTTCTGTCAAGGTCATATCCCGTCTATTGCTTAAATTAAAAGTAGCTCTAAATGGAATAAATTCCTTAGACAGAGTCTCAAAGACCATAGTCATCTGAGTTTCAGCATCGATGTCGGCTCCATTGGTTTGAGCCTTAGTGAGGTAACCCATGACCAACATCATGTGCTCCTTTACAGATGTTCCCGGCCTCTGTCTACAGTTTAAGAGTTTTCGAAGCGCCCCTTGCCGCTTTGTTATGGCTTGGCCTCCAAACATATCCTCAAGATTATCCAAGATCTGCTTCGCAGTCTCATAATCCTGATGTTGAGCCTGCAGCGCGTTGTTCATGCTAGCCATAACATAGCAACGGGCCTGATCATTAGCATCTTTCCAGCGGTCGTACGCTTTCCAGCGGTGTGCAACCATAAATCATACTAAAATACCTTATCCTTTCAGAGATCCAATCTGGTACATGATAGAAATCCCTTCCTAGGGGTCGGGACCACCATGTTCTTCCTATGGACCAACGATGGAGGCCTTAGGTCCTTTCTCCGAAAACCTTCTCCCACTCAATCTTTTGAAGTCAAGGTTTTATTTTAAAATTATGCATGAACAATTTTAATATGAGCGGCACTCCCTATCCTATATGACATGTTATCAATATACATGGTAAATCATATTATAATGCAGACAAGCAAAGCAATCAAGCAAAGCTAGAAGCAAAATAATAATAACCGTAATATTATGGTTCCACCCTAGAGAATAGAAAACTAAGATTACAAGAGAATAATCGAGACATCTATCGATTCTTCATCCTTCAATCCTCAAGCGGTATCCTTCTTCAAGTAATATCCATCTTCAAGTCTTCAATCCCGTATGAATCGAATACTTCATATTTTTGGTCATATCCAAATTTAATGTTTCTCAGAATCGTCCCAAAAATAAAATTAAAACTGCACCGAAAAAATTACACCTTTTCTGGACACCCGGCAGCTCTCGGTTGGCAGGCCGATCTGGGAGATCGGCTTGCCGATCATAGAGGTTTGGCCTGTCGGCAGAGCACCAAAATTTTTGCCCCACAGTCGGCCTGCCGGACCACACGTCTGGCCTGCCGATCTGTGACCTTCGGCCTGCCGAACTGTGACGTCTGGCATGCCGACCGAGCAGTAATCACTTGTTCCAAAAAATACAACTTTAATGCAATTTATCAATTTTATTTTCAACAATTCAAAAACATAAAATTAGAGACTCAGGAAATACCTGGAGGCGCCATTATCAATCTTCTAGAGCCGTCTTCTCCGAAAGATTATTTAATTACATGATTATTTAATTACAAAATTCTTACAAATTAAAAATTAAATAACAATTCCTAGACGGAGATGATAGTCCGCCATCTAATTACATGAAAAACCTAGATACACATTCTAACCTCTAAGGAACCATAATCGGTATGAATTAATTAATTAATGAATAATTAAATAACGATTTAATCAACCATAATTAATTATTAAACATTCACCACATAATCCATGACAACATATATGTTATATAGAAACCTAGAGTGCCATCTCTCTATAAAATTCAATTCAAGCATAGGAGATATTAAGATCACAAAATTTATGCACATAACATGATCGCAAACTTGCAAATTTATGTAAAAACCTCGGCTCTGATACCAATTGTTAAAAACAAAGTGCGCAGCGGAATTTTGAAAATTTTTTTCATCAGAGTAATTTCCAAAACACAAGTTTGACATGTTATATGTATAAATTAGACAGATCTTACTAACCTTTGTGTGAAGATCCTCCGCAACCTGTATAGAGAAGTAACGTTCCAAAAGAGCCTCAACTAACTGGTCTTCTTTGCCATTCTCTATCCACAACCGGAGTGAGTGTGGGCTCACACGTACAGCTCTTTCACCGGTGACTCTCCTTCCAACCAATAGAGAGAACCCAAAGCTAGTGTTCGTGATTTATGAACAAAAGCTCTCAGGGAGTTTTCAGATGCTCACTAGAAGAGTATCACTCTTAATCTCTCAAATTGATCTGGGTAAATCTTGAGACTCACTCCCTTTTTATAGCTATTGGTCTTGGGGTCAGTCCATATCAGATTAGGTCTCAAAAACTCGACACAGAATCAAGTTCGGATCAATATCTGATAAGATCCACCTGAAAATGCGTAATCTTATCTCTCGCTGATCGGCAGGCTGAACAGGCCAGTTCGGCAGGCCGACCACGTCATTCGACAGGCCAAACTCTCGAGAAAAAATCTCCGCGAATATTTATTTTCCACCCAAGATTCTAAAGGATAAAGTCTCAGTTTTGATTCAAATAACCCAATAGAGAAGATGTCTGATCAAAACAAACTTTATCAAGATAATCTCTAAGAAAATAAATCAATTCACAATAATTCTACAAGTTTATCTTGATCTAATATATCCAAAATTAAATCAACCGATAAACAAACAAGAATTATCTGATCCAATAATTCAACAAGTTTATCTTGAACTAATTTCTTACAAAATTAATTCAACCGATAAACAGACATGAATTATTTGATTCTTACAAATTTTAAACCAATCTGATAAATTTGAAATAAGTCACCAATTATTAGAAAAGCACGCCGTCTCGTTACAGGACTTTGTGAGCTAGCAAAGGGGACCAAAATGGACCTATAAAGTTCAAGCTCATGATAATTATGAAACCCAATATCCCAGATATACATTTCACAATTATCAACTCCAACGCTACTCCACTAAAAGCTTGGAGCTGCACTCTCGAACTTTATAGAATTACGAAGCTCGTGTAGCTAAGTCTCCATGACATATCATAGTGCATCGTATCCCCATATGATAATCCATAGTCGGCTTAAGGACAAGTTCTGTCTTACCTTCTCGATTATTTTTATCTCATGTTTCATTGTCTCACCATTAGAAAACTTACCATCCAAAGATAGTATACCATTCGGTTACACATATGTATCCAAATGGTTGAGCGCTCCAGTTTTTCAATTACAGGACAACGCATATAAGTGGATATCATACTCCTAAAGAGGATCTGTGGATTCCATATCTATGAATAACAAGTCTACGCTATCAAGAGTCATGCCTCCAACATACCGGCATGCATACCACTATAGAGATGTGGGAGTCATCCATTGGTACATCAAAAGACACAAGTCGAGACAACAGGCCCACTATTCATTTCAAGATTAAGATACAATACAAATGACTGTCTAAAGTGAATCGATTTGCCGAGACAAAATTATTAATCCAAATCAATTCACTTTATGTCTCGATCCCACACCTCGTCACCTATGACAACGTGCCAATGTTTCTATTCACGGAGTCCAACTCCGATGGCCAAGACAAACCATCTCCCAAAAGGGATATAGACAACATAGCAATCTTTACATGAATAAAGGGCCCAACTTTATTTCCTCGATTGCGGATCATATGTTTTAGACCATTACCTTAAGAATCGTGTCTACTGCATAATCATCCCATCATATGCCCAATTCTTAAGGTTTAGATTGACAGTCTCAGACTACTATTTGCTTATCATACATTCAACAAATATGAACGTAAAGAGGACAAGATTTGGTATATATGTAAATAAATAAATTCTTTATTGATAAAAATGTCTCCTAAAACGTATTACATTTTTACTCCTTAGGGCATTCATGTCTAACAATCTCCCACTTGCACTAAGTGAGTAAATACAACAAATTTCGCATCCCCATAGCTTCCACATGCCTCTCGAAGACTCTCCCAGTAAGTGTCTTCGTAAATGGATCAGCTAAATTGTCCTCTGACGCGATCTTGCACACCGTGACATGCCCGCCCTCAACGAAGTCCTTTATCACATGATACTTTCGATCAATATGCTTACTCTTCTTGTGAAATCTTGGTTCCTTAGCATTAGCTACCGCCGCACTGTTATCACAGTACAGTGATACCGCTTTATCCATACCAGGAACTACCTCAAGATCCCCAAGGAACTTGCGAAGCCACACTGCTTCTTTCGAAGCATCACTACCCGCCACATACTCGGCCTCCATCATTGAATCTGAAGTACAATCTTGCTTCGCACTTCTCCAACTGATGGCACTGCCACCCAGAGTAGACACAAACCCCGAAGTCAATTTCCTAGAATCCAGACAGGATTGAAAATCCGAATCAGTGTATCCAAGAGGAGTCAAGCCTTCACCCGAATACACAAGCATATACCCTCGAGTCCTTCTCAGGTACTTGAAAATATGCTTTACCGCAACCCAATGGTTCGTTCCTAGATCTGGCTGAAATTGACTTATAATCCCGACCGCATAGCTAATATCTGGCCATGCACAAAGCATGGCATACATGAGACTACCCACTGCCGAAGCATAAGGCACCTTCTTCATGTATTCTCTTTCTTCATAAGACTTTGGAGAGTCTTTCTTAGAAAGAGTAATTCTAGACCTAGATGGTTGCCCACCTTTCTTGGAATCCTGCATTGGAAACCTCCTGATAATTTTATCTATGTAGCCGGCCTATGACAAAGCTATCATTTTGTTCTTCCTATCCCAAAAGATCTGGATACAGAGAACAAAATTAGCCTCACCCAAGTCCTTCATGTCAAACTGCTTGGTCAACCATAATTTGACTGATGACAACGCCCCATCGTCATTGCCAATTAGTAGAATGTCATCTACATAGAGCAGTAGAAAAACCACCTTCCCATCCTTAATGTGTTTATAAACACATGGTTCATCCACATTTTGTGAGAACCCATAAGTCTTGAACACTTGATCAAATCTTATGTTCCAAGAACGGGATGCCTGCTTAAGTCCATAAATTGACTTTAGCAGCTTACAAACCTTACCCTCTTGACCCGCGACATTGAACCCGTCTGGTTGTTCCATATAAATGGACTCATTAAGATAGCCATTCAGAAAAGCCGTCTTGACATCCATCTGCCAAATCTCGTAGTCGAGAGTGGCAGCTATGGACAAGAGAATCTGGATGGACTTAAGCATGGCTACAGGCGAAAAGGTTTCCTCATAATCAATTCCTTCCTTTTGCGTATAACCCTTAGCTACCAGTCTAGCCTTAAAGGTTTTGACCTTTCCATCCACTCCTCTTTTCCTCTTGTAGATCCACTTAAACCCTATGGGTTTTACCCCTTCGGGAAGATCCACAAACACGCAAACTTCCGAACGTGCTTCCAACTTATTCGGATCCTTAAACAGGACATGAGCTAGACATCCCCATATTCGAATATGGTTTAAGGATGTCTTCCGTCTTGTCCACAACTCGTGAGGAGTTTTAGGGACTGATTTTGAAGGCACATTGTTCAAAAGATAACATATGGTTTGTAGTGCATATCCCCAAAAGGATAAAGGCAATGATGAATAACTCATCATGGACCGAATCATGTCCAACAAAGTCCTATTCCTTCTCTCCGCTACGCCATTCTGCTACGGAGAGTCCAGCGCAGTCAAATGGGATAAAATCTCATTTTCTAACAAGTGTCCCAAGAACGCATCAGAAAGGTATTCCCCACCTCGATCAGATCGAAGTGCCTTTATGGGTCTACCCAATTGCCTTTCCACTTCAGCCCGAAACTCCCTGAACTTATCATAAGTTTCGCTTTTGTGGTGCATTAGGTACACATACCTATATCTTGAGTAATCGTCAATTAAAGTGACGAAGTACTCATACCCTCCTCGTGCCCGGATGTTCATTGGTCCGCAAACATCACTATGCACAAGTTCTAGAACCCCTTCGGCCCTATTGTCCTTAGACCCGTTTGGTCTTCTGGTCATTTTACCCTCCAAACAAGATTCGCATTGAGGTATAGATTCCACCTTTAAGTGACTTAAAGGTCCATCCCTTACCAACCTTTGAATCCTATTCAGGTTAATATGGCCAAGGCGCAAATGCCAAAGATAAGTCTTATTAGAGTGAGAAGTTTTAAGTCTTTTTGAGTCATTATCATTTATCTTAGCATTAAGCAATAAGTCCATCTTAGGTTTGATAAAGTATAGATTATTTTGCATCCATCCAGAACAGATAAAAGATTTGTTTTTATGAATCACCACTTTTTCATTAAAAGATACCACGTACGAGTCTTTAATTAAAGAAGATATAGAAATTAAATTCCTTTTAAATTTAGGAACATAAAAACAGTCTCGCAAAATTAAATTCCTATAATTATCAAAATAAAGATGGACATCTCCCACTGCTTCCGTTGAGACCAAGGATCCATCGCCCATCTGAAGCGTTAAGTCTTCACGAAGTAGACTTCTCGTTTCTTTGAATCCCTGCAGAGAAACACAAACATGATTAGTTGCACCGGAATCTATGACCTAGATGTCACTAGATTCTTCAACCAAACAAGTTTCTAAATATAGAAGATCACACCTACCTCCCTTGGAAAGGAAGTCCTTGCAATGCTTCTTTATATACCTGACCTTACCACAGAAGAAGCACTTAAGCTTCTTCAGGTTCTTCTTCTTCTTCTTCTTGCTCTTGGTTGCAGCAGGAATAGAAGACTTCCCACTCTTGGCCCGTTGCTTCTTTCCATTCCCAGAGTTAGGATTGGAACCAGAAGCAGCTACCATATTGGCCTCTCCACCAGCAGGAGACTCCCTGATCAGCAGTTCAAACTTTTGTAACTGTTTCATCAGTTCTGTCAGGGTCATATCCCGTCTATTGCTTAAATTAAAAGTTGCTCTAAACGGAATAAATTCCTTAGACAGAGTCTCAAAGACCATAGTCATCTGAGTTTCAGCATCGATGTCGGCTCCATTGGTTTGAGCCTCAGCGAGGTAACCCATGACCAACATCATGTGCTCCTTTACAGATGTCCCCAGCCTCTGTCTACAGTTTAAGAGTTTTCGAAGCGCCCCTTGCCGCTTTGTTATGGCTTGGCCTCCAAACATATCCTCAAGATTATCCAAGATCTTCTTCGTAGTCTCATAATCCTGATGTTGAGCCTGCCGCAAGTTGTTCATGCTAACCATAACATAGCAGCGGGCCTGGTTGTTAGCGTCTTTCTAGCGGTCGTACGCTTGGAATTGCTCATTACTTGAGTCTCCCGTAGGCTCGGGAGGACAAGGAGTTGTCAGAACATATTTTAGTTTCTCAAAGGAAAGGACGATGTCCAGGTTCCGTTTCTAATCGTTATAGTTCTCACCGGTTAATTGGTTTTTGTCAAGTATCGTTGGTAAAGCGTTTTTAGACATTTTCAATCTACAATAAAGAATCATATACCAAACATAAGCAAACATATATAATAATTTAGTAAGATAATACAATCATGTAAAATCATACAAATTTGTTTATGTGTCAAAACCTTGAAAATATCACAACCTTACAACGATAATTCCCAACTCATAATTTAACAAGCTCCTAGGGGAGTCATGCCAAATTCAATCAGGAACACGGATCCTCTCCTGATTAATATATGCCATCCAGGACCCGTATGATCTAGCATACACTAATAATCGTTTCTTTGGCCATTAATTTTATTAATAGAGCTCCTAGGGGAGGTTAATAATAAAATTAACGTGAGTGTATAACCACAGTTTCAATATTTTATCCATGATTTATAATCACCACCTAGGGGTGTGCAACCATAAATCATACTGAAATACCTTATCCTTTCAGAGATCCAATCTGGTACATGATAGAAATCCCTTCCTAGGGGTCAGGACCACCATGTTCTTCCTATGGACCAACGATGGAGGCCTTAGGTCCTCTCTTCGAAAACCTTCTCCCACTCAATCTTTTGAAGTCAAGGTTTTATTTTAAAATTATGCATGAATAATTTTAATATGAGCGACACTCCCTATCCTATATGACATGTTATCAATATACATGGTAAATCATATTATAATGCAGACAAGCAAAGCAATCAAGAAAAGCTACAAGCAAAATAATAATAACCGTAATATTATGGTTCCACCCTAGAGAATAGAAAACTAAGATTACAAGAGAATAATCGAGATATCTATCGATTCTTCGTCCTTCAATCCTCAAGCGGTATCCGTCTTCATGTAATATCCATCTTCAAGTCTTCAATCCCGTATGAATCGAATACTTCATATTTCCGGTCATATCCAAATTTAATGTTTCTCAGAATCGTCCCAAAAATAAAATTAAAACTGCTCCAAAAAAATTACACCTTTTCTGGACACCCGGCAGCTCTCGATCGACAGGCTGACCTGGGTGATTGGCCTGTCGATCATAGAGGTTCGGCCTGCCGAATTGAAAGTTTGGCCTGTCGACAAAGCACCAAAATTTCTGCCCCACTGTCGGCCTGTCGGACCACATGTCCAGCCTACCGATCTGTGACCTTCAGCCTGCCGAACTGTGACATCCGGCATGCCGACCGAGCAGTAATCACTTCTTCCAGAAAATACAACTTTAATGCAATTTATCAATTTTATTTTCAACAATTCAAAAACATAAAATTAGAGACTCAGGAAATACCTGGAGGCGCCATTATCAATCTTCTAGATCCGTCTTCTTCGAATGATTATTTAATTACAAAAATCTTACAAATTAAAAATTAAATAACAATTCCTAGATGGAGATGATAGTCCGCTATCTAATTACATGAAAAACCTAGATACACATTCTAACCTCTAAGGAACCATAACCGGTATGAATTAATTAATTAATTAATAATTAAACAACGATTTAATCAACCATAATTAATTATTAAACATTCAACACATAATCCATGACAACATATATGTTATATAGAAACCTAGAGTGCCATCTCTCTATAAAATTAAATTCAAGCATAGGAGAGATTAAGATCACAAAATTTATACATATAACATGATCACAAACTTGCAAATTTATGTAAAAACCTCGGCTCTGATACCAATTGTTGGAAACAAAGTGCACAGCAGAATTTTAAAATTTTTTTTCATCAGAGTAATTTCCAAAACACAAGTTTGACATGTTATATGTATAAATTAGACAAATCTTACTAACCTTTGTGTGAAGATCCTCCGCAACCTGTATAGAGAAGTAACGTTCCAGAAGAGCCTCAACCAACTGGTCTTCTTTGCTATTCTCTATACACAACCAGAGTGAGTGTGGGCTCACACGTACAGCTCTTCCACCGGTGACTCTCCTTCCAACCAATAGAGAGAACCCAAAGCTAGTGTTCGTAATTTGTGAACAAAAGCTCTCAGGGAGTTTTCAGATGCTCACTAGAAGAGTATCACTCTTAATCTCTCAAATTGATCTGGGTAAATCTTGAGACTCACTCCCTTTTTACAGCTATTGGTCCTGGGGTCAGTCCATATCAGATTAGGTCTCAAAAACTCGAAACAGAATCAAGTTCGGATCAATATCCGATAAGATCCGCGTGAAAACGCGTAATCTTATCTCCCGCTGATCGGTAGGCCGAACAGGCCAGTTCGGCAAGCCGACCACGTCATTCAGCAGGCCAAACTCCTGAGAAAAAATCTCCATGAATCTTTTATTTTCCACCCGAGATTCTAAAGGATAAAGTCTCAGTTTTGATTCGAATAACCCAATAGAGAAGATATCTTATCAAAAAAAACTTTATCAAGATAATCTCTAAGAAAAGAAATCAATTCACAATAATTCTACAAGTTTATCTTGATCTAATTTATCCAAAATTAAATCAACCGATCAACAGACAAGAATTATCTGTTCCAATAATTCAACAAGTTTATCTTGAACTAATTTCTTACAAAATTAATTCAACCGATAAACAGACATGAATTATTTGATTCTTACAAATTTTAAACCAATCTGATAAATCCGACATAAGTCACCAATTATTGGAAAAGCACGTCGTGTCATTACAGGACTTTGTGAGCTAGCAAAGGGGACCAAAATGGACCTATAAAGTTCAAGTTCATGATAATTATGAAACCCAATATCCCAGATATACATTTCAGAATTATCAACTCTAACGCTACTCCACTAAAAGCTTGGAGCTGTACTCTCGAACTTTATAGAATTACGAAGCTCGTGTAGCTAAGTCTCCATGACATATCATAGTGTATCGTATCCCCATATGATAATCCATAATCGGCTTAAGGACAAGTTCTGTCTTACCTTCCCGATTATTTTTATCTTACGTTCCATTGTCTCACCATTAGAAAACTTACCATCCAAAGATAGTATACCATTCGGTTACACCTATGTATCCAAATGGTTGAGCGCTCCAGTTTTCCAATTACAGGACAACGCATATAAGAGGATATCATTACTCCTAAAGAGGAGCTATGGATTCCATATCTATGAATAACAAGTCTACGCTATCAAGAGTCATGCCTCCAACGTACCAGCATGCATAACACTATAGAGATGTGGGAGTCACCCATTGGTACATCGAAAGACACAAGTCGAGACAACGGGCCCACTATTCATTTTAGGATTAAGATACAAATCAAATGACTGTCTAAATTGAATCGATTTGCCAAGACAGAATTATTAATCCAAATCAATTCACTTTATGTCCCGATCCAACATATCGTCACCTATGACAACGTGCCAATGTTTCTATTCACGGAGTCCAACTCCGATGGCCAAGACAAACCATCTCCCAAAAGGGATATATTCAACATAACAACCTTTACATGAATAAAGCGCCCAACTTTATTCCCTCGATTGCGGATCATATGTTTTAGACCATCACCTTAAGAATCGTGTCTACCGCATAATCATCCCATCATATGCCCAATTCTTAAGGTTTAGACTGACAGTCTTAGACTTCTGTTTGCTTATCATACATTCAACAAATATGAACGTAAAGAGGACAAGATTTGGTATATATATAAATGAATAAATTCTTGATTGATAAAAGTGTCTCCAAAAACGTATTACATTTTTACTCCTTAGGGCATACATGTCTAACATTTTAGACTTGGATTTTATCAGATATGTTTTTGATTTGATTCTGATTCAAATTTTTGTGGCCTTACCTGATAAGGATTAACTCCTGGGCCCAACTTCTATAAAAGGGGAGTGAGTCTCATTATTATTTAGATCGATTGAGAGATTAAGTGTGAGACTTTACCAGTGAGACTCTAGAAACCCTCTGAGAGCTATTGTTCACAAATCACAAACTATAGCTTTGGGTTCTCTCAATTGGTTGGAAGGAGAATCACTTGGTGGAAAAGCTGAATGATGTGAGCCCATACTCACTCCGATCGTGGATAGAGAATAGTAAAGAAGGCCAATTGGTTGAGGTCTTTCTAGAACGTTACTTCTCTTCACTGATTGCAAGAGCTTTTCGGCACACAAAAGGTTAGTAAGATCTAGTTAATTTATGCATATAACATGTTAAACTTATGTTTTGAAAAATACTCTAATATAAAATATTTTAAAATTCTACTGTGTACTATTTTCCAATAATTGGTATCAGAGCCATGGTTTTTACATAAATTTACAAGTTTGTGATCATACTATGTGTATAAATTATATGATCTTGATCTCTCCTATGCTTGAATTTAATTTTTGGAGAGTTGGCACTCTAAGATTTCTATATATTTTATGTTGTCATGGATTATATGGTGAATTTTATTAATTAATTATGGTTGATTAAATTATTATTTATTTATTTATTAATTAATTAATTTATACTATTATGATTCCTTAAAGGTTAGAATGTATATCTAGGTTTTTCATGCAATTAGATGGCGAACTATCATCTCCGTCTAAGAATTATTATTTAATTTTAAATTTGTAAGAATTTTGTAATTAAATAATCATTCAAAGAAGACAGATATAGGAGATAGATGATGGTGTTCTTAGGTATTTCCTAAGTCTCTAATTTTATATTTTTGAATTGTTGAAAATAAAATTGATGAATTGCATCAAAAATTGTATTTTTTGAAAAAGGATGATTTCTGCTTTGTCGGCATGCCGAACTTTCCAGTTCAACAGGCCGATGGTCGCAGATTGACAGGCCAGACTTTAGGTTCAGTAGGCCATCAACGGGGCAAAAATCTAGTGGCTCTGGCGACAGGCTAAACTATCATGATCGGTAGGTTGACCTGAAAAGATCGGCAAGTCGATGGATCATGACCGGCAGGTCGATCACACAAATCGGCATGCCGGCAAAGAGTTGAAATTTTTTCAAAAAAGGTACAATTTTCGTTGTAGTTTTGATTTTATTTTTAGGACAATTCTAAGAAACATCAAATTTGGATACGACTGGAGATATGGAGTTTTTGATATATGTGGGATTGAAGACTTGGAGATGGAAGTTATATGAAGAAGGATACAACTTGAAGATTGAAGGATGAAGAATTGATAATATGTTTTGATTATTCTGTTGTAATCTTTATTTTCTATTCTCTAGGGTGGAACTATAATATTACGGTTATCTATTATTATTTTCCTTGTAGCTTTGCTTGATTGTTTTGCTTATCTGCATTTTAATATGATTTGTCATGTATGTTGATAACATGTCATATATAATAGGGAGTGCCGCTCATATTAAAATTATTCATGCATGTATTTTAAAATAAAACCTTTGTTTCAAACGAATGAGTAGGAGAATGTTTTCTAAGAGAGAACCTACGGCTTCCATCGTTGGTCCATAGGTAGCACATGGTGGTCCCAACCCCAAGGAAGGGATTTCATCATGTACCAAGCTGGAACTCTAAAAGGATAAGATATTTTAGTGTGGTTTATTGTTGATCACCCCAAGGAGACGATAATAAGCCATGGATAGAATATTGAAATGATTGTTATACACTCATGTTAATTTTATTATTAACCTCCTCTAGGGGCTCTGTTGATAAAATTAATGGCCAAAGAAACGATTATTAAAATATGCTAGATCATACGAGTCCTAGATGGCATATATTAATCAAGAGGAGATCCGTGTTCCTAATTGAATTTGGCAAGTCTCCCCATGGTAGCTTGTTGAATTCTAAGTTGGGAATTATCATTGTAAGGTTGTAATTTTTTCAAGGTTTTGACACATAAACACATTTGTATGCTATACATGATTGTGTTATCTTACTAAACTATTATGCTATGTCTGCTTATGTTTAGTATATGGTTCTTTATTGTAGATTAAAAATGTCTAAAAATGCTTTATCTTTAATACTTGATAAAAACCAATTAACCGGAGAGAATTTTAATGATTGGAAACGGAACCTAAATATCATCCTATCCTTTGAGAAACTAACTTTTGTGCTAACCACACCATGTCCTTCCAAACCTACTGGGAAATCCACTTACAAGCAAATCCAAGTGTATCATCACTGGAAAGTTGCTAACGATCAGGCCCGGTGTTATGTTATGGCTAGTATGAATAATCTTGAAAATTATGAGACTGCGAAGCAAATCTTGGATAATCTTGAAAACATGTTTGTAGGCCAAGCCATATCAAAATGGATAACGGCACTTTGGAAACTTTTGAACTGTAAGCAAAAACCAGGAACATCTATAAAAGAGTATATGATATTGGTCATGGGTTACCTCGTTGAGGCTCAAACCCATGGAGCTAATATCAATGCTGAGTCATAGATGACTATGGTTTTTTGGACTTTATCAAAGAGTTCATCCTGTTTAGAGTTATTTGAGCAATAGACAGAATGTGACCTTAACGGAGTTGATAAAGTAGTTACAAGAGTTTGAAAAAGTGATTAGGGAAACTCCTGCTAGTAGAGATGTTGACTTGGTGGTTGCATCTAGTTCCAATCCTAATCTAGGGAATGGAAGGAAGCAAAAGGCTGAGGATGAAGAGGTTGGGCACATAAAGAAGAATTGCAAGGACTTCCTTACCCAAGGAGGTAAGTGTGATCTTCTAGTTTTAGAAACTTGTTTGGTTGAGGAATTTAATAACACTTGGGTCATAGATTCTAGAGTAACTAATCATGTTTGTGTTTCTCTAAAGGGATTCCAGGAAACTAAAAGTTTACTTTGTGAAAACTTCATGTTTGGGATGGGTGATCGATCCTGGGTGTTGGCCGAAGCAGTTGGAGATGTCCATCTTAATTTTGATAAAGATAGGAGCTTGGTTTTGCGAGATTGTTTTTATGTTCCTAAATTCAAAAGGAATTTGATATTTGTAGCTTGTTTGTTTAAAGATTCCTATTCGGCTGCTTTTAATAATAAAGTGGTGATTCGTAAAAATAAATCTTTTATCTATGATGGATGGTTGCGAAACAGTCTATATTTTATCAAACCTAAGATGGACTTATTGCTTAACACTAGGTTAATGATAATAATTCTAAAAGACTTAAGACTTCTCACTCTAATAAGACCTATCTTTGGCATTAGCGATTAGGTCATATTAGCCTGAATAAGATTCAAAGGTTGATAAGGGACGGACCTTTAAGTCACTCCAAGGTGGAATCTATACCACAATATGAATCTTGTTTGGAGGGTAAAATGACCAAAAGACCATTCGAGTCTAAGGGCAATAGGGTTCTAAACTAGTGCATAGTGATGTTTGTGGACCGATGAACATCGGAACATGAGGAGGGTATGAGTAGTTCATCACTTTCATTGATGATTACTCAAGGTATAGGTATGTATACCTAATGCATCACAAAAGCAAAACTTTTGACAAGTTCAAGGAGTTTCAGGCCGAAGTGAAAAAGCAATTGGGTAGACCCATAAAGGCACTTCGATTTGATAGAGGTAGAGAATACCTTTCTGATAAGTTCTTAGGACACTTATTAGAGAATGGGATTCTATCACGGTTGACTGCGTCGAGCACTCTATAGTAAAATGGCATGGCAGAGAGAAAGAATAGGACTTTGTTGGACATGGTTAGGTCCATGATGAGTTATTTGTCATTGCCTTTATCCTTTTGGGATAGCATTGCAAACTAGATGTTATCTTCTGAATGATGCGCCTTCAAAATTGGTTCTTAAAACTCCTCACGAGTTGTGGACAGGCAAGAAGACATCCTTAAATCATATTGCATATAGGGATATCTGGCTCATTTCCTGTTTAGGGATACAAATAAGTTGTACACACGTTTAGAAGTTTGCATATTTGTAGGATATCCAAAAGGGACTAAAGGGGGTTATTTCTATAACCAAAGGAAAATAAAGTCGTGGTTTCGACTAATGCAACTTTCCTTAAGAAGAGTTACATAAACGACTTTAAGCCTTGAAGCAAAGTGGTGCTTGAGGAGTTAAGGAGTTATTTGATCACTCTGGAGGTTTCAATAGAAACCAGTCCAATCAGCGTAGTAAGAGCAAACGAATTCAAACAACAATCTAAAGGGCTTCAGCATAGTGGGAGGATTGGGCGTCAACCTGAGAGGTATATGTTCAATGGTGAGACCTTCTTGGCTAAACTAAATGAACATGATAGGGATCCTTACACTCATGCAGAGGCTACGAAGGATGTTAATTCAAAACTCTGGACAGAGGCCATGAACACAGAGTTGAAGTCTATGGAGACTAATCATGTCTAGGAGCTTGAAGATCTTCCCGAAGGGGTAAAATCCATAAGGTGTAAGTTGATCTTCAAGGGGAAAAGAGGAGTGTATGGAAAGGTTGAAATCTTTAAGACTAGACTGGTAGCTAAGGTATATCACAAAAAGAAGGAATTGATTATGAGAAAACCTTTTCGTCTATAGCCATGCTTAAGTCCATCCGTATTCTCTTGTCGATAGCTACCACTTTCGATTACGATATTTGATAGATGGATGTTAAGACGGTTTTTTTAAATGGATATCTTGATGAGTACATTTACATAGAACAACCACATGGGTTTAAGGTCAAGGGTCAAAAGGGTAAGATTTGTAAGCTGCTAAAGTCAATATGTGGTCTTAAGTAGGCTTCCTGTACTTGGAACATAAGATTTGATCAAGTGATCAAGACTTATGGGTTCTCATAAAATGTGGATGGACCATGTGTGTACAAACACATTGAGAATGGGAAGGTAGTCTTTCTAGTGCTCTATGTGGATGACATTCTGTTAATTGGCAATGACGTTGGGGTGTTGTCATCGGCGAAATTATGATTGACAAGTAGTTTGACATGAAGGACTTGGGTGAGACTAATTTTGTTCTCGACATCTAGATCTTTTGGGATAGGAAGAATAAAGTGATAGCTTTATGCCATGCTAGCTACATAAATAAGATTCTCAAGAGGTTTGTAATGCAGGATTCTAAGAAAGGTGGGCAACCATCTAGGTCTGGAATTACTCTTTCTAAGAAAGACTCTCCAAAGTCTGAGGAAGAAAGAGAATACATGAAGAAGGTGCCTTATGCTTCAGTAGTGGATAGTCTCATGTATGCCATGCTTTGCACATGACCGGATATTTGTTATGCGGTCGAGATTGTAAGTCGATTTTAAGCAGATCTAGGACCAAACCATCAGGTAGCAGTCAAGCATATTTTCAAGTACTTGAGAAGGACTTGAAGGTATATGCGTGTGTATTCGGGTGAGGATTTGACTCCTCTAGGATACATTGACTCATATTTTCAATCTTGTCTAGATTTGAGGAGATCGACTTCTAGTTTTGTGTTTACTCTAGGTGATAGTGCCATCAATTGGAGAAGTGTGAAGCAAGATTGCACTTCAAATTCAACGATGGAGGCCGAGTATATGGCAGCTAGTGATGCTTTGAAAGAAGCAGTGTGGCTCCGTAAGTTCCTTGGGGATCTTGAGGTAGTTCCTAGTATGGATAATGTGGTATCGTTGTACTATGATAACAATGCAGTAGTAGCTAATGCTAAGGAACTAACATTTCACAAGAAGAGTAAGCATATTGATCAAACGTATCATGTGATAAAAAACTTCATAGAGCGCGGGCATGTCACGATGCTCAAAAATATCGTCAGAGGACAATTTAGTTAATTCATTCACGAAGACACTTACTGAGAGAGTCTTCGAGAGGCATGTGGAAGCTATGGGATGTGAGATTTGTCATTTTTACTCACTTAGTGCAAGTGGGAGATTGTTAGACGTGTATACCCTAATGAGTTAAAATGTAATATATTTTTGGAGACATTTTAATCAATAAAGAATTTATTTATTATTCATATACCAAATCTTGTCCTCTTTACGTTCATATTTGTTGAATGTATGTTAAACAAATAATAGTCTGAGACTGTCAGTCTAAACCTTTAAGAATTGGGCATATCATGAACAGATTATGCAAAAGACATGATTCTCAAGGTGACGGTCTAAATCATAAGATCTGCAATCAAGGGAATAAAGTTGGGCGCTTTATTCATGCAAGATTGTTATATTGTCTATATCCCTATTGAGAGATAGTTTGTCTTGGCCATTAGAGGTGGACTCCACGAATAGAAACATTGGCACATTGTCATAGGTGACATGTGTTAGATGAAGGCATAAAGTGAATTGATTGGGATTAATAATTCTGTCTTGGCAAATCGATTCACTTTAAACAATCATTTGTATTGTATCTTAATCTTGAGATGAATAGTGAGCTCGTTGTCTTGACTTATGTCTTTTGATGTACCAAAGGGTGACATCCATATTTTTATAGTGGTAAACATGCCAATACATTAGAGGCATGACTCTTGATAGTGTAGACCTTTTATTCATAGATATGGAATCCATAGCTCCTCTCTAAGAGTAGTGGTATCCTTTTATATACATTATCCTGTAATTAGAAAACTGAAATACTCAACCATTTAGATACATAGGTGTAACTGAATGGTATATTGTCTTTGGATAATAAGATTTCTGATGGTGAGATAATAGAACGTAAGATAAAAATAATCAAGAAGGTAAGACAAAACTTGTCCTTAAGCCGATTATGGATAATCTTATGGGGATACGATACATTATGATATGTCATGGAGACTTAGCCACTCGGGCTTTGTAATTCTTTATAGTTCGAGAGTACAGCTCTAAGCTTTTACTGGAGTAGCATTAGAGTTGATAATTATGAAATGTATATCTGGGATATTGGGTTTCATAATTATCAGGAGCTTGAACTGTATAGGTCCATATGGTCCCCTTTGCTAGCTCACAAAAATCCTATAACGATACGGCGTGATTTTTCAATAATTGGTGACTTTTGTCAGATTTATCAGATTGGCTAAAATTTGAAAAAAATTAGATAATTCATGTTTGTTTATCGGTTGAATTAATTTTATGATAAAATTAATTCAAGATAAACTTATTGAATTATCAGGAACGGATAATTCATGTCTATTTATCGGTTGGATTAATTTTGAATTATTCAAGATAAACTTGTTGAATTATCAGGAATATTTATTTTCCAAGAGATTATCTAGATATAATTGTTTTAATTAGATAACTTCTCTATTGAGTTATTTGAATTAAAACTGAGGCTCTATTCCAAGAATCTTGGGTGGAAAATAAAGATTCGTAGGGATAAAAAATCGTAAGTTCAGCAGGCTAATCTTAAACTTTGGCCTACCAATGGGACAGGTTTTGTAGGCCGATCTGCTAGTTCGGCCTGTCGACTATGGGATTTTTTATCATGTGTTTTAGATGTAGATTTTATCAGATATTGTTTCTGATTTGATTGTGATTCGAATTTTCGAGGCCTTACCTGATAAGGATTGAGTCATGGGCCTAACCTCTAAAAAAGGGGAGTAAGTCTCATTATTATTTAGATCAGTTGAGAGATTAAGAGTGAGACTTTGCCGATGAGACTCTAGAAACTCCTTGAGAGCTATTGTTCACAAATCATTAACTGTAGCTTTGGGTATCAATTGGTTGCAAAGAGAATCACCTGGTGGAAAAGCTAAACGACATAAGCCCACACTCACTTCAATCGTGGATAGAGAATAGCAAAGAAAGCCAGTTGGTTGAGGTCTTTTTGGAACATTGTTTCTCTTCACTGATTGCAGGAGCTTTTCAGCACACAAAAGGTGTTGGGGTGCAATTTAGTCAGGCCCAAATTGCCGACAAGCCCATGCAGCCTAGTGTTGAAACTATTCAAATAGATTAAAGAGAATCAACTGATTCAAGGCCGATCGAATTGACGCTTCATGTGGTTTGATTGGTTCGATTCTCTTGCGTGGTACTCAGCTACTCAAGGTAGATCATACTTGTTTTCAAGGCTTCATTCAACTGGATCAATTGCCACTAGTTGACAGCTATCAGCACAAACTAACATACAACACATTTAGTCATGGACCGAAACGTGGGGGAGGCATGGTTGTTGTAGCCTATCACCAATCAATACGTGTCCCACTATTGCAGCTACTTACAGTGCATTGTCCCACTTAGCCAGACTGTTGGGAGCCATCCTCTATATAAAGGGATGGTTATTTAATTGTACGAGATATAGAAAAGATCATACAGAAACTCTGTCCAATTGCTTTCTCATATCTTTTCTGTTCTCTTGTAATTTGTACCCAGAATATTATAGTGCATTACAGCGGACATAGCTCTTCTTTAACAGAGTGAACCACTATAAATCCTATGAGTGTTACTTTGTTTTTACTGCACTCTTATTCTATTTACCGCACTTTGATCTTGCACATTGTCTTGAGCTGATAGGTCCAATTAACAGTGATTTAAGGGCCCAAATTCCTTAAAACAGAATTCTAACAACTTAAATTAGCATCTTAGTATTTGATTGTAGATCCACTGTCTACAAGGGATCTTTTGCTTCAAGGTCATTCCATTCGGCCTGAAGAACATTAGAGCCACCTACTAGAGGCTGGTCAATATGATGTTCAAACAGCAAATTGGTAAGAATGCTTCGACGTTCTTCAAAAATATAGCTTAAAGCTAAATCCAAAGAAGTGTAGTTTTGGAGTGGCAAGCGGTATGTTCTTGGGATACCTTGTCAAGAAGCGTGGGTTCAAAGCAAACCCAACCAAACAAAATCTTTTCAAATGATGCAATCACCAAGAACCAAGTGGGAGATACATAAACTTACTAGTCGAGTCGTAGCCCTTAATCAATTCATCGCCCGGTCTGTGGATAGATGTCTTCCTTTTCTCCAGTTACTCAAGAAGAACACAAAGTTTGAATGGAAGAACGATGTGAGGTAGCATTTCAAGAGTTGAAGATGTTGAGATTTGTTGGATTTTGTGATTCAAATAAGCAACAAAAAATCAAAATTAATTCTCACAAAACCCTCGCAGGATCCATGCAATTCGATTAGATTGATAAGAAAAGTCATAGAATCTACCAAGATGACAAAAGGGGCAAGATTTCTAGAAGGAAGAGAGCAGGTTCACTCCGGTGACACCTTAACTCGAGCTTTTTGTATTCGGGATCAAATTTAGACGTTGTTACCTAGAGCAACGCCCTCTGTAAGTATCCACACGAACAGACTCTCTCAAAAATGAATTGGTGTGCTAGCACCCTCTCCTTGCGTTAAATGACTCTCTCTAATTTTAGAGTTTTAATGTTTTTAGCCTTTTAGAATAAGAGAATGCCTTTTCTCATCTAATTCGTCTATAAACCCTAAAATAGATATATATATATTTTTTGACTTCGAGATAGCGTCAGATTTTAACTACGGTAAACTGTAATTCAAATATGATTCATAGAATCTGGATAATGTCATATTTAAAGAACCTAGACATATCTAGTACATCGAATTTGGACATTATCAGGTTCATTGAACCTAGACACAGTAAACCCAAAATTCATTTTTGGTCTGTTCTAAGTGTGCGACCCTATAAGTTCACATAACGATGGCAGTGGGCTTGAAATTTTGTTTCTGGCCCACAAATCATAAGCGGCCTCTAGCAAGGCATTATGATTACCCAAGTTATACGAATGTCAATAATCTGACATAACTTAATCCACAATAAGTATTAAAGTCCTTTTGTCATTAGATACCTTGATTGAACATAAGGCATAGTTTATGTCATCCTTATACCATTCAATCATATTATTTCTCGATCTTAAGTAGACTGATATTGATAACCTTTATCAATTCATTCTAGTATGGATATACATTTTTCTTCAGTCTAACTTATCAGGGGGCCCATAGATATCTTTCTCATAATAAATAAGGGACAAATTCCTTCTTAATCATTCACATTCCTCACATGATTCAATCTATATCCAACAACAATCCATTCCATCATCTTGATAAAGATAATATTAGAATGTGTCAAAATATAGAACTTGTCATGTAGGAAACAATGTTGATTTCAGGTTAGAGGACTAGGATAATACTATTGTGATGAGAATCACTTATGACAATTATCCATACAGTATTCTCATAGCGGGTCGCTCCATTACATCGTTTCTCAAATATGTATCTATGAGTTGACTTAGAATCTCATACACATGATTAGTAAAACATAATCATCAGTCAAACTTCATACTAGTCTTCATTTATTATTATCCCAATAATAATGACGACTAGGGATAATTTATAATAGAATTCAATTTTTACCTAAGAGTTTTACTATCAAGTCACATACTTGATGACCTTAGATAGAATTAACTATTTATAGAATTAGATTCAAAAACAATAATGAAAATGCCTCTTTATTAATAAAATGCAAATGTAACAAAGTCAAAATATGGTCATTACATAATTGGCCTAGGGCACATCACTAACAGAAGAGATATTTGACTACTCCGCCAATCCTATCGAAGCCAAAAGACAGGGAGCCCCTATACATGTATTTGGTAGTTTTGGAAACAACAGTAAGTTCAGCCCTTGTTCGAGAAGAAGACGAGATCCAAAAGCCAATTTTCTTCCTAAGCCACATCATGCTAAATGCTGAAACAAGGTACTCTGTCATTGAAAAGCTCACCCTTGCACTTGTCATGTCGACTTGAAAGCTCCATCCATACTTTCAAGGCCACACTATTGTGGTGTTATCATCTTATCCGATGCGAGCTATTTTACACAAACTATACGTCTTTGGAAGAATGATGAAGTGGGCCGTTGAATTGACAGAGTTTGACATTGAGTATAGACCTCAAACAGCGTTAAAAGCTCAAGTGCTTGCAGATTTTGTCGCTAAATTGACATACAAGCCTAAAAGATATGGATAAGAGACATGGATTGTGCAAGTCAACAGATCAAGCAATGAGAAGGGATCAGGAATAGGAGTGGTATTGAAGTAGCCAACTGGCAAAGAAATCAAACAGAGTTTTCAACTGGGATTTAGGGCTACCAACAATGAAGCCGAATACGAGGCTCTGACTGCTGGTACAAGGCTTGCTACTGTACTAAGGGCTGCTAAACTTGTTATAGAAAGCGATTCCACGTTGATCGTTAACCAAGTAAACAAGAAGTGCGAGGCCCGAGACGAGAAGATGCTTCTATACCTAAGTCTAGTAACCAAGCTTAAGACCTAGTTTGACTAGTTGGAAGTAAAACATGTCCTGTGAGAACAAAACTCAAGAGCCAATGCATTTGCCAATTTTGGATCCTCGGTCGAAGTCAGTGAAAGAAGAATAATTCCCTTGGAACAAATTGATAGTTCGAGCATTGAGTTGGTCGAGGAGATGAATTATGTCAACCCAAGGGATGATTAGAGAACGCCCATTGAGATGTATATACATGATGGTTGGCTACCCGAAGATAAGCATATAGCGAGAAAGATCAAAGTTCAAGCTGCAATGTACTACTTGATCGATGAGAAACTTTATAGGCATTCTTTCACAAGACATTATCTTCATTGTCTTGGGGAAGATGAAGTCGAGAAAGTCATTTGGGAAGTTCATGAGGGATCATGAGGCAACCATTCAGGGGGTAGGTCATTGTGCAACAAGGTTAAGAGGCAAGGGTTCTAGTGGCCAATGATACAAAATGATTGCGAGAACTTCACTCGCAAATGCAACAGTTGCCAAAGGTACACTCCCATCATTCATTAACCAACTAAAGAACTCTCCTCGGTCAATTCACCCTACCCATTCATGAAGTATTCAATGGATGTGGTTGGACCGTTTCCTCTGGTTCCCAAGCAAGTCAAGTATTTGCTCGTCCTTATAGATTATTCCTCCAAATGGGTTGAAGCCAAAGCATTTACGGATGCTAAAGAGCAAGATGTCGAAAGGTTCATTTGGAGAAATATCATCTATCGGTTTGGAGTTCCAAGAGAGATCATCACCGATAATGGCTACCAATTCATTTCCTCATCCTTCAAAAAATTCTATCGCGATTGGGACATTACTTTGAGCTTTTCAATACCCAGATATCCACAAGGAAATGGGCAGGCAGAAGTGACGAATAAGACAATTGTGAAAAACCTAAAGAAGAAACTGGAGGCTAAGAAAAGACTTTGGGTCGAGGAACTACCGATGGTGCTTTGGGCCTATCAAACGACACCGAGAAGGGCGACTGGCGAATCCCCTTTTTCCCTCATGTACGAATAGAAGCCGTCATCCCGGCCGAGATAGTTGCATCAGATCTGTGGGTTGACTACTCTTTTCTAAACGAAGTGAAGAATGATGAAATGACGTATGATGCATTGGACTTGATCGATGAGATAAGGGACAAAGCTTTATATCATCTCGGATGTTATCAGCAAGTAGCCGCCAGGTATTACAATTAGAAAGTAAAAGTCAAGAGATTCCAAGAGGGCAAACTCATACTCAGGAAAGTATTTCAGAATACGAGAGAAGCTAATGCTGGAAAATTGGTGGCTAATTGGGAAGGCCCTTATCGGGTTCGGTCTATCGTTCGAGAATGGGTATACAAGTTGGAAAAATTGGACGGATCAATCCTTTCTAAAAGCTAGAATGTGCATCATTTAAGGAAGTATTATGTGTGACATTTATAAATTTTGTTCTTAATTTATCCTTCATGTAATCGAACTACATTTGGCTTGATCTCTACACATGGGTATGTAGGTAGCTCGTGGACTATAAACGAGTACAGCCACTTCATTAATTCAATTTTTATCTTTCCAGGTTTATTTTCAAGTTCTCGGGCTAAACTCACTGACAACCTTCATGGCATTACCTCATACTCAACCAATTCGATCTGAACGCTTTCGTATTGCCATCTTCATGGCCTTACTTTGGACTCGACCAGTTCTATCCGAGTGCTTTCGCATTGCCATCTTTGTGGCCTTACTTTGGACTCGACCAATTTGATTTAAACACTTTTACATTGCCATCTTCATGGCCTAACTTTGGACTTGAACAGTTCGATCTGAATGCTTTTACATTGCCGTCTTCATGGCCTTACTTCAGACTCAACCAGTTTGATCTGAACGCTTCGCATTGCCGTCTTTATGGCCTACTTCAGACTCGACCAGTTCGATCCAAACATTGTTGCATTGCCATCCCTGTTTGATTTTGGACTCAACCTTCTTGATCTGAACAATTTTGCATCATTACTTCAATCACTTCTTGGGCTCGATCAATCTAATCCAAAACTAGACCCTCGTTGAACAAACAGGTGCCAAAATTGGGGTTCAAGCAGTAAAGTGAATTTGATCAACTCTCCTAGAGTTTGATCCCATATTGCCATTTTCACGGCACTAAATTCGATTAACTATTTGTTCGATCTCACACATATATCCTATTGGCTCAACGCCATGCTAGGTTCGATCGACTCTCCTAGAGCCTGATCTCAAATCGCCATCCACATGGCTCTGTCTTGCCCATAACTATGTTAACCCTTAAGAGTATGGTTCAGCTAGAATAACGACTCAATTTTATATTACATTAATCCCTTTGGATCCAATTGGATACCTCGATCTATCATACATTATTAAATTGATTGCTTTTGATTTACTTAAATTGACAAAGAGCATGATCGCTATGCAGTATATAAAAGCATGAATAATCTGAAGCTGAGTTCGTAAATTTGAATTTGGAGGAATAAAACATTTGATACAAACAAAACAAATAGAGTATAGCAGTTCAAATACAAAATAGAAACATTTCTTAAGAATCTCCTCCCTCCACAGGTTGAACATTTTTGCCTTCGGTCAACTCGACAATTGGGGGCTTGGCGACTTCGCCACTCGACGTCTGAACAGTACTTGGCTCAAGAGCGGTTGCATCGACAGGGACATCCTAGCAGGCCGATTCACCTTTGTCAACGAACTAAATATCTGAATCATCCTGTGACAATAGTTCTTGTAATTCTTTGATCTCTTCACCAATCACTTCAACGCTAAGTTGGCCTAACTTGAATTCTAATAAGGCCTCAAGTCGTGCCTTGAAAGAGGAAGTGTCATGGACCTCGAGCAGCTGCTCCTTTATTTCTTTAATATCTTTGTCTTTCGCAACCGCCGTCTTCTTCAGGTCGTCAACTTCTTCCTTGGAAAGTCAAAGGCTACTAGCCAAGCTCATCACATTTTTGTTCGATCTGTTCAATGTGTCAACTACATCATTGAGCTCCCTTTGCTTATCATCTCTCTCAGTTTTTACCTTCTTGAGCTCCTCTCCGAGCTCCTTATTTTTCAGAAGTTCCTGCTCGTATTTGTGAGCAGCTTTGTTCGTAAAGAGATTGTGGAGCAAAAGAGCCTATGTTACAAAATATCAATATAAAACAATAAAAATGAAGACAACTAGATTGAACATGGTTTGGCAATTTACCTATCCCATAGCCGCGGCCAATTCATTGTAAAGCCAAGCAAACAGCTTCCCACCAAGAAGTTCCTCATCTTTGATAAAGTAAAAATTTATGGCTACTTTTGTCGCTACCTCTTTGTCTTAAATAATGTTGACGTCTTCTAGGATGTCGAGGGTTTTCTCAAAAGCCATTGGTTTGATGTCTTTGGTCGAAGCAAAAGGCTATCCATCTTTCCTTTTCTTTGACGGTGGGGGCTGTATGTCGAAGAGAGGAGGTGGTGGCAGATTGGATGAAACAGTTGGAGGAGTCACCTCTTTCGGTATTGATGGTTCACCAATATCACTCCTCTTCTTCGTTGATTTGTCTGTAGCTTTCTTCTTTTGCATTTCTTCAACTGAGGGCAATGTTACCTTCATGGCTAACAATGCGACTTCTATGAGATAAACGTCTTCATTAGATAGAGGGGTAATATATTTGGACGGACCGTACAACCGCTGAAGTGCACCGCAGCATACAAAGACCCAATCGACTTATTTTGAAAATCGAATAGGATTACTTGTTGGGATTTCTTTAAAGTACTTCAAAATTGAAGACTTCCCAAGTCGATCGAGTTGTGAGATTTCAGCCCAAGTCTGACCCTTTAACACAAGTAGTGCATTCAACCTTGCTTGGAACCTCTTGTCGATTGGAGCCATGTGATTCAGTTCGTAATCTGCAAAGAAAGATAGCACTTGAGATCAATTGGAATTACTGCTTGAAATAAACGCAAGTATTAAGGCTTACCAATGTAACCAAAAGCAAATGGAAAAGGAAATCAAGTAATCAGCTCGAAAGAATCGCGGTTGATCGACATAAGAATTATCTTTCTTCCCAATGTCTGTCTGCATTAACAAATTCTATTATGAGTTGCTTCGACTGCTGGTACACGAAGTAGAAGCAACCCAAGTTTTTGCTGTTTGGCTTTAAGTAGTAGCACCAAATGAAATCGTAAATATCAGAGTCGATCCCAACCTCTTCGATTAGAACCATCAAGGCTATTAGTGGCCGAATTCCATTTGGCATTAGCTGTGTCATGGAGACGTAAAAGTGACCAACAATCTATATCATGAACTAGGGGATTGGTAGTTGAATACCGAGCTTGAACCATTTAGTGTACATGCAAAACCAGTTATCACTTTGCATGTCGGCTCGTTTGCTAGGGTAGGGCAGTCGAATTTCTACCGAAGATGGGATCCCATACTTCAATCTTATCATTTGTAAATCTCCCTTTGTCAAGATGGACTCTGGGTTCTTTGTAAAAAAGGACACTCCTTTGGTTGGAGAAATATACTTCCTTTTTTCGAGCGGTTCGATTTAGTCGACCCTTGTCGAAGGACCCGCTTGTTTCACTCTTCCCCTAGGTTCGTTGCTTCTCCGTTGGTCTCGGCACCACCAATTCTAGCACCTGATTCGATTATGGACTATTGGCGAATCATTTCATCGATTTCCCTTTCGTCACTGCTCGACCAAGGGTCCTCGCCGCTGCTGGAGCTTGAATCAATGATAACCGCCTTTGACATTCTTACAGAAACAGGTTTACTCATGGAAATCAAGGGTTTTGAATATCAAAAAGCCAAAGAATCCTAAAATCTAGGAAGGTTTCAATAGTTTGTGAGTGTTTTAAAGTCACGACAGCCAAACAGGTTCAATAATTGTTAATTTTCTCAGAAAATGAGGTGTATTTTGTATCAAAATGCTAGGAATTGGAAGAGAAATAAGATTATGGAAAGAAAATTGCAAGAAAATTAGAAGGAAAAAAAGAATCTTGCATGAAAATCATTGAGAAACTCTAAGAAACAGAGAGAAAATCGTCTTGAGTTTGAAGAAAGAGAAGCAAAATGAAGGGGAGAGAGAAAATGTGAGTTATATACTACCCTAAGGTCTCTGATCGATGGTTAAGATCAATTCAGAACCATTTGATCCAAGGGCTAGGATTTCGCGTCTTTTTGAATTCCTGCTCAAATCGAGGCGGCATCCTTTCGAATCAGATGCATATGCTAGCGTTGCAGAGATATTTTGGAGCCTACCAATCGTATGATGACATGTGTTACAAGTAGTTGAGTATTGCAACTTCCCGAGGAAAGTTAATGATTCGAGTATAGGTGCGAGATTTCAATCAAGGTGATGTATCATCGGACTAGAGCTTAGCCTTTATTCCCTCCTGTAGTCCATTACATCGACTAAGGAGTGGGGGTAACTGTTAGGATGCAATTTAGTCAAGCCCAAATGGCTAACAAGCCCAGGCGGCCCAATGTTGAAACTACTTGAATAGATTGAAGAGAATCAACTAATTGAAGGCCGATCGAATTAATGCTTTGAGTAGTTCGATTGGTTCGATTCTCTTGCGTGGTAAGAAACATTCGGTTTACTCAGCCGCTCCAGGTAGATCATACTCTTTTTCAAGTCTTCATTCGACCAGATCGATTGCCACGAGTTGAAGGTTATCAGCACGAACTGACGGTTACAACACGTCTAGTCATGGACCAAAACGTGGGGGAGGCATGGTTCTTGTAGCCTATCACCAATCAACACATGGCCCACTATTGCAGTTACTTAAGTGCATTGTCCCACTCCGCCAGATGATTGGGAGCCACAAGTATTCCTTATCCTCTATATAAAGGGATGGTTGTTTCATTGTATGAGATATAGAAAAGATCATACGGAAACTCTGCCCAATTGCTTTCTCATCTCTTTTCTGTTCTCTTGTAATTTGTACCCAAAATATTATAGTGCATTACAGTGGATATAGCTCTTCTTTAATAGAGTGAACCACTATAAATCCTGTGTGTGATACTTTGTTTTCACTTCACTCTTATCCTGTTTACCGCACTTTGATCTTGCACATTGACTTGAGCTAATAGGTCCAATTAATAGTGATTTGAAGGTCCAAATTCCTTAAAACGGAATTCTAACAAATCAAATTAGCATCTTAGTATTTGATTGTAGACTCACTGTCTAAAAAAGGTTAGCAAGATCGAGTTAATTTATGTATATACCATGTCAAACTTGTGTTCTAGAAAATACTCTGATATAAAGAATTTTAACATTCCGCTGCATACTATTTTTTCAACAATTATATCCTTTATCTCACCTTTTTACCTTAGCCACACGTTTCAAGCGGAATAAAGTCCAATTAATCTTTGATGTTGTGATAATTTACATTAGTAGAGAGTGGCTTGAAAAATAAGCCTATAAAGTCTATAAGGGGTGTAGTGGAATCTCCAAGGATTTGTCGACATCTCCTACTTCTCGTTAAATAATTTAACGACACTAAACTATTATCATTAAAAGGAGACCTTTAATACGACATCTATATAGATATCGTTAATTATTGTTTCAAATGTCGTTAATGACATCTTTGTTGGAGATGTCATTGTATGTACTTTTCAACGACATTCAAAAACTACATGTTGTAAATAATATGTCGTTAAATGTAGTTTTTCTTGTAGTGTAATCTAGAGATCTTCCACAACAAGCTTGTTGACATAAACTAATCTGAGTGAAGTTGCATAAGTGCTAGAGGCATCACACACACACTCTAGGAATTAGAAGTTGTTGGAAACAAAGTGCGCAGCGGAATTTTAAAAAATTTTCATCAGAGTAATTTTCAAAACACAAGTTTGACATGTTATATGTATAAATTAGACAGATCTTACTAACCTTAGTGTGTCGAAGAACCTCTGCAACCTGTATAGAGAAGTAACGTTCCAGAAGAGCCTCAACCAACTAGTCTTCTTTGCTATTCTCTATCCACAACCGGAGTGAGTGTGGGCTCACACGTACAGATCTTCCACCGGTGACTATCCTTCCAACTAATAGAGAGAACCCAAAGCTAGTGTTCGTGATTTGTGAACAAAAGCTCTCAGGGAGTTTTCAGATGCTCACTAGAAGAGTATCACTCTTAATCTCTCAAATTGATCTGAGTAAATCATGAGACTTACTCCCTTTATATAGCTATTGGTCCTGGGATTAGTCCGTTTCAGATTAGGTCTCAAAAACTCAAAACAGAATCAAGTTCGGATCAATATCAGATAAGATCCGCGTGAAAACACGTAATCTTATCTCTTGCTGATCGACAGGCCGAACAGGCCCCATCGGCAGACTAAACACGTCATTCGGCAGGCCGAACTCCTGAGAAAAAATCTCCGCGAATCTCTTATTTTTCACCCGAGATTCTAAAGGATAAAGCCTCAGTTTTGATTCAAATAACCCAATAAAAAAGTTATATGATCAAAACAAACTTTATCAAGATAATCTCTAAGAAAATAAATCAATTCACAATAATTCTACAAGTTTATCTTGTTCTAATTTGTCCAAAATTAAAACAACCGATAAACAAACAAGAATTATCTGATCGCAATAATTCAACAAGTTTATCTTGAACTAATCTCTTACAAAATTAATTCAACCAATAACAGACATGAATTATTTGATTCTTACAAATTTTAAACCAATCTAATAAATCCGACATAAGTCACCAATTATTGAAAAAGCACGCCGTGTTGTTATAGGATTTTGTGAGCTAGCAAAGGGGACCAAAATGGACCTATAAAGTTCAAGCTCATGATAATTATGAAACCCAATATCCCAGATATACATTTCACAATTATCAACTCCAATGCTACTCCACTAAAAGCTTGGAGCTACACTCTCAAACTTTATAGAATTACGAAGCTCGTATAGCTAAGTCTTCATGACATATCCCATATGATCATCCATAATCAGCTTAAGGACAAGTTCTGTCTTACCTTCCCGATTATTTTTATCTTACGTTCCATTGCCTCACCATTAGAAAACTTACCATCCAAAGATAGTATACCATTCGGTTACACCTATGTATCCAAATGGTTGAGCGCTCTAGTTTTCCAATTACAGGACAACGCATATAAGAGGATATCATTACTCCTAAAGAGGAGCTATGGATTCCATATCTATGAATAACAAGTCTACGCTATCAAGAGTCATGCCTCCAATGTACCGGCATGCTTACCACTATTGAGATGTGGGTGTCACCCTTTGGCACATCAAAAGACACAAGACGAGACAACAAGCCCACTATTCATCTCAGGATTAAGATACAATACAAATGATTGTCTAAAGTGAATCGATTTGCCAAGACAGAATTATTAATCCAAATCAATTCACTTTATGTCCCGATCCAATACATCGTCACCTATGACAACGTGTCAATGTTTCTATTCACGGAGTCCAACTCCGATGGTCAAGACAAACCATCTCCCATAAGGGATATAGACAACATAACAATCTTTACATAAATAAAGCGCCCAACTTTATTCCCTCGATTGCGGATCATATGTTTTAGACCGTCACCTTAAGAATTGTGTCTTCCGCATAATCAGTCCATCATATGCCCAATTCTTAAGGCTTAGACTGACAGTCTCAGACTACTGTTTGCTTATCATACATTCAACAAATATGAACTTAAAGAGGACAAGATTTGGTATATTTAAATGAATAAATTCTTTATTGATAAAAATGTCTCCAAAAACATATTACATTTTTACTCCTTAGGGCATACATGTCTAACAATCTCCCACTTCCACTAAGTGACTAAATACAGCAAATTTCGCATCCCCATAGCTTCCACATGCCTCTCGAAGACTCTCCCAGTAAGTGTCTTTGTAAATGGATCAGCTAAATTGTCCTCTGATGCGATCTTGCACACTGTGACATGCCCGCCCTCAACGAAGTCCTTTATCACATGATACTTCCTATCAATATGCTTACTCTTTTTGTGAAATCTTGGTTCCTTAGCATTAGCTACCGCCGCATTGTTATCACAGTACAGTGATACCGCTTTATCCATACCAGGAACTACCTCAAGATCTCCAAGGAACTTGCAGAGCCACACTACTTCTTTCGAAGCATAACTAGCCGCCACATACTCGGACTCCATCGTTGAATCCGAAGTACAATCTTGCTTCGCACTTCTCCAACTAATGGCACCGCCACCCAGAGTAAACACAAACCCTGAAGTCGATTTCCTAGAATCCAGACAGGATTGAAAATCTGAATCAGTGTATCCTCAAGGAGTTAAATTCTCACCTGAATACACAAGCATATACCCTCGAGTCCTTCTTAGGTGCTTGAAAATATGCTTTACCGCAACCCAATGGTTCGGTCCTGGATCCGCCTGAAATTGACTTACAATCCCGACCGCATAGCTAATATCCAGTCGTGTGCAAAGCATGGCATACATGAGACTACCCACTACTGAAGCATAAGGCACCTTCTTCATGTATTCTCTTTTTTCATAAGACTTTGGAGAGTCTTTCTTATAAAGAGTAATTCCAGACCTAGATGGTTGCCCACCTTTCTTGGAATCCTGCATTGCAAACCTGCTGAGAATTTTATCTATGTAGCTGACCTGTGACAAAGCTATCATTTTGTTCTTCCTATCCCGAAAGATCTGGATACCTAGAACAAAATTAGCCTCACCCAAGTCCTTCATGTCAAACTGCTTAGTCAACCATAATTTGACTGATGACAACGCCCCAACGTCATTGCCAATAAGCAGAATATCATCTACATAGAGCAGTAGAAAAACCACCTTCCCATCCTTAATGTGTTTGTAAACACATGGTTCATCCACGTTTTGTGAGAACCCATAAGTCTTGATCACTTGATCAAATCTTATGTTCCAAGAACGAGAAGCTTGCTTAAGTCCATAAATAGACTTTAGCAGCTTACAAACCTTACCCTCTTGACCCGTGACCTTGAACCCGTCTGGTTGTTCCATATAAATGGACTCATCAAGATAGCCATTTAGAAAAGCCGTCTTGACATCCATCTGTCAAATCTCGTAGTCGAGAGCGGCAGCTATGGACAAGAGAATCCTGATAGTCTTAAGCATGGCTACAGGCGAAAAGGTTTCCTCATAATCGATTCCTTCCTTTTGCGTATAACCCTTAGCTACCAGTCTAGCCTTAAAGGTTTCGACCTTTCCATCCACTCCTCTTTTCCTCTTGTAGATCCACTTACACCCTATTGGTTTTGTTGGAAACAAAGTGCGCAGCGGAATTTTTTAAAAATTTTTCATCAGAGTAATTTCCAAAACACAAGTTTGACATGTTATATGTATAAATTAGACAGATCTTACTAACCTTTGTGTGAAGATCCTCCGCAACCTGTGTAGAGAAGTAACGTTCCAGAAGAGCCTCAACCAACTGGTCTTCTTTGCTATCCTCTATACACAACCGGAGTGAGTGTGGGCTCACATGTTCAGCTCTTCCACCGGTGACTCTCCTTCCAACCAATAGAGAGAACCCAACGCTAGTATTTGTGATTTTTGAACAAAAGCTCTCAAGGAGTTTTCAGATGCTCACTAGAAGAGTTTCACTCTTAATCTCTCAAATTGATCTGGGTAAATCATGAGACTCACTCCCTTTTTATAGCTATTGGTACTGGGGTCAGTCCATATCAGATTAGGTCTCAAAAACTCGAAACAGAATCAAGTTCGGATCAATATCAGATAAGATCCGCGTGAAAATGCATAATCTTATCTCCCGCTGATCGACAGGCCGAACATTCTGATCGGCAGGCCGAACAGGTTAGTTCGGTAGGCCGACCACGTCATTCGGCAGGCCGAACTCCTGAGAAAAAATCTTCGTAAATCTTTTATTTTCCACCCGAGATTCTAAAGGATAAAGTCTCAGTTTTGATTCAAATAACCCAATAGAGAAGATATCTGATCAAAACAAACTTTATCAAGATAATCTCTAAGAAAATAAATCAATTCACAATAATTCTACAAGTTTATCTTGATCTAATTTATCCAAAATTAAATCAACCGATAAACAGACAAGAATTATCTGATCCAATAATTCAACAAGTTTATCTTGAACTAATTTCTTACAAAGTTAATTCAACCGATAAACAGACATGAATTATTTGATTCTTACAAATTTTAAACCAATCTGATAAATCCGACATAAGTCACCAATTATTGGAAAAGCACGCCGTGTCGTTACAGGACTTTGTGAGCTAGCAAAGGGGACCAAAATGGACCTATAAAGTTCAAGCTCATGATAATTATGAAACCCAATATCCCAGATATACATTTCATAATTATCAACTCCAACGCTACTCCACTAAAAGCTTGGAACTGCACTCTCGAACTTTATAGAATTACGAAGCTCGTGTAGCTAAGTCTCCATGACATATCATAGTGCATCGTATCCCCATATGATAATCCATAATCGGCTTAAGGACAAGTTCTGCCTTACCTTCCCGATTATTTTTATCTTACGTTTCATTGTCTCACCATTAGAAAACTTACCCTCCAAAGATAGTATACCATTCGGTTACACATATGTATCCAAATGGTTGAGCGCTCCAGTTTTCCAATTACAGGACAACGCATATAAGAGGATATCATTACTCCAAAAGAGGAGCTATGGATTCCATATCTATGAATAACAAGTCTACGCTATCAAGAGTCATGCCTCCAATGTACCGGCATGCATACCACTATAGAGATGTGGGAGTCACCCATTGGTACATCGAAAGACACAAGTCGAGACAACGGACCCACTATTCATCTCAGGATTAAGATACAATACAAATGACTGTCTAAAGTGAATCGATTTGCCAAGACAGAATTATTAATCCAAATCAATTCACTTTATGTCCCAATCCAACACATCGTCACCTATGACAACGTGCCAATGTTTCTATTCACGGAATCCAACTCCGGTGGCCAAGGCAAACTATCTCCCAAAAGGGATATGGACAACATAACAATCTTTACACGAATAAAGTGCCCAACTTTATCCCCTCGATTACGGATCATATGTTTTAGACCATCACCTTAAGAATCGTGTCTACCGCATAATCATCCCATCATATGCCCAATTCTTAAGGTTTAGACTGATAGTCTCAGACTACTGTTTGCTTATCATACATTCAACAAATATGAACGTAAAGAGGACAAGATTTGGTATATATATAAATGAATGAATTCTTTATTGATAAAAATGTCTCCAAAAACGTATTACATTTTTACTCCTTAGGGCATACATGTCTAACAATCTCACACTTGCACTAAGTGACTAAATACAGCAAATTTCGCATCCCCATAGCTTCCACATGCCTCTCGAAGACTCTCCCAGTAAGTGTCTTCGTAAATGGATCAGCTAAAATGTCCTCTGACGCGATCTTGCACACCATGACATGCCCGCCCTCAACGAAGTCCTTTATCACATGATACTTCCGACCAATATGCTTACTCTTCTTGTGAAATCTTGGTTCCTTAGCATTAGCTACCGCCGCACTGTTATGACAGTACAGTGATATCGCCTTATCCATACCAGGAACTACCTCAAGATCCCCAAGGAACTTGCGGAGCCACACTGCTTCTTTCGAAGCATCACTAGCCGCCACATACTCGGCCTCCATCGTTGAATCCGAAGTGCAATCTTGCTTCGCACTTCTCCAACTGATGGCACCGCCACCGAGAGTAAACACAAACCCCGAAGTCGATTTCCTTGAATCTAGACAAGATTGAAAATCTGAATCAGTGTATCCTAGAGGAGTCAACTCCTCACCCGAATACACAAGCATATACCCTCGAGTCCTTCTCAGGTACTTGAAAATATGCTTTACCGCAACCCAATGGTTCGGTCCTAGATCCGCTTGAAATCGACTTACAATCCCGACCGCATAGCTAATATCCGGCCGTGTGCAAAGCATGGCATACATGAGACTACCCACTGCCGATGCATAAGGCACCTTCTTCATGTATTCTCTTTCTTCATAAGACTTTGGAGAGTCTTTCTTAGAAAGAGTAATTCCAGACCTAGATGGTTGCCCACCTTTCTTGGAATCCTGCATTGCAAACCTCCTGAGAATTTTATCTATGTATCCGACCTGTGACAAAGCTATCATTTTGTTCTTCCTATCCCGAAAGATCTGGATACCTAGAACAAAATTAGCCTCACCCAAGTCCTTCATGTCAAACTGCTTAGTCAACCATAATTTGACTGATGACAACGCCCCAACGTCATTGCCAATAAGCAGAATATCATCTACATAGAGTAGTAGAAAAACCACCTTCCCATCCTTAATGTGTTTGTAAACACATGGTTCATCCACATTTTGTGAGAACCCATAAGTCTTGATCACTTGATCAAATCTTATGTTCCAAGAACGAGATGCCTGCTTAAGTCCATAAATGTACTTTAGCAGCTTACAAACCTTACCCTCTTGACCCGTGACCTTGAACCCGTCTGGTTGTTCCATATAAATGGACTCATCAAGATAGCCATTCAGAAAAGCCGTCTTGACATCCATCTGCCAAATCTCGTAGTCGAGAGCGGCAGCTATGGACAAGAGAATCCGGATGGACATAAGCATGGCTACAGGCAAAAAAGGTTTCCTCATAATCGATTCCTTCCTATTGCGTATAACCCTTAGCTACCAGTGTAGCCTTAAAGGTTTCGACCTTTCCATCCACTCCTCTTTTTCTCATGTAGATCCACTTACACCCTATGGGTTTTACCCCTTCGGGAAGATCCACAAGCTCCCAGACCCGATTAGTCTCCATAGACTTCATCTCTGTGTTCATGGCCTCTGTCCAGAGTCTTGAATCAACATCCTCCATAGCTTCTACGTAAGTATAAGGATCCCTGTCATGTTCATTCGGTTCAGCCAAGAAGACCTCCCCATTGAACATATACCTCTCAGGTTGACGCCCGATCCTCCCACTACGCTGAAGCCCCTGAGGTTGTTGTTCAGGTTTGTTTGGTTTTTCTACACCAATCGGAATGGTTTCATTCGGAACCTCCGGAGTGAACGGATCACCCCTTAACCCCTCAAGCACCACTTTGCTTCTAGGTTTAAAGTCCTCCACGTAACTCTCCTCAAGGAAAGTTGCATTAGTTGAAACCGCGACTTTATTTTCCTTAGGGTTATAAAAATAACCCCCTTTAGTCCCTTTTGGATATCCTACAAACACGCAAACTTCGAACGTGCTTCCAACTTATTCAGATCCTTAAACAGGACATGAGCTAGACATCCCCATATTCGAATATGGTTTAAGGATGTCTTCCGTCTTGTCCACAACTCGTGAGGAGTTTTAGGGACCGATTTTGAAGACACATTGTTCAAAAGATAACATGCGGTTTGTAGTGCATATCCCCAAAAGGATAAAGGCAATGATGAATAACTCATCATGGACCGAATCATGTCCAACAAAGTCCTATTCCTTCTCTTTGCTACGCCATTCTGCTGCGGAGTGCCCGGCACAGTCAAATGAGATAAAATCCCATTCTTTAACAAGTGTCCCAAGAACTCATCAGAAAGGTATTCCCCACCTCGATCAGATCGAAGTGCCTTTATGGGCCTACCCAATTGCTTTTCCACTTCAGCCCGAAACTCCCTGAACTTATCATAAGTTTCGCTTTTGTGGTGCATTAGGTACACATACCCATATCTTGAGTGATCATCAATGAAAGTGACGAAGTACTCATACCCTCCTCGTGCCCGGATGTTATTGGTTCGCAAACATCACTATGCATAAGTTCTAGAATCCCTTCGGCCCTATTGCCCTTAGACCTGTATGGTCTTTTGGTTATTTTACCCTCCAAACAAGATTCACATTATGGTATAGATTCCACCTTTAAGTGACTTAAAGGTCCATCCCTTACCAACCTTTGAATCCTATTCAGGTTAATATGGCCAAGGCGCAAATGCCAAAGATAAGTCTTATTAGAGTGAGAAGTTTTAAGTCTTTTTGAGTCATATTAATTTATCTCAGCATTAAGCAATAAGTCCATCTTAGGTTTGATAAAGTATAGATTATTTTGCATCCATCCAAAACAGATAAAAGATTTGTTTTTACGAATCACCACTTTTTCATTAAAAGATACCACGCAGGAGTCTTTAAATAAAGAAGATACAGAAATTAAATTCCTTTTAAATTTAGGAACATAAAAACAATCTCGCAAAATTAAATTCCTATAATTATCAAAGTAAAGATGGACATCTCCCACTACTTCCGCTGGGACCAAGGATCCATCGCCCATCCGAAGCGTTAAGTCTTCACGAAGTAGACTTCTCGTTTCTTTGAATCCTTGCAGAGAAACACAAACATGATTAGTTGCACCGGAATCTATGACCCAGTTGTCACTGGATTCCTCAACCAAACAAGTTTCTAAATATAGAAGATCACACCTACCTCCCTTGGAAAGGAAGTCCTTGCAATGCTTCTTTATATGCCCGACCTTACCACAGAAGAAGCACTTAAGCTTCTTTGGGTTCTTCTTCTTCTTCTTCTTGCTCTTGGTAGCAGCAGGAATAGAAGACTTCCCACTCTTGGCTTGTTGCTTCTTTCCATTTCCAGAGTTAGGATTGGAACCAGAAGCAGCTACCATATTGGCCTCACCACCAGCAGGAGACTCCATGATCAGCAGTTCAAACTCCTGTAACTGTTTCATCAGTTCTGTCAAGGTCATATCCCGTCTATTGCTTAAATTAAAAGTAGCTCTAAATGGAATAAATTCCTTAGATAGAGTCTCAAAGACCATAGTCATCTGAGTTTCAGCATCGATGTCGGCTCCATTGGTTTGAGCCTCAGCGAGGTAACCCATGACCAACATCATATGCTCCTTTACAAATGTCCCCGATCTCTGTCTACAGTTTAAGAGTTTTCGAAGCGCCCCTTGCTGCTTTGTTATGGCCTGGCCTCCAAACATGTCCTCAAGATTATCCAAGATCTGCTTCGCAGTCTCATAATCCTGATGTTGAGCCTGCAGCACATTGTTCATGCTAGCCATAACATAGCAGCGGGCCTGATCATTAGCATCTTTCCAGCGGTCGTACGCTTGGAATTGCTCATTACTTGAGTCTCCTGTAGGCTCGGGAGGACAAGGAGTTGTCAAAACATATTTCAGTTTCTCAAAGGAAAGGACGATGTCCAGGTTCTGTTTCCAATCGTTATAGTTCTCACCGGTTAATTGGTTTTTGTCAAGTATCGATTATAAAGCGTTTTTGGACATTTTCAATCTACAATAAAGAATCATATACCAAACATAAGCAAACATATATAATAATTTAGTAAGATAACACAATCATGTAAAATCATACAAATGTGTTTATGTGTCAAAACCTTGAAAATATCACAACCTTACAATGATAATTCCCAACTCAGAATTCAACAAGCTCCTAGGGGAGTCATGCCAAATTCAATCAGGAACACGGATCCCCTCCTGATTAATATATATCATCCAGGACCCGTATGATCCAGCATACACTAATAATCGTTTCTTTGGCCATTAATTTTATTAACAGAGCTCCAAGGGGAGGTTAATAATAAAATTAACTTGAGTGTATAACCACCGTTTTAATATTTTATCCATGATTTATAATCACCACCTAGGGGTGTGCAACCATAAATGATACTAAAATACCTTATCCTTTCAGAGATCCAATCTGGTACATGATAGAAATCCCTTCCTAAGGGTTGGGACCATCATGTTCTTCCTATGGACCAACGATGGAGGCCTTAGGTCCTCTCTTCGAAAACCTTTTCCCACTCAATCTTTTGAAGTCAAGGTTTTATTTTAAAATTATGCATGAACAATTTTAATATGAGTGGCACTCCCTATTCTATATGACATGTTATCAATATATATGGTAAATCATATTATAACGTAGACAAGCAAAGCAATCAAGCAAAGCTACAAGCATAATGATAATAACCGTAATATTATGGTTCCACCCTAGAGAATAGAAAACTAAGATTACAAGAGAATAATTGAGACATCTATCGATTCTTCATCCTTGACTCCTCAAGCAGTATCCTTCTTCATGTAATATCCATCTTCAAGTCTTCAATCCCGTATGAATCGAATACTTCATAATTCCGGTCATATCCAAATTTAATGTTTCTCAGAATTGTCCCAAAAATAAAATTAAAACTGCATCAAAAAAATTGCACCTTTTCTGGACACCCAGCAGCTCTCGGTCGGCAGGCCGATCTGGGTGATCGGCCTGCCGATCATAGAGGTTCGGCCTGTCGAACTGAAAGCTCGGCCTGCCGGTAGAGCACCAAAATTTCTACCCCACTGTCGGCCTGCCGATGTGTGACCTTCGGCCTGCCGAACTGTAACGTCTGGCATGCCGACCGAGCAGTAATCACTTGTTCTAGAAAATACAACTTTAATGCAATTTATCAATTTTATTTTCAACAATTCAAAAACATAAAATTAGAGACTCAGGAAATACCTGGAGGCGCCATTATCAATGTTCTAGATCCGTCTTCTCCGAATATTTATTTAATTTCAAAATTCTTACAAATTAAAAATTAAATAACAATTCCTAGATGGAGATGATAGTCCGCCATCTAATTACATGAAAAACCTAGATACACATTCTAACCTCTAAGGAACCATAACCGGTATGAATTAATTAATTAATGAATAATTAAACAATGATTTAATCAACCATAATTAATTATTAACCATTCACCACATAATCTATGACAACATATATATTATATAGAAACCTAGAGTGCCATCTCTCTATAAAATTCAATTCAAGCATAGGAGAGATTAAGATCACAAAATTTATGCATATAACATGATCATAAACTTGCAAATTTATGTAAAAACCTCGTCTCTGATATCAATTGTTGGAAACAAAGTGTACAGCAGAATTTTTTTAAAATTTTTCATCAGAGTAATTTCCAAAACACAAGTTTGACATGTTATATGTATAAATTAGACAGATCTTACTAACCTTTGTGTGAAGATCCTCCACAACCTGTGTAGAGAAGTAACGTTCCTAAAGAGCCTCAACCAACTGGTCTTCTTTGTTATTCTCTAACCACAACCGGAGTGAGTGTGGGCTCACACGTTCAGCTCTTCCACCGGTGACTCTCCTTCCAACCAATAGAGAGAACCCAACGCTAGTGTTCATGATTTTTGAACAAAAGCTCTCAGGGAGTTTTCAGATGCTCACTAGAAGAGTATCACTCTTAATCTCTCAAATTGATCTGGGGAAATCATGAGACTCACTCCCTTTTTATAGCTATTGGTCCTGGGGTCAATCCATATCAGATTAGGTCTCAAAAACTCGAAACAGAATCAAGTTCGGATCAATATCTGATAAGATCCGCGTGAACATGCGTAATCTAATCTCCCGCTGATCGGCAGGCCGAGCATTCTGATCGGCAGGCCGACCATGTCATTCGACAGGCCAAACTCCCGACAAAAAATCTCCGTGAATTTTTTATTTTCCACCCGAGATTCTAAAGGATAAAGTCTATGTTTTGATTCAAATAACCCAATAGAGAAGATATCTGATCAAAACAAATTTTATCAAGATAATCTCTAAGAAAATAAATCAATTCACAATAATTCTACAAGTTTATCTTAATCTAATTTATCTAAAATTAAATCAACCAATAAACAGACAAGAATTATCTGATCCAATAATTCAACAAGTTTATCTTGAACTAATTTCTTACATAGTTAATTCAACCGATAAACCGACATGAATTATTTGATTCTTACAAATTTTAAACCAATCTGATAAATCCAACATAAGTCACCAATTATTGGAAAAGCACGCCGTGTCGTTACCGGACTTTGTGAGCTAGCAAAGGGGACCAAAATGGACCTATAATGTTCAAGCTCATGATAATTATGAAACCCAATATCCCTGATATACATTTCACAATTATCAACTCCAACGTTACTCCACTAAAAGCTTGGAACTGCACTCTCGAACTTTATAGAATTACGAAGCTCGTGTAGCTAAGTCTCCATGACATATCATAGTGCATCGTATCCCCATATGATAATCCATAATCGGCTTAAGGACAAGTTCTGTCTTACCTTCCCGATTATTTTTATCTTACGTTCCATTGTCTCACCATTAGAAAACTTACCCTCCAAAGATAGTATACCATTCGGTTACACCTATGTATCCAAATGGTTGAGCGCTCCAGTTTTCCAATTACAGGACAACGCATATAAGAGGATATCATTACTCCTAAAGAGGAGCTATGGATTCCATATCTATGAATAACAAGTCTACGCTATCAAGAGTCATGCCTCCAACGTACTGGCATGCATACCACTATAGAGATGTGGGAGTCACCCATTGGTACATCGAAAGACACAAGTCGAGACAACAGGCCCACTATTCATCTTAGGATTAAGATGCAATACAAATGACTGTCTAAAGTGAATCGATTTGCCAAGAAAGAATTATTAATCCAAATCAATTCACTTTATGTCCCGATCCAACACATCATCACCTATGACAACGTGCCAATGTTTCTATTCACGGAGTCCAACTCCGATGGCCAAGACAAACCATCTCCCAAAAGGGATATAGACAACATAACAATCTTTACATGAATAAAGCGTCCAACTTTATTCCCTCGATTGCGGATCATATGTTTTAGACCATCACCTTAAGAATCGTGTCTACCGCACAATCATCCCATCATATGCCCAATTCTTAAGGTTTAGACTGACAGTCACAGACTACTGTTTGCCTATCATACATTCAACAAATATGAACGTAAAGAGGGCAAGATTTGGTATATATATAAATGAATAAATTCTTTATTGATAAAAATGTCTCCAAAAACGTATTACATTTTTACTCCTTAGGGCATACATGTCTAACAGGTTTTACCCCTTCGGGAAGATCCACAAGCTCCCAGACCCGATTAGTCTCCATAGACTTCATCTCTATGTTCATGGCCTCTGTCCAGAGCCTTGAATCAACATCCTCCATAGCTTCTGCGTAAGTATAAGGATCCCTGTCATGTTCATCCGGTTCAGCCAAGAAGACTTCCCCATTGAACATATACCTCTCAGGTTGACGCCCGATCCTCCCACTACGCCGAATCCCCTGAGGTTATTGTTTAGGTTTGTTTGGTTTTTCTACGCTGATCGGAATGGTTTCGTTCGGAACCTCCAGAGTGAACGAATCACCCCTTAACTCCTCAAGCACCACTTTGCTTCGAGGTTTAAAGTCGTCCATGTAACTCTCCTCAAGGAAAGTTGCATTAGTTGAAACCACGACTTTATTTTCCTTTGGGTTATAAAAATAACCCCATTTAGTCCCTTTTGGATATCCTACAAACACGCAAACTTTTGAACGTGCTTCCAACTTATTCGGATCCTTAAACAAGACATGAGCTGGACATCCCCATATGCGAATATGGTTTAAGGATGTCTTCCATCTTGTCCACAACTCGTGAGGAGTTTTAGGGACCGATTTTGAAGGCACATTGTTCAAAAGATAACATGCGGTTTGTAGTGCATATCCCCAAAAGGATAAAGGCAATGATGAATAACTAATCATGGACCTAATCATGTCCAACAAAGTCCTATTCCTTCTCTCCGCTACGCCATTCTGCTGCGGAGTGCCCCGCGCAGTCAAATGGGATAAAATCCCATTCTCTAACAAGTGTCCCAAGAACTCATCGAAAAGGTATTCTCCACCTCGATCAGATCGAAGTGCCTTTATGGGTCTACCCAATTGTTTTTCCACTTCAGCCTGAAACTCCCTGAACTTATCATAAGTTTCGCTTTTGTGGTGCATCTGGTACACATACCCATATCTTGAGTAATCGTCAATAAAAGTGACGAAGTACTCATACCCTCCTCGTGCCCGGATGTTCATCGGTCCGCAAACATCACTATGCACAAGTTCTAGAACCCCTTCGGCCCTATTGCCCTTAGACCCGTATGGTCTTTTGGTCATTTTACCCTCAAAACAAGATTCACATTGAGGTATAGATTTCACCTTTAAGTGACTTAAAGGTCCATCCCTTACCAACCTTTGAATCCTATTCAGGTTAATATGGCCAAGGCGTAAATTCGAAAGATAAGTCTTATTAAAGTGAGAAGTTAGTCTTTTTGAGTCATATTAATTTATCTCAGCACTAAGCAATAAGTCCATCTTAGGTTTGATAAAATATAGATTATTTTGCATCCATCCAAAACAGATAAAAGATTTGTTTTTACGAATCACCACTTTTTCATTAAAAGATACCATGAGGAGTCTTTAAATAGAGAAGATATAGAAATTAAATTCCTTTTAAATTTACGAACATAAAAACAATCTCACAAAATTAAATTCCTATAATTATCAAAGTAAAGATGGACATCTCCCACTGCTTCCGCTGAGACCAAGGATCCATCGCCCATCCGAAGTGTTAAGTCTTCACGTAGCAGACTTCTCGTTTCTTTGAATCCCTGCAGAGAAACACAAACATGATTAGTTGCATCGGAATCTATGACCCAGATGTCACTGGATTCCTCAACTAAACAAGTTTCTAAATATAGAAGATCACACCTACCTCCCTTGGAAAGGAAGTCCTTGCAATGCTTCTTTATATGCCCGACCTTACCACAGAAGAAGCACTTAAGCTTCTTTGGGTTCTTCTTCTTCTTCTTCTTCTTGCTCTTGGTAGTAGCAGGAATAGGAGACTTCCCGTTCTTGGCCCGTTGCTTCTTTCCATTCCCTGAGTTAGGATTGGAACCATAAGCAGCTACCTTGTTGGCCTCACCACCAGCAGGAGTCTCCCTGATCAGTAGTTCGAACTCTTGTAACTGTTTCATCAGTTCTGTCAAGGTCATATCCCGTTTATTACTAAAATTAAAAGTAGCTCTAAATGAAATAAATTCCTCAGACAGAGTCTCAAAGACCATAGTCATCTGAGTTTCAGCATCGATGTCGGCTCCATTGGTTTGAGCCTCAACGAGGTAACCCATGACCAACATCATGTGCTCCTTTACAGATGTCCCCGGTCTCTGTCTATAGTTTAAGAGTTTTTGAAGCGCCCCTTGCCGCTTTGTTCTGGCCTGGCCTCCAAACATGTCCTCAAGATTATCCAAGATCTACTTCGCAGCCTCATAGTCCTAATGTTGAGCCTGCAGCATGTTGTTCATGCTAGCCATAACATAGCAGCGGGCCTAATCATTAGCATCTTTCCAGCGATCGTCCACTTGGAATTGCTCATTACTTGAGTCTCCTGTAGGCTCGGGAGGACAAGGGGTTGTCAGTACATATTTCAGTTTCTCAAAGGATAGGACGATGTCCAGATTCCGTTTTCAATCATTATAATTCTCACCAGTTAATTGGTTTTTGTCAAGTATCGATGATAAAGCGTTTTTAGACATTTTCAATCTACAATAAAGAATCATATACCAAATATAAGCAAACATATAATAATAGTTTAGTAAGATAACACAATCATGTAAAAACATACAAATGTGTTTATGTGTCAAAACCTTGAAAATATCACAACCTTACAACGATAATTCCCAACTCAGAATTCAACAAACTCCTAGGGGAGTCATGCCAAATTCAATCAGGAACACGGATCCCCTCCTGATTAATATATGCCATCTAGGACCCGTATGATCCAGCATATACTAATAATCGTTTCTTTGGCCATTAATTTTATTAACAGAGCTCTTAGGGGAGGTTAATAATAAAATTAACGTGAGTGTATAACCACCATTTCAATATTTTATCCATGATTTATAATCACCACCTAGGGGTGTGCAACCATAAATCATACTAAAATACCTTATCCTTTCAGAGATCCAATCTGGTACATGATAGAAATCCCTTCTTAGGGGTCGGGACCACCATGTTCTTCCTATGGACCAACGATGGAGGCCTTAGGTCCTCTCTTCGAAAGCCTTCTCCCACTCAATCTTTTGAAGTCAAGGTTTTATTTTAAAATTATGCATGAACAATTTTAATATGAGCGACACTCCCTATTCTATATGACATGTTATCAATATACATGGTAAATCATATTATAATGCAGACAAGCAAAGCAATCAAGCAAAACTACAACCAAAATAATAATAACCGTAATATTATGGTTTCACCCTAGAGAATGGAAAACTAAGATTACAAAAGAATAATCGAGACATTTATCGATTCTTCATCCTTGAATCCTCAAGCTGTATCCTTCTTCATGTAATATCCATCTTCAAGTCTTCAATCCCGTATTAATCGAATACTTCATATTTCCAGTCATATCCAAATTTAATGTTTCTCAGAATCGTCCCAAAAATAAAATTAAAACTACACCGAAAAAATTGCACCTTTTTTGGACACTTGCCAGCTCTCGGTCGGCAGGCCGATCTGGGTGATCGGCCTGCTGATCCATGAAGGTTCGGCCTGCCGAACTGAAAGTTTGGCCTGCCAGCAGAGCAACCCAATTTCTGCCCCACTGTCGGCCTACCGGACCATACGTCCGGCCTGTCGATCTGTGACCATCGGCCTGCCGAACTGTGACGTCCGGCATGCCAACCAAGCAGTAATTACTTGTTCTAGAAAATGCAACTATAATGCAATTTATCAATTTTATTTTCAACAATTCAAAAACATAAAATTAGAGACTCGGGAAATACCTGGAGCCGCCATCATCAATCTTCTAAATCTGTCTTCTTCGAATAATTATTTAATTATAAAATTTTACAAATTTAAAATAAATAATAATTCCTAGACGGAGATGATAGTCTGCCATCTAATTACATGAAAAACCTAGATACACATTCTAACCTCTAAGGAACCATAACCGGTATGAATTAATTAATTAATAAATAATTAAACAACAATTTAATCAACCATAATTAATTAATAAATATTCACCACATAATCCATGACAACATATATATTATATAGAAACCTAGAGTGTCATCTCTCTATAAAATTCAATTCAAGCATAGGAGAGATTAAGATCACAAAATTTATGCATATAACATGATCACAAACTTGCAAATTTATGTAAAAACCATGGCTCTGATACCAATTGTTGGAAACAAAGTGCGCAGCAGAATTTTAAAAAATTTTCATCAGAGTAATTTCTAAAACATAAGTTTGACATGTTATATGTATAAATTAGACAGATCTTACTAACCTTAGTGTGCCGAAGAACCTCAGCAACCTGTGTAAAGAAGTAACGTTCCAGAAGAGCCTCAACCAACTGGTCTTCTTTGCTATTCTCTATCCACAACCGGAGTGAGTGTGGGCTCACACGTACAGATCTTCCACCGGTGACTCTCCTTCCAACCAATAGAGAGAACCCAAAGCTAGTGTTCGTGATTTGTGAACAAAAGCTCTCAGGGAGTTTTCAGATGCTCACTAGAAGAGTATCACTCTTAATCTCTCAAATTGATCTGAGTAAATCATAGAGTCACTCCCTTTATATAGCTATTGGTCCTAGGGTCAGTCCGTATCAGATTAGGTCTCAAAAACTCGAAACAGAATCAAGTTTGGATCAATATCTGATAAGATCCGAGTGAAAACGTGTAATCTTATCTCTCGCTGATCAGTAGGCCGAACAGGCCCCACCGGCAGACTGAACACGTCATTCGACAGGCCGAACTCCCGAAAAAAAATCTCCACGAATCTCTTATTTTCCACCGGAGATTCTAAAGGATAAAGTCTCAGTTTTGATTCAAATAACCCAATAGAAAAGTTATCTGATCAAAACAAACTTTATCAAGATAATCTCTACGAAAATAAATCAATTCACAATAATTCTACAAGTTTATCTTGTTCTAATTTGTCCAAAATTAAAACAACCAATAAACAGATAAGAATTATCTGATCGCAATAATTCAACAAGTTTATCTTGAACTAATCTCTTACAAAATTAATTCAACTGATAAACAGACATGAATTATTTGATTCTTACAAATTTTAAACCAATCTGATAAATCTGACATAAGTCACCAATTATTGAAAAAGCACGCCGTGTGGTTACAAGATTTTGTGAGCTAGCAAAGGGGACTAAAATGGACCTATAAAGTTCAAGCTCATGATAATTATGAAACCCAATATCCCAGATATACATTTCACAATTATCAACTCCAACGCTACTCCACTAAAAGCTTGGAGCTGCACTCTCGAACTTTATAGAATTACGAAGCTCATATAGCTAAGTCTCCATGACATATCATAGTGTATCATATCCCCATATGATCATCCATAATCGGCTTAAGGACAAGTTCTGTCTTACCTTCCCGATTATTTTTATCTTACGTTCCATTGTCTCACCATTAGAAAACTCACCATCCAAAGATAGTATACCATTCGGTTACACCTATGTATCCAAATGGTTGAGCGCTCCAGTTTTTCGATTACAGGACAACGCATATAAGAGGATATCATTACTCCTAAAGAGGAGCTATGGATTCCATATCTATGAATAACAAGTCTACGCTATCAGGAGTCATGCCTCCAACGTACCGGCATGCTTACCACTATTGAGATGTGGGTGTCACCCTTTGGCACATCAAAAGACACAAGTCGAGACAATGGGCCCACTATTCATCTCAGGATTAAGATACAATACAAATGATTGTCTAAAGTGAATCGATTTGCCAAGACAGAATTATTAATCCAAATCAATTCACTTTATGTCCCGATCCAACACATCGTCACCTATGACAACGTGTCAATGTTTCTATTCACGGAGTCCAACTCCGATGGTCAAGACAAACCATCTCCCATAAGGGATATAGACAACATAACAATCTTTACATGAATAGAGCGCCCAACTTTATTCCCTCGATTGCGGATCATGTGTTTTAGACCGTCACCTTAAGAATTGTGTCTTTCGCATAATCAGTCCATCATATGCCCAATTCTTAAGGCTTAGACTGACAGCCTCAGACTACTGTTTGCTTATCATACATTCAACAAATATGAACGTAAAGAGGACAAGATTTGGTATATTTAAATGAATAAATTCTTTATTGATAAAAATGTCTCTAAAAACGTATTACATTTTTACTCCTTAGGGCATACATGTCTAACAGAAGTATGGTAAGATAGGAATTTGAATTGAATTTTCACATGATCGCAATGGTTTGAGTTCCTTTTGAGAACTCGCGGCTTAGGAGAAGAACAGTACAACCCAATGACAAAACCTATCTTTGCATCCAAAAACAGTTCCTTCTCTCATCATGTTTAAGACATTATTTAGGATTGTTTTTAGTTTCGTTATAAACTAATTTTTCTATTCTAGGGCTACGATATAGCCGTATTATGAATGTTTATTTTTTTTAATTTAATTCAATTCGATGTTTATCCATGTTGAGTATTTAATATGATCTTAATGCTTGTAAAAGTTTGCGTGCCTTTTGCATAATTTGTGATTTAATTTGAGGCTGAGCAGCAATAATTAAATTGGACTACGATTGAATACCATGAGATTATCATAGGATAGAGATATCTATGAGACTTGTGTAACATTGTGAATTTCTTGTTCTTAATAAATCTTAGTAAGTTTAGAGTTTCCACAAATATATAGGAAATTTGCTAACTAGGATAAATTATTAATGCTTGAGAAAGATTAGTGATTACCTAAGAGAAATTCGTTATCGGCGTAAAAGTAAATATTAGTTGATTAAATTAGATAATTGGATAGGATTAATCCAGTGAGTCAGAAACCCTAGATGTATTAATATATTGAAATTCCATCTTTTAAATTTGCATTTTATCATTTTCATTAATTTAGTTTGTCTTCTTTTTGCCATTTCATTATTCCATTGTTTCCCACTATTCAGTTGTTCAAATAGAATTAGAGTTAGATTAATTCTGTGCTTGGTGACAATTAGTTCTCGAGGAAACGATCTCTACTCTTACTTTATTACTTGTTAACGACACATATACTTGCGTTAGAAAATTCACAATAGAAAGATAGAGGAAAATTATACCAAAAAACACAAAAAAAAAAAAGAAAAGGAAATGTAACAGAACATCAAATGCCATCATGTATAGAACTTATGAAAAATGCCATCATGCATACAACTTATGAAGAAGAGACAGGGGTGCTAGTCAAGTTTCATACAGTACAAATGGTTATCATGTATACAACTTAACAAAATCACGAACGCTAAATAGTTTTCTTCTTCCAGCTGAGAAGTTGAAGCACAGATTGTGCAGTGCAATAAGCAATGGCCTGAACAGTCACCATTGGATTAACGCCCAAAGCCGTTGGAAACACACTTGTGTCCGCTACAAACAGACCTTCCACCTCCCAAGTCTCCCCCATCGGATTTACCGCTGATGTTGCTGCCGCCACCCCCATTCGGCAGCTTCCCATCTGATGCGCCGAACATATCGGCCACCGTAGCCCTCTCATTTCCCTTCCACTCTCCTCCTTCACAAACCTCTCCAACTCATGATAGGTCGCTTTCTTCACATTTATGCTCTTCCCTTTCCCATGATGAGTCCCGATCTCCTCCGCTCCCGCAGCCGCCAATATTCTCAGCACTTTCTCCACTCCCCTCCTCAGCTTCTCCTCATCGTGGGCCTCAACCTTGTACCTAATTTCGCTCTCTGAATTCACTGTCCCTGACCCCTCATCCCTCGCCAGTGCAAATACATGAGCAGTTCTCGAGAATCTCCGCATCCGATCCTTCATGCTCTTGCCGGAAACCCACGGCATTAGGATGGAGAACATGCCCGGATGAAGTGCCGGTGTCTGTATCACTGCGCCATATCCAGACTTGTCATACTCGGCCACCACAGTCGACATGGCCGTCATGATCCCTCCTTCGTAGCTCTTCTTTTCCGACATGAAAAACGAATTATCAGGAAAGTAGCCCCACGCCATTGCCACAGGATGGAGGTGCAAGTGCTTTCCGATGTTAGGGTTTCTCAGCCCGCTTTGCTTCAACAATGTTGGAGTCCTTAAAGCGCCACACGCAACTACCGTGACCCTAGACTCAACAACGCATATTTCCTTGTCGCCTTTGTGGTTTTCGAATTCAAAAGCCACTCCGGTGGCTGTGTTCTTCTCTCTTCCTCTCTTCCTGTGATGCAACACTCTTACGGCTTCACATCCGGGGAGAATCACGCCGTTTCCCAACTCCACAAGGTCCAAAAGCCACGTCTCCGAAGTGCCCTTTTTCCTTCCGTCTTTGCAGCCAAGACAACACCATCCACAATAGTGATCAGACGGTGCGTTTCGAGGGATGTTGTCCACCGGATATCCCAATTCCTCACACCCTTTTCTCAGAACAGTGTTGTTGAATCCCTCATCCTCTATCTCTGACTGAACTTGCATTCTTTCACACACAACATCTAAAGCCTCTTGATAAAGTTTACTTCCAAAGAGTTCAAGCTCATATTCATCACACCATTCCTTTGTCACGTGTTGAGGTGTCCGAATTGAAGCCGACCAGTTGATCGTGGAACCTCCGCCGACAGTGGACCCCGCCAGCAAGAGAACGTCCATGTCTTCGGTTGCCATTAGACCATTGGATAAGTACATCTGATCCAATGTGGGACCTTCTAAAAGCGTCAGATTATTCCTTGCGTAGTAGTTTCCTTTCTCCAAAACAAGCACCTTGTAGCCTGCTTTGGCTAAGACACCGGCCACAACTCCTCCGCCGGAGCCCGAACCGACCACGACGGCATCGCATTGAATTGTGAGAAAAGGGTCGGAGATGGAGCTTGGTAGCTTATTATAATTCGTTCTGATCTGGTGAGGAAAACTGGAGGTGGAGGGATGTCGTCGTTTTGTGGGGAAACCATGTCGTTTTAGGGTGTCAATTAGGTTTAGGTTATTAGGTAGGGTTTTGAGATTGACTATGCCTTTATATAGTGGACCAAAGAGATAAATTTCTTCTTGTTGCGGTTGTTGTTCAAGTTTGGTTTTTTGGACTTTGAAGTCTGGGTCGGGTCCGCTATATCCAATCGCTTTCCATGAGACGTTTTGATTCTTTTCATCCACCTGAAAAGTAAATAAGATAAGAGTACACTACTAAATAAGCTTTATTATTATTATTATTACAATTATTTTAGGGAAATCTAATAAACTTTATTTAATTTGTTGAATGACTATTGACTTGATTAAATATATGGTCGCTTTCTTTAATGTATTCTGAATTAGATATAATTGGGTTGAAGTAGCTAGCCAACTAGCTAGAGACGTGAACTCTTGATCTCCGTGGCAATATCTGTTTGGTTGACTTGTATTTGGATAATATATAGTTATTATATTGTCAATTGTACTAGTTATGGTCTATATCAGAACAGATAAACATAATTCTTCTATATTTATTAGCTAGACACTGATTGCATTCTTCTTCTTCCTCTATTCGTATTAAATATTGCTGCTTTCTGCCCGTAGCCTAAAGAGGATGACAATTTCTTTAAAAAAAAAGAAAAAAACTAATTTAGAGATGATCTTTGAGGCGTGTGGGGATTTTATGCTCAACCTGTCCCTAAATATGAGTGTGCACTGTAAATATATTCATCTCAAATCAGCTGACTCGAGGGGTCATTTGGTTTGCCGAGTTATGAATTGGGGGATGTGAACTTTTTTAGTTTGACTTGCAAAATCTAAAATGTGTGATTTTAATTTGCAATTTAAACTAGTGTTTGAATATAAAGTTAAAATGTAAATCCAAATAGATAATAAATTCTGAATGTGTATTTGGTTATGTGCAAAGTATTTAATTCAATAAATTCCAAACGAGAAATGGTTTTTATTGTGCAAAATGAATTCGAATTAAGAAAATAAGAGTGGAATTCCAAATTAATTAGCTGGCTTGAATAAGCTTTTTCAAATTGCATTGTGTTCGTATTTTAGCACCCAAAGCCCATCTAAACTGAAAATAAGAGTGGAATTCCAAATTAATTAGTTGGCTTGAACAAGCTTTTTCAATCTGAATTGTGTTCGTATTTTATCACCCAAAGCCTGTCTAAATTGTGCCTGCTACTCAAATCTTACACTTGATATTTTTAATTTTAACTAAATTTTTTTTTGTTATTATAAGGTAAAACTCTTGTATACTATAATATAAAAAAATAAAAAAAATAAAACATAAACCTCTTTTATAAGCTACAATTTTTTTAACTAAAATTGATCCAAATTATTAGTTGAAACTATTACTTCCAAACAAACACCAGTGTCAACCCGGCCAAAGTTTACGTCAAGCAGCACTACGGAGGAAAATTATAAGGTGTTTGGAAAAGTGGTGGGAACCAGTGGTGAGAACCACTTTTACTGTAGCATGTGAGAGTTTTACACTGTAGCATATTTTTTTATTGTTACTGTAGCATGTGAGAGCTTTATACTATTCATAACTGATATTGTGATGGGAACTGAGTGGTTCCCACCACTGCCAACACCCCCTTAGTGATATTACTGTTAAATTAGAGTACTGGTACGGTACAGTCCAACATGTAGTAGTACACGACAATTAATTTCAACAACATGATTTGATTTCGCATGCAAGGCCGTCTTCGTTGACATCCCCCAGCCCCCGCTTTTTTAGAAGAAAATTAAAATGGATTATTTGCTTTTTTTATACATTTTATTTTAGGTTTATTCAAAATTTATATTTTTAGTTTTTGATCTCATTAAAATTTATTTTTTAAATTAGGTTTAATCACAAATTTATAACTTACTAGGTTAATAATCGATTTTAACATTTAAAATGGCTAAATTATCTATAAGTAAAAGAAGAAAAAAAAAACTTAAACTTTCAAAAAATAAGAAAAAAACAAAAACAAAATATACAAAAACCTATTTTGAGGGTATTTTAGACTTTTTCATGTCAAAACTTTCAGTCTAAAGTTTCTTTTTGTAATTTTTTCAGTTATCCTATTTTACTATTTGAGAGTATTTTTGGCAATTTATAAGATGAAAATTGAAGCTTGACTAGAAAATAATATAAATTTGTATATCAAATCTCATATAAATGTATATATTTGATAAAATCAAAAACCAAAAGTATATAAATTGTTTAAATGAACATAAAATAAGGTATAAAAATGTGAATATGCCAAATTTAAAATTGGGGAAAAGAAGTCGACCTGCTTACAACTTCCCAGCCAGCAATTGAGACTGATGTTACATATATTTTGTCATTAGTTTTCCAGGCTAATTTATATGTGTAAAGATGATATAACATCTGATTCATTGAGTATCATTCTCAAGACAATAGAATATTAATTCTTTTGCCCAGAAAAACAATTAAAAAAGAGCAACTTTGCATTATATAAAAAAAATATATATCTTTGTATACTCACCCACAAAAGTACATCTTCGTAACAATTCAAAAGTTCACACCCCACAACCTCAGTATCGGTAAAAACGAAACCGACAAAGTTGAAGAGCAAAAATTTAACTTGCATGTAGTCGTAAAATGGATATTACTTTTTCAGAATTTCTCTATGATAAACGTACATAGTACCTTTTGTCCCACGTTTCTCAGTTTATGCCCAGTTTCTTTAGGCTTCATCAATTCCGTATATTAGTTTTAGGGTATGCAACATGCTCTGCATATATATTTCTCTATGTCGTCTTAATATATATATATATCTAAAGATGTAAATGATAGACGAATAATTAAATAAAAACCTGGGTGAAGAAGACGAGGTGGATGAGAAGCTTGACAGCCCGATAGAGTAATCGAAGAAGAAAGAAGTAACTGTGAGACCAGGAGCTGACAATGTGTTGTCGTGTTTGAAGAGAGAGATTGGGAAAGCTATGAAAGTATGGGAAGGTGGTGCTAAGGCTTGCTATTCCGCACAAAATGAATGTTCCGTACCATGTTGACAACCCCCACAATGCCACTTTCAACAGCCATGTCTTTGGGTGCTTCACTTTTTCACTTATCATCACGCCTACCTGCAAGTGCAACACACAACATTCACCATCTAATCATTTAAATAAAATATTCAAAAAAGTAGACATACACGTAGATGAGTTGCGGCCATGGAACCGGATGTTGAGTAGAAGTTGACAAGGGATTCGTCCGAGACTTCGATGGAAGGCAAGAAAGTGTCGGAGAGAGCCACCAGAGATTCCATTTGGCGACGGCTCAGCGAGTTTTCATGATTAACTAACATGTTACTATTTTTGTTATTCTCGGCTGCACCGCTATTGCTACTACTCCCAACATTAACAATACTAATCTTAATCTCTCTACCCAACTCCATCTCTGTTAATTCACTCTAACACAATTAATATGTATGTGTGGATTGTACACAAAATTGGCAGATACTATAGATGTAGAATACGTAAACATTTGTAACACAAGTAAAACTGGGCCGGTTTATATAATATAGCCCACAGGAATTGGAAATTCTTTTTTTTTTTTTTTTGAAAAAAAAATTATTGATTGAGACTGACAGAGTTTATATAATATAGCCCACAGGAATTGGAAATTCATTTTTTTTTGGAAAAAAAAATTATTGATTGAGACTGACAGAGAGCAAGAACGTGGAAGAAATGAGAAACGGAATGAGGAAAAAAAAAAAAGAATGCAAAGTGTCATGAGTGTGCAGTGATGTGGTGTGAGCAATAAAACAAAATGAAAAAAAAGCTTTCAATATTATTTGGTCCAACTTGTAACCCGCAACGAATAACGCTGCCTCTTAATTAAGTCTCTGCATCTGCCACCATATTATTTAATTCGTTTGCCTTTTCTTTTCATTTATACATTTTCTCATCATATATTCATTATAAATTAGGAACTTAATTGTCTACTATTAAAAACCAACTGCTTCATAACCACATAATGTTTCCTTTTTTTGAACTTCACAACCACCTAATTTAAGTTTTGAATTGATGCACCCATAAAAAAAACAAGAAATTTCCGCAACTTATTAAGTGGGGCATTTGTAAGTCTAATATACTGTTATAAGTAGGTCATGAATTAATGGTATACAAGTTACTATTCCTATTCTTCTCATCTTAATTGCTCTAAAAAATTTAATAGCCAGAAGCTCACGCGTCAATGCCCTTGTCCTTTTTTGTCGCTTTAATAGAAATTAATTTATATATGTTTTTAAGGAACTTTTATTTTTTTTCGGGATTTACTTTTTTTTTCTATAAAGTTAATCACATATACACATATATATACATGCGTAGTTAAATACGATTAAATAGAAAAAAGAAAAAATAGAACATTAATAGCTCAAAAACAAAACCTAATTAAGGTTACAACAAGACCTAGGTTCTTTTATTTGCAGGAAGAAAAAAAAAACATATGTAGATCAATAGATAAATAAAATAGAGAGACAAAAGAAAAATAACATTATGAGAACTTTAGTATTTACTATATTATTAAGTTGAAATATGATCAATAATGTCAAGAATAACACTAACAACACGTAAAAATTGTCAAAAAAAAAACTTAATGCCTTTAATTCACAAAAACCACCTTCTTCCATCATTTCAGCTTCGTCGCTTCAAGCTCGTGAAAGAAAGCCGTGGGAGACATTCAACGTGCCCAAAGTCAGTCACTGTTTGGCGTGGTGGTCATTCATGATAGTAATTCATTTTTTGAAAACCGTTTGATCATCATACTTTCAAAGTCTTTCGTTGAGAAGAACGTCATGTACCTTTCAAGCAATAAAAAATGTATGATTATCAATTTTGATATGCAGATAATTTACATGGATAAAGATTCATTATTGTAAATTAACATTGATGCTTTTTAACATCTCATATCTAGATTATTCCTCTTCTTGTTTATTTAAAAAATAAAAGTATATATAAAAAATATCCCTCATTCTAGTTTTTGTTAATTGTAAGTGCACATGTCCCTCATTATTACGTAATAATTGATTATACGCCCGTTTTGAATATTAATCTATCCATTTAATATCTTATCGTAATTGACTTTTGCTTTTGGATGCATATGTAATGTACAATACTAGGGATGTCAATTTTAACCTTGTACAAATTTATGAATTGTTATATTTTTATTTGTACGTAGATGTTTAAAAGATTGTCATATTAATAACTTGCATAGACTACTGAATTAATGATAATTTAAAAATTGAAATAAAAGCTAAGACTAGAGCTGGTATATCTAACATTAAATTCTGAATCATATGATTGCATCAGTGTTTATAAGAGTTTATTTCCAATACGATTGTGATCATTTCTTGGAAACCAATACACTGATGTAACAAAGTATTCAGTAGGATTGATACACTAGCTAGATATAGGAGTTATTAACAATGGATAATTATTACCCTAAAAAATTAATGAACAGACGGGGTCCACCTTAATTGTTTTTGTTTTCCTGAGTTATTTAATTGGCTCATTCAGAAACACAAATTAGTGGCAGATCCCTATTACCGTCTATCTTACTTTATAATATAACTAAAAAATCTTCTATATCATTTCGAGAATAAATTAGACACCCACTGTGGTGGATATTTTCTACTTGAAGTATGATTATGGGCAACTAATCAAGTTGAAATTAATAATTCCCTTTCATGTGGTGCTCATCTGATTGCGACTCCTAAACTAAATAACCAATTCCATTAATTAACAAAAAATGCCTCTCTCCAACACATGCCAGTTTTTCTTGATACTTATAGTAGCTAGCTAACTTCGTTGTAACAAAGCAATTTGATAGCATCACTATTTAATATATTATTATTTTTTTTCAAAATTCAAGACTATTCATATTTGTACATTTGATTACCACATCTTTTTACAACATCTGAACCACGTTATTTTGGTTTACAATATCTCCATTGTCTGATTTATGTTGGTTTATATATTGTGAATTAAAATGAAAAAAAATGAACAAATTAAGGAAAAAAACACTCAAATATAGAGGTACATATACAAAGTAATGTCAAAAACGACATATAGAGACTACAATATAACATAAATGTCATTTTTATAACTAAATTTTGATGTTAAAATTATGCAAATGATAAAATATTGAATTCTTTACATAATTAGACTCAAAAATTGTTGGAAAAACCTTAAAATTCTTATTAACTTTAAGTCAATAACAATACACATTTGCTTATGAGGCCTCTATTTTTAATTTTGAGATACATGAAATTCGATTACAAAAACTTTAATCTTGATTGTTGATTTATAATTAATCGATCAAATGAATATATATATACACACACACATGTGTGTGTTTGTATGTAGCTTAATCCATCAATATTTAACGGATTTAATAATTGAAAGGGCAAAATGGGACAAGTTTTACAGTTTAGTGGCATAATTCATTATAGTTTAAAGTTTAGGGAAATGGGAGAAATTGTATAGTTTAGGGGTCAAAAGTGAAATTATTGGCTCAATTCCATTAATATTCAACAGATTGAGCAGTGAAAGGGTCAAAATAGGACAAGTTGAATAGTTTAGAAGTGTGATTTGCTACGATTTAAAATTTAGGGGCCAAAATAAGATAAGTTACATAGCTGAAAAGCTAAATATGAATAAATTAACCATTTTATTTTCTTATTAAGTTTTCTATAGTCAATATGCATATTGTTTGGTGATGAATGCTACTGTCAGCGTTAACAACTAAGAGTGTGTTTGACAATCTAATTGAAACTCATAGTTCAAACTATTTATAATGAAAAACTCATGTATATTATAATATTTAAGTTCTAATACATAGGTACAACTATATTTTTAATCGTTGTCTAAGTTGGAGTAGTAGATTGCTGACTGTGTACTGCCTTCACCTCAACAATAGAAAATTGACTAATTAATTGATTAATGCATCCTGTTTTATTTATTTTTTCTCTAATTCACGGTAATTATTAACGGATGATCTCCTGGTACGTAAGCACTAGGATGCGGCCAAACCTGCAAACAGTAGTACCTTTTTTTTTTTGAAGGAACAGTAGTACTTTTCATATATTAAGGAGTTGAAATTCGAGTCAAGATAGACATTTATGAGTATATATGTCCATTATGTCATCGGATAATAGTAAATTAACGATTGAATATTTAATTAGAAAAAAAAAGAACAAAATATAGGTTAGATGACTTGGATTTCTCACAATCATAGTTACGAGAACGACCACACCTCCGTTGAAAGTGGTGTATTTACTATAAATGAAGTATATGATTTATATAATAAACTGCAAGTGGTGCATATACTATAGTGACGAAAGATATTGAACTGCTGAGATCAGATGGGACACGCAGTTCTTGCTCAGTACAAACACACACACACACACACACACACACATATATATATATATATTTGCGTGGTGGCCAACAAGTTTATTAAGTTGAAGAAATAAATCCAATTGGATGCCACCAATTAAAAATAATAAATAATAAAAAAAAAAAGAAAAAGAAAAAGTAGGATGATTCTAATTTGCGCCTTTGGACCAACGTAATAATAGAATGGGGCTTGCAGCCATTTGAACCAAAGATTAATAAAACTTCAACTTCAATGTATATATGTTTGCTTCTGCTTAGTTTCTCACCCACCAACTAATTCATGAGAAAGAGACTTGGCATCGCCAGAAAGTTGTTAACAAAACAGAAGCAAATTTATATGCATATGCTTTTCAGCTTAACATTGAAATTTTTTTTTCCCTTGAATGCAATATATTCTCCGTCTCCTTTGCAGATCTTTTTCCGTGCTTCACGTCCACGTTTTTAGTCGTTTCGCTACTAGCTAACTCCTCTTCGGACGTGTTCCACTCATCTCCTCTTCCCCTTGCCACATCTCCCCCCCACCCCCTCCATAATGTCATATCATATTTGCTATTTAACAACAACAACAACAATAATAATAAGGGTTATTTCATTTTTACTCCCGAGAGATTAAGTTGGTGCCACTTTTCCGATTGACACTCTACATGATAAAAATTGTTTCCCTAATTTCAATATGTAACATCAACAGTCTTTCCGTCTCCCAAATGTTAAATTTTTTATAGTCTACGTACGCGAGATATAGATGATATGCAGGAAACAAGTGAAATCTTAAAAGCTCTAGTACTTTTACCTACGGGAAGGTAGATTCAAGCTTTAAAAAAACTTCCTTGAGCTCCAAGTAAAGGTTGATCATGTTAGTTTCGGTGCTAAAAACATACAAATTTGTTTTCAATGACTTATTATCTGCATATTATGTATATGCTATGTGCACGAAGCATAAAAAATTTAACATTCGGAGATGGAAGGACTGTCGGTGACTTGGTGCCACAAAATGAAACTTCAGGAACCAAAGTTGTGAAATTAGAAGTGTTAGGGGCCAAAATAGAACAACGCTCATTCCTCGGCTGCCAGAAATAATAATAATAATAATAGTTTTAATAATAATGTTTTATTTTAATCAGTGGGCATTGTTTACTTAATGATACATTAAAAGCCCAAAACTCAAATTGATTACTTTTAATTGGACAACCTTATTGATAGCCTTTAATTCACATTTATTTAATATATTAGCCCATATATATTGGATTTTGATCCAACAGGCCTTTCTTGATCGAAGTTGGCCTAATGTGTATTGTATCGTAGGCATTATTTGAAGCCACGAAAAGCATGGTAAATACGATTTCAAAGCTGGAGGTAGCTCAATGGCAATTAAGAAATAAATGGTCATCAATATATCATACTGATTCAGATGAATACCGACAACCCTGATGTCATAATCAAGTAGCAAAATTCGTAAAACGCAATTAGCTAGAGGAAGAAAAGAAAAAAAAAATCATCACAGGGAATTTTCCTACGCTCTCTTAAACTCTTTTTCCTATGTCTCTCTGATCTTTTCACAAGCTCGATCACCTTTACGGCTCAAATTTTTCACCCTCATATTAAAAAATAAATAAACAAATAAATACGAATAAGAATACTGCGTTATATGTTGTAGAGAGTAAAATTAAAAATGAGTCAATTCCATGAAGAGTATAAACAATAATTTGCACAACCCGATGAAGCATATATCCCATATGGATCCCCTGGCTAATTAAAGTGTAGTGCGTTTGAAAGGTTGGATTTTTTTTTTCCTTTGAAAAAAAGGTTGGAGGTTTTAGATAATAAGAAAAATGATCATAAATAATGTAAATAAGAATTTCACGGAAAACTAGCAAATTCGCAATAAATGGACTGTCTTGAAATTGAGAAATTGAACTCAATACGATGAAGCAAAAGAGATCAATGCCCACAAACACTCTTTAAGAATTAACTTGCCTACAAATTGGTCATGAATGGGAGCTTATGGCCATTCACTTTTCCATTAAACGAAGCAGAAACGGACTTAAAAAGAGATCTGATGGTTTCAAGATCAGATTCTGGACAAAAGCTAGTTTACCTACCAGCTTAATTAATTGTTTATATAGTATTAGCAGTGCCAGCATTTGTCAATGAAAAAGACATAGGGCACTATAACCCAGTCAGTTCTTCTATATATTAAAATCAGTTGGGTGGTCACATATGATAGAAGTTACCTTAAGTGATAAGTTAATTGGAATGCGACTTTTTAATTTGATATTCGAGGTTATCTGTTTATTAGAAAATTAAAATACTCAAGCATGTCTATAGCAATAACAAAGAGATAAAAAAAAAAATTTTTAAAAAAAAGACCGCTATGATAGTATTTTGTACCCCTACAGTGCACTCGGACAAGCATTACATTGTACAATTACTTTAGTTTATTACGCTATTTTTCTAGGATTACAAAATTGACATGTAATAGGCTAGACATAAACTTCATGTTTACGTCATGCACGTTTACTTTATTCATTTGTATTAAAAGCGTAAAAACATAAAAAAAAAAATAACAAAGAAAATTTAATATACCTTAACACAATTTTTTGTAATAGTCATTGAAGGGTGAGAATTAGGTTTCTATGATAGACTTAAAAATAGCATGAGTTTATATATTAGGAGGTCTTTTAATTTGAGGATGTGTAGCATGTGGGTGTATTTAGAGAGGGAAAAAAAAGGCTTCTTAATTACTCTATTTAAAAAAATAATTAAGTTAGTCTATTTGTCCTTTTTGTCATTTTATATAAGGTTTTTTAATAAAAAAATTGCAACTTAAAAGAGGTGTGCAAACAATGAAGCCTATGTGTGAAGTAGAACCATCCTAAGTTTTGATGTGCCAATTATGATTTGATTGTTTTAAAGGATATTTAAAAATTACAATGATAATATTTCGACTCTTAAATCTAAAGATCCGATAATTAATATCTAGAAATATAGACAAAAATTTATGACATTTTTCTCACTAATGTCATAAAAATTTTCGTATTACGACATTTGATACATAAATGTCGTCTTAATTAAAAATCTTAATGTAATAACAAAATATCATAAATCTTCTATCATGAAATCAACTAGACCATCTAACAAATAAGTAAAAAGAAAAAAGAAAAAAATTATCTCAATATTTTTAGTACTCATTTATTTTCTTTTGCAATTCAATTATATCTTCTGTTACATTCTTTTACAGGTTAATAAACATGCCCTATAGTAATTATCACTAACGTTGTTACATGGCGTTGAAAAAATAAATAGGGGCCTCATAGAAAGAAACTACTATATATTTTTTTCATATCTTTTTCATAATAGGCAAACGGAACAGCCCTACCATGCTTTTTCATATCTTTTTCATAAAGAAATTAAAATCAACCCAAAGAGGCTGACAGTTCAATCTTAATCCAGTTTATATTCTCAAAAAAAAAATCTTAATCCAGTTTAAATAATTCAGTCTAGCGTTCAACCAAGAACGAATAACTTGGTGGCATGTAGTTCTAACCTTGTGTTTTTCTTCGCATAAAAATTAGGTATTAATAGTTCTTCTTTATAATGATATATTCCAGGTTTAAAATGTGGCCTTGATTAGAGTCAACTTAATTACTTACATTGAAAAAAAAAATACTTTTTGCAGTATATAGATCTTGTCTGACATATATATGGGGCTTCTTATTTCTCCAAACAAAAACGGCAAAACATTTCAACTGCAAATCTTAAGAATATGCATATATATCAGTTCAACGTTTCAACTCATACATTGGGAGTTACATATATATATGTATATATATATATATATATATTATAGACTGTATGTACCTTCCTAAATGCGAATTGTGATTCGGCAACTCTTTCTCCAACACACAAGTACAAGCACGCCATGTATAGGCATATTTGATAATTAATAATACCACATAATAATGTTTATATTTTATTTTTTGAAGAATCTAAATCTAAAGTCAAAAGACGAGCGTGCGAGCATGAAGAAATGTCGACTCGGCTCAAAAACAAAATCAGAAATTACATTTATTATTAATTAGAAGGAAACAGTGCGAACAAAAAGAAAAAAAGAAAAAAAAAATACAAACTCAAATTTTTCACCCTGTTGCATGCGTCTCTCTCTTCTCTACCGTTAACCTGGAAGGTTACAACATTGATATTACTTGAAGCGGAGATATTTGGCTCTTCAAAAACCCTAATTCACCCGACAAGACAAGGGAGGACCTTGATCATCTTACGTATAAAAATAAAACGAAAAACAACAAATATTGTACAAATTACTTTAAACTAGCTAATATGATCATATCGTCAAACGTGGACGTCAGATGGTGTTCCTTGTATTAATTATTTGGAGGGCTTCCATGGCCAACACCGGGGCTATGACCGGGAGAAGTTGGGCGGAAGGCATCACCCTCGGCGATCTTGTAGTGATTAACCGAAAACCATTCCGTAGAAGGAGGCTTTGAGTTGGACTCGTATGAGGCGCCTCCAAGGACATTGGGCGGTGGATGAACACCTATTGGCCTTGAAGATGTTGTCAAGCCAAGGTTGTTAAGAAGAAGGAGAATGGCAATAAACAAAGATAATAGTGAGGCCATATTTGATGAATATTGGAAATAGGAGGACTTATGTCTACTAAACCCTAATGAAAAGGCTAGACTTGTTATTGATCTCAACAATAATAGTGCTAAAGCCTCATCACCAAACATGTAGTTTTGTGATCACAAGCGGTTGAGAAGGAAAGCTATTTAAGATAGTTTTGAAATGGCCCCACGTGTGGCATTAATGCTTTAACTTTGAACATGAACATAAAATAAGGGCTTGTTGCACATGTCTCTTTTCCTGATCAGATATTATTGTAATTTGGAAGAGAAAAGGGCGAGCATTTGGAATAATTTCCTGGATTAGCAACTTATCTATTTTTGGCTTGTTTCCACTCAATGAACCTTGTCAGAGCCATTCGTTTCCAAAACTAATTTTTATTTTTATTATTTTTAAAGAAGAGAGCATGGATTTTGATTAGACAACACCAACAATAGACTAAACAGCTTTAATTTAACATTCCTTTGTGTTTTTTATTTTTGAATTTTAATTTCCTTAATTTTGTTTAAGTTCCACAGACAGTCAGTCTGCAGCTAGCAAAGATAAAGTAAATGCTTCTTCCACTAGGCATAGAAGGGATTTGTTAAGTTGGTCAATCAACATTTTATCCTTTATGTTTATTTAAACTTTAATTGGTTAGTTTTACAATTTTTTCAAAAAATTAATTCAGGAAATTTTATGCAAGAACAAGAGGACCCTAGATTAAACAGGTATATACGTTTGACCTAATTAATTATCCCTTTTTTCTTATTTAGGATATATGTAGATGGGACTCTCTCCCTCACTTTGTTTGAGGGATTTAAGTGATTAACCCTTAATGTAAGAACCCTATCTATTTTTAGCCGCTGTAAAAAAATCATTATGACAAAGAAAAAGTTTATTAGAGAAAATCACACACCACTCTTGTTTTTCTCTAACATCTCTCGCAAAACCCAATTCAGCACCCCCTTTATATATAAGAAAACTACGGCAATTGAATTTTACAAGTTCGATCTTTGTCATTCTCTACCTAGGGCAAAATTCATTATATCATTAAATCAGGCACCATAATTGAATCATAACCACATTAATAGATCCTTATTAACTGAGATTTTGACTTTAATTATTAACCACACTAAGTTAAGAAAGCATCCACACCCCCAAAAAAAAAAAACCTTAGTAGTTCACAAGCCAATGTACCGTGCACGTACAATTGTTAGCCAATAACTGGATCGGCTTTAGTTTAAACTATATTTATACATATATATATGCATAGAAATATAAATGTTAATTTTCCTTCAAGGAGATTCCATGTGTACTAGGGGCTTATCCTTCCCTTTGCGTTTGTGAACTTTCGTCTTCTAAGAAAAGCCAAGCCTTTTTAACAGAGCCGCACTAATAGTTTATGCTGATCAACAAAGTAGTAAATATAAATATAATATAGTCACGATCACTTTGATTCCTTTTGTAGTTTTAAGGAAACCCTAGCCTTAACTCATATATATATATATATATATATATATATATATATCTTGCCAACCTTATGATTGGCCTAGCTAGGCCTATCATATATATACATATGTAGGCCTATCATATATATATATATGCATGGGTATATAGTGATCGATAGAGGTCTAGCTAGGCCTATTATAAGGTTGGCAAGATTTATATATATATAATATGCATCTCAAAGTTCCCCTCCTTGCTTGACCAATCAAATTCAAGAACCATTACCCATTCAACACCATGTGATGTTTTATTTCTATATATTAGCTGACCAAATGACGCCCTTTTGAAGATTTAAAAAAATAAAATAATTAAAAAGAAACAACTGGACATCAAGTATATTTGTATGGGCATAGGATTTCTCCTCTCTCTTTTTTCTCTTTTTCTCTTTTCAATTTTCTTTTTCGCATTTTTTCAATTTTTGTTCTAACTAGAAAATTCTTCCTTCCCAAAATAATTGTTTAAGCTTTTGTTTAAGGGGTTCAGAATTGACATACACATCTAATAAAATCTAAAAAACAGACATAAAAAAATATTCATTTTCCAAAGGTCTTGTTCTAGGTAATTAAGCTGCCTTAAATATATTTGACGATTTATCTTTTCCTATCTAAGCAAGCTTTCCTTAAATCTAAGCGAGATATAATAAACCCACTAGGATCCGTAGGCCTCATGGCTAAGAAGTATACCTAGCTAATTATTAGTGCCCCAAACCAAATCTGTGAGCTATTGCAGAACAACTTTACAACAAAGCATTAGATTCCTCAAAGTAGCAGTGAAGTTGTTAAATAATCCCAGGTATATAAATTAAAATACGCTTATTAAGTTTAATGGTTAGTTACGTGGACACGTAAGAGGCTTATTTATATGTGCAATATTGTAACACCCAGAAATTTAATTAAGTATAATTAGTGTAAAATATTGACTTAGTATGCCTTGATGTAATTTGATCTTAATTTAATTATTTTGTGACATTTTTCTAATTAGTTTTCTTTTAACTATTTCTAAGTGTTATTTTAAATTTTTGAAACAAAATAATTTACCAAATGCTTAACACATCCTTTCTTTCTAAAACTGTGCTGGACATGGTATTTTACAAAAACCACCCATGTTTCCTTTATTTAAACTCTTCTCTTCTCTCTCACTTACCCTTACTCTCTCCCTCTCACTCTCTACTTCCTCTCTTTCCCTCTCAATTTCGTTCCAAAAATTTGAGCTTAAGCTTTATCTTCAACTGGATTGGAAGCCTAGGAACGCGATTGGGCATCTACAAACTCAATTTAAAGCTCAAATTTGAGGTTAATTTACTTTATTTTTAAAATTTTAAACTTTTCTTCAAAATTTCAATTTTCTTTGTATGTTGAATCCAAGTTTCCTGAGCACCCTTCAATCTAAGTTAGGGAAACCCAAACCATCATGAATCTAACCTTGATTGAACAAAAATTGAGTTAAATCAAGTTTTATTCTTTTTCTCATTTTTGGATTTATTTGAAAATGTCTATGTAAAACTTGTTTAAAAGTGTTTAAATGTGTTCCAATGTGCTTTTCTATCATTTATGAACATTACCCATGCCTGAGAACTAAGAAAAATAGGTTACAATGAGATTTTGAGCTCGTGGAAGCCGAGACTTGAAATCTAGAATTGTCCAAACTTTGCCAATTTAGTAGGCCGAACTTGAACTTCAGTAGGCCGGATTCATAAGTTCGGCATGCTAGATTCATATCCTTGGCTAGCCAAACCTGGAGCAATTCGGCAGACCGATTCTAGGTGGCTGGTAGGCCAAACTGTGCAATTCGGCAAGCCAGACCAGGAAATTCAGCAGGCCGACCGAACTTTGAAAAAATGACTGATTTTCACCAGTTTTCACTGTTTAAACCATAGGTAGAGACTTTAACCTTATGGCATGATTTTGTGAACTCTAATGGCACACTAGGACACCATGAGATAGTATAGTATTGTAGAATACTCTAAGGTAGATATTGACAAACTGAGTTCACCTGTAAGCTTGTTTGTGGTTACGTGAAGCTAACGCATAGCGGATTGGGACTGCAGTGTTGAGCTTCTATACTAGATATCAAGGTATGACTCCAAACCTCTTTCTTTGGTAGCCATGTTTTATAAAGGGTCCACAAAATGATTTTCTTCAAAATGTTTTCAAGAAATGATTGAAATGAATTTATCGGTTATTTTCATTAACTGTTGAATAATGAAATGATCATAATGAACTAAATAATAAATGTAAATAAGAATACCTGGTAATATAAGACTTGAATAATGATACATATTAGGTCATGATGCCATACTCAGAGATCTAGTTATGTATAGAACGACCTTCGGGACAGGTCCTAAAACCCAGCTGGGCCACTACAGTGGTGATATTGTCGGTTTGCCTAACATAATGATAATGAGTTTATTTTTGGATGAATAATAGACTAATTTAGTAAGGATGAATTTTATCTATTTAAAATGTTTTATAATTCATATGCAAATGCTAGATTTTACATTCAAATTAATAATATTTTTCAACACTTAGTCCAACTGAGCCTTTCGCTCACTGTTTATATATTTTAAACTTTCCTCCTAGATGGACTTTAGCTTAGGACTAATTGAGACGCTTCTGGTCGAACACGGGAGCTGTAGAGATTTTGTTTAGGTTTCTGTTTAGTTAGATCAATGTATGCAATATTTTAATCCTTATTTCTTTTGTATTGGCTATGGTTGAATTTACTATTATCGATACTATTTTGTGCACTCATGTGGGTCCGGTGGGGCCCAACTAGTATTTAGTAGGCTTTATTATTCTATTTCATTTTATTTGCTTTAACTTAATAATAATTACTTTAATAGGTTTTAAATTGTCACATTTCCTGAATAACTCAAATATTTAATGGGTATTTTTAATTTAAAATATTGGTTTAATTAACTTAATTAGTTCGCTGCATCACTACCTGAGTCGGGGTATGTGACAGAATGGTATCAGAGCCCTAGGTTATGAATCTTGAGAATTGTGCACACATAGGTACGATAGTAAAAAACCACTGACAGTCTAATTTTGTTCTCAGAATACAGAAAATGGCACCTAGGCGTCGTCCGATTGCTGTTGACACAAACCCTGCAAATGATGAGGGCATGATGGGGGCTATGTTTGTTGCTTTTCGACAAATGGCGGTGAGGGCTAGGCCTGAGGATTCTGAGGCAAGTCACTGGTATGAGTATTTTAGGAATTTTGATGTGCATCTATTCTAACCTTTGACGAAAATGGGGATCCGTAGGCAGCTGAATATTGGTTAGACTCAATGGTGAAGCATTTGGATACCCTGGGTGTACCAACAGAATCTCAGGTGGAATTTATGACCTATAAGTTAGAAGAAAGTGTTAACACTTGGTGGAAGCAGGCGAAACACATGGAGAACAATAGGAATATTGATTGGGGCAGGTTTGAATAGTTGTTCTATGAGTAATACTTTCTACAAGGATATAGGGACCAGAAAATTGTCGAATTTTATAGATTAGAGCAAGGTGATATGGCGGTTTGAGAGTACGAGACAAAATTCACCAAATTGGCTAGGTTTGCTCCATCTACCATGGTGTTTGAGTAGAAAAAGTGCATTAAGTTTCAAGAAGGACTTAAGGGATCCATCCGATGACAATTGGTGGCATTAAGGATTTGAAATTATGGTGAGTTAGTGTCATCGGCCTTGTCAATGGAGAGCGATTATAACACCTATTATAAGAACAAGGAAAGGACTTCTGGAGGACCTTAAAGGAGCAACTAGAGGGGTAATAACAACCATCAAGCTCAGGGGAGAAATTAGTAGGGAAACACTAATAGTGGGAGTAGTAGCTCATCAGCTAAGGGATGTAGTAATCCTTACAACTTTCATTGCCACTATTACTAGGAACCAGGATGCATCAAAAGGAATTGTCCAATAAGGAATGCTCGGCAAGGGTCTCAGACTGGAGAGGGTACAGGCTGTCAGTTATAGACTCAGACTTTAGCTCCACCTCAGTAAATCCTGCAACTGCAATTCCATCAATTCACTCCATAACAAATGTCCTATCCAACGTCAGGTTATTAGCCGTAGAACTATCAAAGGAATGTCCTACAATATAGAGCACCCAACACAGCTAGTGTGCAGTCTTCTCCACTACAATAGTATTGGCCAACCAATCCTAGACCTAGTAACACCAATAAGGGAAAAGGAAAGGCCCCAGCTTAAGTTCATACCATGACTTTAGGGAGTTTAGATACTTAGACCAGCAATGCAGCAGTTGACAGTACAATTTTGGTTTCTCAATCTTTAGCTCATGTTCTATTTGATACTAGTGCCGCTCATTCTCTCATTTTGAGTTCGTTTATATATGCCTTGGGATTAGAAATAGAGGAATTCAATGAGCCTTTGATTATTACCTCACCCTTGGGGCGATTGTATGTAAACTGTATATGTAAGTCTTGTAAGATAATGATTGGGGTAAGATTCTGAAAAGTGATTTGATTGTAATCCTCATGAGTACCTATGATGTGATGTTGGGAATAGACTGGTTGTTCAGATATAATGCTCTAGTAGATTGTCACCTTAGGAAGGTAACCCTAGTGTCTGATAGGAGGACGACGATCACTTAGCAAGGTGGTAATGATCGAGTGATAAGTGAATAACTCATGAAGACATGTCTTAGAAAATGAAGGAATCTAGCTTGCTATGCACTTCTTTTGAACCTAGAAAAGGAGTTTAATGTAGCAACAAGAAATGCAGCGATACAAGTAATTGATGAGTTTGATGATATCTTCCCTGACAAGTTACCTAGATTACCACTGCACCGAAAGATTGAGTTTGGTATTAAGTTACTCCCCTAGACTGCTCTGATTTCCATAGCACTATATCGAATGGCACTGGCCAAAATGAAGGAATTGAGGAAGCGATACCAGTAGTTGAAGGAATGGCACTGTATCGAATGGCACTGGCCGAAAAGGAGTTTAATGTAGCAACAAGAAATGCAGCGATACCAGTAGTTGATGAGTTTGATGATATCTTCCCTGACAAGTTACCTGGATTACCACTACACCGAAAGATTGAGTTTGGTATTGAGTTACTCCCTGAGACCGCTCTGATTTCCATAGCACTGTATCAAATGGCACTGGCCAAAATGAAGGAATTGAGGAAGCAACAGGAACTTGCAAATAAGGGATACATTCAGAATAGTACGTCACTGTGGGGAGCGTCAGTTTTGTTTGCCAAGAAACATGATGGTACCCTTAGATTGTGTATTAATTATCGACAGCTAAATCAGGTCACCGTGAAGAATAAGTATCCTTTGTCCAGGATTGATGAGTTATTCAATCAATTAGGAGGTTCTCGGTACTTTTTGAAGATAGACTTGCGGTCTGGATACCATCAGCTTAGGATCAAAGAAGAGGATATTCCCAAGACAGCTTTTTGGACCCAGTATGGACACTTTAAGTTTTTGGTGATGCCGTTTGGACCGACTAATGCTCCTGTAGCCTTCATGGATTTAATAAATAGGATTTTCAGGCTTTATTTAGATCAGTTTATGATCATGTTTATTATGACATATTGATCTACTCTAAGACCTGGGAAGAGCATGAGCAACATCTAAGGATTGTGCTTCAGACTCTACAAGAGCACCAACTGTATGCCAAAAAGGAAAAGTATGAATTCTAGTTGATCGAGATCAAGTTTTTAGAACACATTATCTTGAAGCAAGGTATTTCAATGGATCCTTCCAAGACAGAAGTGATAGTGCAATGGGAATGATCAAGGAACGTGGCCGAGATCTGCAACTTCTTAGGACTTGCTGGATACTATAGAAAGTTCGTGTAGAATTTCTCGAAGATAGCAGCTCCATTGATGCGATTGATTAAGAAGAATGTTCAGTTCGAATGGGATGAAGAATGTGAGTATGCCTTCCAAGAATTGAAGAATCGGCTGACCACCATCCAGTACTTATCATACCGAGTAGTGACGAGCTTTATGAAGTCTGCACTGATGCATCAGGACAAGGACTTGGTTGCGTACTAATGCAACGTGGATGAGTTATGGCCTATGGATCGTGATAGTTAAGACCTCATGAGCAGAACTACTCCACTCATGACTTGGAGCTTGCCGCAGTGATTCATGCCTTGAAGATTTGGAGATGTTACTTGTACGGAGCGTCATTTTAGATTTTCTCAGACCATAAGAGCCTAAAGTATTTGTTCACTCAAAGGGTTTTGAATTTGAGGTAACTAAGATGGATAAAATATATGGAAGAGTATGATCCATCTTGGGAAAGTCTATGTGGTTGTAGACGCGCTCAGCAAGAAGTTTTCAAGAATACTCTTTTGTTTAGCACTAGAGGATTGGAGGAGAAATGCTATAGTAAGTGAATATAGGCTACAATACTATGAAGACTTTGATCAGGTTTTGATGTATCATATGGAGTCTACCCCTGCGCTTATTCAGATAGTGAAGCAGAATCAATAGCGAGATCAGCATCTACAGGGAATATGGATGTGGATTCAGAATAGAGAGCAGTTTGAAGAGTAGAAAATATGGGTAGATGGGTTGTTGTACTTCAAGGAATGTTTAGCCGTACCTATGATAAAGGAAGTGACTAAGGCTGTGTTGGACGAAGCTTACAAGTCTCAATTTGCTATTTATCCAGGAAGCATAAAAATGTAACATGATTTGAAGAGGCAATTTTGGTGGAGAGGTATGAGAAGGGATATCTTCAAGTACGTCGCCAAGTGCATGACTTGTCTTTAGGTGAAGCTAAGCATCAAAAGCCCGCAAGATAGCTTCAGCTGCTTCCCCTTCCTAGGTGGAAATGGGAGCATGTTATGATGGATTTTCTCACTAGTTTGCCACGGACAGAGCAGAGACATGATGCAATCTAGGTCATTGTTGACAGGTTGACGAAATTAACGCATTTCATGCCTTTTAGATCAATGTGTTTGAGGAGGGTTCTTAGAGAATTATATCTTGAGAATATAGTGGGATTACATGGGGTATCATTGTCCATTACTTCAGATTGAGACACCCAATTTAATGCCAAGTATTGGGGCAGTTTCCAAGAAGCTTTAGGGACGGATTTGAATTTTAGCACTGCTTTTCATCCTTAGACTGACAGGCTATCCAAGCAAGTCATTTAGATTCTTAAGGATATGTTACATTCATGTGTATTGGATTTGGGCGGGAACCAGAAAAGTGTTGGAAACAAAGTGCGTAGCGGAATTTTAAAAATTTTTCATCAGAGTAATTTCCAAAACACAAGTTTGACATGTTTATGTATAAATTAAACAGATCTTACTAACCTCAGTGTGCCGAAGAACCTCCGCGACCTGTGTAGAGAAGTAACGTCCCAGAAGAGCCTCAACCAACTGGTCTTCTTTGCTATTCTCTATCCACAACCGGAGTGAGTGTGGGCTCACACGTACAGCTCTTCCACCGGTGACTCTCCTTCCAACCAATAGAGAGAACCCAAAGCTAGTGTTCGTGATTTGTGAACAAAAGCTCTCAGGGAGTTTTTAGATGCTCACTAGAAGAGTATCACTCTTAATCTCTCAAATTGATCTGAGTAAATCATTAGACTCACTCCCTTTTTAAACCTATTGGTCCTAGGGTCAGTCCATATCAGATTTGGTCTCAGAAAAATCGAAACAGAATCAAGTTCGGATCAATATCTGATAAGATACGCGTGAAAACGCGTAATCTTATCTCCGCTGATAGGCAGGCCGAACTGTCTGATAGGCAGGCCGAACAGGCCAGTTCGGCAGGCCGAACACGTCATCCGGCAGGCCAACTGTCGAGAAAAAATCTCCGCGAATCTTTTATTTTCCACCCGAGATTCTAAAGGATAAAGTCTCATTTTTGATTCAAATAGCCCAATAGAAAAGATATCTGATCAAAACAAACTTTATCAAGATAATCTCTAAGAAAATAAATCAATTCACAATAATTCTACAAGTTTATCTTGATCCAATTTATCCAAAATTAAATCAACCGATAAACAGACAAGAATTATCTGATCACAATAATTCAACAAGTTTATCTTGAACTAATTTCTTACAAAATTAATTCAACCAATAAACAGACATGAATTATTTGATTCTTACAAAATTTTAAACCAATCTAATAAATCTGACATAAGTCACCAATTATTGGAAAAACACGCCGTGTTGTTACAGGATTTTGTGAGCTAGCAAAGGGGACCAAAATGGACCTATAAAGTTCAAGCTCATGATAATTATGAAACCCAATATCCCAGATATACATTTCACAATTATCAACTCCAACGCTACTCCACTAAAAGCTTGGAGCTGCACTCTCGAACTTTATAGAATTACGAAGCTCGTGTAGCTAAGTCTCCATGACATATCATAGTGTATCGCATCCCCATATGATCATCCATAATCGGCTTAAGGACAAGTTCTGTCTTACCTTCCTGATTATTTTTATCTTACGTTCCATTGTCTCACCATTAGAAAACTTACCATCCAAAGATAGTATACCATTCGGTTACACCTATGTATCCAAATGGTTGAGCGCTCTAGTTTTCCAATTACAGGAAAACGCATATAAGAGGATATCATTACTCCTAAAGAGGAGCTATGGATTCCATATCTATGTATAACAAGTCTACGCTATCAAGAGTCATGCCTCCAACGTACCGGCATGCATGCCACTATAGAGATGTGGGAGTCACCCATTGGTACATCAAAAGACACAAGTCGAGACAACGGGCCTATTATTCATCTCAGGATTAAGATACAATACAAATGATTGTCTAAAGTGAATCGATTTGCCAAGACAGAATTATTAATCCAAATCAATTCACTTTATGTCCCGATCCAACACATCGTCACCTATGACAACGTGCCAATGTTTCTATTCACGGAGTCCAACTCTGATGGTCAAGACAAACCATCTCCCAAAAGGGATAAAGACAACATAACAATCTTTACATGAATAAAGCGCCCAACTTTATTCCCTCGATTGTGGATCATATGTTTTAGACCGTCACCCTAAGAATTGCGTCTTCCGCATAATCATCACATCATATGCCCAATTCTTAAGGTTTAGACTGACAGTCTCAGACTACTGTTTGCTTATCATACATTCAACAAATATGAACGTAAAGAGGACAATATTTGGTATATATAAATGAATAAATTCTTTATTGATAAAAATGTCTCCAAAAACGTATTACATTTTTACTCCTTAGAGCATACATGTCTAACAATCTCCCACTTGCACTAAGTGAGTAAATACTGCAAATTTCGCATCCCCATAGCTTCCACATGCCTCTCGAAGACTCTCCCAGTAAGTGTCTTCGTGAATGGATCAGCTAAATTGTCCTCTGACGCGATCTTGCACACCGTGACATGCCCGCTGTCAACGAAGTCCTTTATCACATGATACTTCCGATCAATATGCTTACTCTTCTTGTGAAATCTTGGTTCCTTAGCATTAGCTACCGCCGCACTGTTATCACAGTACAGTGATACCGCCTTATCCATACCAAGAACTACCTCAAGATCCCCAAGGAACTTGCGGAGCCACACTGCTTCTTTCGAAGCATCACTAGCCGCCACATACTCGGCCTCCATCGTTGAATCCGAAGTGCAATCTTGTTTTGCACTTCTCCAACTGATGGCACCGCCACCTAGAGTAAATACAAACCCCGAAGTCGATTTCCTAGAATCCATGCAGGATTGAAAATCTGAATCAGTGTATCCTAGAGGAGTTAAATCCTCACCCGAATACACAAGCATATACCCTCGAGTCCTTCTCAGGTACTTGAAAATATGCTTTACCGCAACCCAATGGTTCGGTCCTGGATCCACCTGAAATCGACTCACAATCCCGACCGCATAGCTAATATCCGGTCGAGTGCAAAGCATGGCATACATGAGACTACCCACTGCAGAAGCATAAGGTACCTTCTTCATGTATTCTCTTTCTTCATAAGACTTTGGAGAGTCTTTCTTAGAAAGAGTAATTCCAGACCTAGATGGTTGCCCACCTTTCTTGGAATCCTGCATTGCAAACCTTCTGAGAATTTTATCTATGTAGCTGGCCTATGACAAAGCTATCATTTTGTTCTTCCTATCTCGAAAGATCTGGATACCGAGAACAAAATTAGCCTCACCCAAGTCCTTCATGTCAAACTGCTTGGTCAACCATAATTTGACCGATGACAACGCCCCAACGTCATTGCCAATTAGCAGAATGTCATCTACATAGAGTAGTAGAAAAACCACCTTCCCATCCTTTATGTGTTTGTAAACACATGGTTCATCCACATTTTGTGAGAACCCGTAAGTCTTGATAACTTGATCAAATCTTATGTTCCAAGAACGAGAAGCCTGCTTAAGTCCATAAATTGACTTTAGCAGCTTACAAACCTTACCCTCTTGACCCGCGACCTTGAACCCGTCTGGTTGTTCCATATAAATGGACTCATCAAGATAGCCATTCAGAAAAGCCGTCTTGACATCCATCTGCCAAATCTCGTAGTCGAGAGCGGCAGCTATAGACAAGAGAATCCGGATGGACTTAAGCATGGCTACAGGCAAAAAGGTTTCCTCATAATCGATTCCTTCCTTTTGCGTATAACCCTTAGCTACCAGTCTAGCCTTAAAGGTTTCGACCTTTCCATCCACTCCTCTTTTCCTCTTATAGATCCACTTACACCCTATAGGTTTTACCCCTTTGGGAAGATCCACAAGCTCCCAGACCCGATTAGTCTCCATAGACTTCATCTCTATGTTCATGGCCTCTATCCAAAGTCTTGAATCAACATCCTCCATGGCTTCTGCGTAAGTATAAGGATCCCTGTCATGTTCATCCGGTTCAGCCAAAAAGACTACCCCATTGAACATATACCTTTCAGGTTGACGCCCGATCCTCCCACTACACCGAAGCCCCTGAGATTGTTGTTCAGGTTTGTTTGGTTTTTCTACACTGATCGGAATGGTTTCATTCGGAACCTCCGGAGCGAACTGATCACCCCTTAACTCCTCAAGCACCATTTTGCTTCGAGGTTTAAAGTCGTTCATGTAACTCTCCTCAAGGAAAGTTGCATTAGTTGAAACCACGACTTTATTTTCCTTTGGGTTATAAAAATAACCCCCTTTAGTCCCTTTTGGATATCCTACAAACACGCAAACTTTTGAACGTGTTTCCAACTTATTCGGATCCTTAAACAGGACATGAGCTGGACATCCCCATATGCGAATATGGTTTAAGGATGTCTTCCGTCTTGTCCACAACTCGTGAGGAGTTTTAGGGACCGATTTTGAAGGCACATTGTTCAAAAGATAACATGCGGTTTGTAGTGCATATCCCCAAAAGGATAAAGGCAATGATGAATAACTCATCATGGACCAAATCATGTCCAACAAAGTCCTATTCCTTCTCTCCGCTACGCCATTCTGCTGCGGAGTGCCCGGCGCAGTCAAATGGGATAAAATCCCATTCTCTAACAAGTGTCCCAAGAACTCTTCAGAAAGGTATTCGCCACCTCGATCCGATCGAAGTGCCTTTATGGGTTTACCCAATTGCTTTTCCACTTCAGCTCGAAACTCTCTGAACTTATCATAAGTTTCGCTTTTGTGGTGCATTAGGTACACATACCCATATCTTGAGTGATCGTCAATGAAAGTGACGAAGTACTCATACCCTCCTCGTGCTCGGATGTTCATCGGTCCGCAAACATCACTATGCACAAGTTCTAGAACCCCTTCGGCCCTATTGCCCTTAGACCCGTATGGTCTTTTGGTCATTTTACCCTCCAAACAAGACTCACATTGAGGTATAGATTCCACCTTTAAGTGACTTAAAGGTCCATCCCTTACCAACCTTTGAATCCTATTCAGGTTAATATGGCCAAGGCACAAATGCCAAAGATAAGTCTTATTAGAGTGAGAAGTTTTAAGTCTTTTAGAGTCATTATCATTTATCTCAGCATTAAGCAATAAGTCCATCTTAGGTTTGATAAAATATAGATTATTTTGCATCCATCCAGAACAGATAAAAGATTTGTTTTTACGAATCACCACTTTTTCATTAAAAGATACCACGTAAGAGTCTTTAAATAAAGAAGATACAGAAATTAAATTCCTTTTAAATTTAGGAACATAAAAACAATCTCACAAAATTAAATTCCTAAAATTATCAAAGTAAAGATGGACATCTCCCACTGCTTCCGCTGAGACCAAGGATCCATCGCCCATCCGAAGCGTTAAGTCTTCACGAAGTAGACTTCTCATTTCTTTGAATCCCTGCAGAGAAACACAAACATGATTAGTTGCACCGGAATCTATGACCCAAATGTCACTAAATTCCTCAACCAAACAAGTTTCTAAATATAGAAGATCAGACCTACCTCCCTTGGAAAGGAAGTCCTTGCAATGCTTCTTTATATGCCCGACCTTACCACAGAAGAAGCACTTAAGCTTCTTTGGGTTCTTCTTCTTCTTCTTCTTGCTCTTGATTGCAAGAGGAATAGAAGACTTGCCACTCTTGGCCCGTTGCTTCTTTCCATTCCCAGAGTTAGGATTGGAACCAGAAGCAGCTACCATATTGGCCTCTCCACCAGCAGGAGACTCCTTGATCAGCAGTTCAAACTCCTGTAACTGTTTCATCAGTTCTGTCAAGGTCATATCCCGTCTATTGCTCAAATTAAAAGTAGCTCTAAACGGAATAAATTCCTTAGACAGAGTCTCAAAGACCATAGTCATCTGAGTTTCAGCATCGATGTCGGCTCCATTGGTTTGAGCCTCAGCGAGGTAACCCATGACCAACATCATATGCTCCTTTACAGATGTCTCCGGTCTCTGTCTACAGTTTAAGAGTTTCCGAAGCGCCCCTTGCCGCTTTGTTATGGCCTGGCCTCCAAACATGTCCTCAAGATTATCCAAGATCTGCTTCGCAGTCTCATAATCTTGATGTTGAGCCTGTAGCATGTTATTCATGCTAGCCATAACATAGCAGCGGGCCTGATCATTAGCATCTTTCCAGCGGTCGTACGCTTGGAATTGCTCATTACTTGAGTCTCCCGTAGGCTCGGGAGGACAAGGAGTTGTCAGTACATATTTCAGTTTCTCAAAGGAAAGGACGATGTCCAGGTTCCGTTTCCAATCATTATAGTTCTCACCGGTTAATTGGTTTTTGTCAAGTATCGATGATAAAGCGTTTTTAGACATTTTCAATCTACAATAAAGAATCATATACCAAACATAAGCAAACACATATAATAATTTAGTAAGATAACACAATCATGTAAAATCATACAAATGTGTTTATGTGTCAAAACCTTGAAAATATCACAACCTTACAACGATAATTCCCAACTCAGAATTCAACAAGCTCCTAGGGGAGTCATGCCAAATTCAATCAGGAACATGGATCCCCTCCTGATTAATATATGCCATCCAGGACCCGTATGATCCAGCATATACTAATAATCGTTTCTTTGGCCATTAATTTTATTAACAGAGCTCCTAGGGGAGGTTAATAATAAAATTAACGTGAGTGTATAACCACCGTTTCAATATTTTATCCATGATTTATAATCACCACCAAGGGGTGTGCAACCATAAATCATACTAAAATACCTTATCCTTTCAGAGATCCAATCTGGTACATGATAGAAATCCCTTCCTAGGGGTCAGGACCACCATGTTCTTCCTATGGACCAACGATGGAGGCCTTAGGTTCTCTCTTCGAAAACCTTCTCCCACTCAATCTTTTGAAGTCAAGGTTTTATTTTAAAATTATGCATGAACAATTTTAATATGAGCGGCACTCCCTATTCTATATAGCATGTTATCAATATACATGGTAAATCATATTATAATGCAGACAAGCAAAGCAATCAAGCAAAGCTACAAGCATAATAATAATAATAACCGTAATATTATGGTTCCACCCTAGAGAATAGAAAATTAAGATTACAAGAGAATAATCGAGACATTTATCGATTTTTCATCCTTGAATCCTCAAGCTGTATCCTTCTTCATGTAATATCCATCTTCAAGTCCTCAATCCCGTATGAATCGAAGACTTCATTTTTCCGGTCATATCCAAATTTAATGTTTCTCAGAATCGTCCCAAAAATAAAATTAAAACTGCATTGGAAAAATTGCACATTTTTTGGACACCTGGCAGCTCTCGGTCGGCAGTCCGATCTGGGTGATCGGTCTGCCGATCATCGTGGTTCGGCCTGCCGAACATGAAGGTTCGGCCTGCCGGCAGAGCACCAAAATTTCTGCCCCACTGTCGGCCTGCCGGACCGTACGTCTGGCCTGTCGATCTGTGACCTTCGGCCTACCGAACTGTGAGGTCCGGCATGCCGACCGAGCAGAAAATGCACATTCCAGAAAATACAATTTTAATGCAATTCATCAATTTTATTTTCAACAATTCAAAAACATAAAATTAGAGACTCTGGAAATACTTGGATGCGCCATCATCAATCTTTAAGATCCGACTTCTCGTTCCGTCTTCTCCGAATAATTATTTAATTACAAAATTCTTACAAATTAAAAATTAAATAATAATTCCTAGACGGAGATGATAGTCCGCCATCTAATTACATGAAAAATCTAGATACACATTCTAACCTCTAAGGAACCATAACCGGTATTAATTAATTAATAAATAATTAAACAACAATTTAATCAACCATAATTAATTAATAAACATTCACCACATAATCCATGACAACATATATATTATATAGAAACCTAGAGTGCCATCTCTCTATAAAATTTAATTCAAGCATTGGAGAGATTAAGATCACAAAATTTATGAATATAACATGATCACAAACTTGCAAATTTATGTAAAACCTCGGCTCTGATACCAATTGTTGGAAACAAAGTGCACAGCGGAATTTTAAAAATTTTAACATCAGAGTATTTTTCAAAACACAAGTTTGACATGTTATATGAATAAATTAAACAGATCTTACTAACCTCAGTGTGCCGAAGAACCTCCGCGACCTGTTTAGAGAAGTAACGTTCCAGAAGAGTCTCAACCAACTGGTCTTCTTTGCTATTCTCTATCCACAACCGGAGTGAGTGTGGGCTCACACGTACAGCTCTTCCACCGGTGACTCTCCTTTCAACCAATAGAGAGAACCCAAAGCTAGTGTTCGTGATTTGTGAACAAAAGCTCTCAGGGAGTTTTTAGATTCTAAAGGATAAAGTCTCAGTTTTGATTCAAATAGCCCAATAGAAAAGATATCTGATCAAAACAAACTTTATCAAGATAATCTCTAAGAAAATAAATCAATTCACAATAATTCTACAAGTTTATCTTGATCCAATTTATCCAAAATTAAATCAACCGATAAACAGACAAGAATTATCTGATCACAATAATTCAACAAGTTTATCTTGAACTAATTTCTTACAAAATTAATTCAACTGATAAATAGACATGAATTATTTGATTCTTACAAATTTTTAAACCAATCTGATAAATCTGACATAAGTCACCAATTATTGAAAAAACACGCCGTGTTGTTACAGGATTTTGTGAGCTAGCAAAGGGGACCAAAATGGACCTATAAAGTTCAAGCTCATGATAATTATGAAACCCAATATCCCAGATATACATTTCACAATTATCAACTCCAACGCTACTCCACTAAAAGCTTGGAGCTGCACTCTCGAACTTTATAGAATTACGAAGCTCGTGTAGCTAAGTCTCCATGACATATTATAGTATATCGTATCCCCATATGATCATCCATAATCGGCTTAAGGACAAGTTCTGTCTTACCTTCCCGATTATTTTTATCTTACGTTCCATTGTCTCACCATTAGAAAACTTACCATCCAAAGATAGTATACCATTTGGTTATACCTATGTATCCAAATGGTTGAGCGCTCCAGTTTTCCAATTACAGGAAAACGCATATAAGAGGATATCATTACTCCTAAAGAGGAGCTATGGATTCCATATCTATGAATAACAAGTCTACACTATCAAGAGTCATGCCTCCAACGTACCGGCATGCATGCCACTATAGAGATGTGGGAGTCACCCATTGGTACATCAAAAGACACAAGTCGAGACAACGGGCCTATTATTCATCTCAGGATTAAGATACAATACAAATGATTGTCTAAAGTGAATCGATTTGCCAAGACAGAATTATTAATCCAAATCAATTCACTTTATGTCCCGATCCAACACATCGTCACCTATGACAACGTGCCAATGTTTCTATTCACGGAGTCCAACTCCGATGGTCAAGACAAACCATCTCCCAAAAGGGATAAAGATAACATAACAATCTTTACATGAATAAAGCGCCCAACTTTATTCCCTCGATTGTGGATCATATGTTTTAGACCGTCACCCTAAGAATTGCGTCTTCCGCATAATCATCACATCATATGCCCAATTCTTAAGGTTTAGACTGACAGTCTCAGACTACTGTTTGCTTATCATACATTCAACAAATATGAACGTAAAGAGGACAATATTTGGTATATATAAATGAATAAATTCTTTATTGATAAAAATGTCTCCAAAAACGTATTATATTTTTACTCCTTAGAGCATACATGTCTAACAAAAAGACATTTGTATCTAACAGAATTTGCTTACAACAACAGTTACTAAGTGAGTATTTGTATGGCACCGTTTGAGGCACTTTATGGACAACTGTGTCAATTGCCAGTATGTTGGACAGAACTGGAGGATAAGATCATTATCAAACCTAAAGAAATCTATGAGAGCAATGAAAAGGTCGTCATTATTCATGATCGGTTGAAAGCTGCTTAGAGTCGACAAAAGAGTTACACTGATAAGAGACATCGACCTTTGGAATTCGAAGTAGGTGACTTTGTTCTCTTAAAGGTTTCACCGCACAAGGGTATTTCACATTTAGGCGTAAGTGGGAAACTTGCACCGAAGTACGTTGGTGTTAGACGTGTATGCCCTAAAGAGTAAAAATGTAATATGTTTTTGGAGATATTTTTATCAATAAAGAATTTATTTATTATTTATATACCAAATCTTGTCCTCTTTATGTTCATATTTATTGAATGTATGTTAAGCAAACAAAAGTCTGAGACTGTTGTTCTAAACCTTTAAGAATTGGGCATATAATGGACAGATTATGCGGAAGACACGATTCTTAAGGTAACGATCTAAATCACAAGATCCGCACTCCAGGGAATAAAGTTGGGTACTTTATTCATGTAAGAATTGTTATGTTGTCTATATCCCTATTGGGAGATGGTTTGTCTTGGCCATCGGAGGTGGACTCCACGAATAGAAACATTGGCGCATTGTCATAGGTGACGATATGTTAGATCGGGATATAAAGTGAATTGATTTAGATTAATAATTCTATCTCGGCAAATCAATTCACTTTAGACAATCATTTGTATTGTATCTTAATCCTGAGATGAATAATAGGCCCGTTGTCTTAACTTATGTCTTTTGATGTACCACAAGGTGACACCCACATTTTAATAGTCAAACGCATGCCAATACGTTGGAGGCATAATTCTTGATAGCGTAGACTTGTTATTCATAGATATGGAATCCATAGCTTCTCTTTAGGAGTAGTGATATCCACTTATATGTGTTATCTTGTAATTGAAAAACTAAAACGCTCAACCATTTGGATACATATGTGTAACCAAATCGTATACTATCTTTGGATGGTAAGTTTTTCTATGATAAGTTTTTCTATGGTAAGATAATGGAATGTAAGATAAAGATAATCAGGAAGGTAAGATAGAACTTGTCCTTAAGCCGATTATGGATAATCTTATAGGGATACGATATATTATAATATTTCATGAAGACTTAGCTATACAGGCTTCGTAATTCTATATAGTTCGAGAGTGCAGCTCTAAGCTTTTAGTGGAGTAGCGTTGGAGTTGATAACTATGAAATGTATATCTAGGATATTGGGTTTCATAATTATCAAAAGCTTAAACTATATAGGTCCATCAGGTCCCCTTTGCTAGGTCTCAAATATCTTGTAACGATACAATATGCTTTTCCAATAATTGGTGGCTTATGTTAGATCTATCTGATTGGTTGAAATTTAGTAAAATCAGATAATTTATGTACATTTATCGGTTGAATTAATTTTGTAAGAAGATTAATTCAAGATAAACTTGTTGAATAATTGGGATCGGATAATTATTTTTTGTTTATCAGTTGATTTAATTTTGAATAAATTAAATTAAGATAAACTTGTAGAATCATCAGGAATTGATTTATTTTCCTAGAGATTATCTAAATAAAGTTGTTTTAATTAGATAACTTCTCTATTGGGTTATTTGAATTAAAACTGATACTTTATCCTATAGAATATTAGGTGAAAAATAAAAGATTCGTTGAGATTTTTTATCGTAGGTTCGGCATGCCTATCCTTAGGTTTAGCTTGTCGATGGGGCAAGTTCAACATGTCGGTTAGACAGATTGGCATGCCAACCGCGCGATAAAAAGATCATGCTTTTCACGTGGATTTTACCATATATTGATCTGAATTTGATTTTGATTCGAATTTTTGAGGCCTTATCTAATAAAGACTGACTCCTGGGCCCAACCTCTATAAAAGGGGAATAAGTCTCATTATTATTTAGATCAATTGAGATATTAAGAGTGAAACTCTACTGGTAAGATTCTAAAAACTCCTTGAGAGCTTTTGGTCACAAATTACGAACACTAGCTTTGGGTTCTCTCAATTGGTTAGAAGGAGAGTCGCCTGGTGGAAGAGCTGTACATGTAAGCCCACACTCACTCCGATCGTGGATAGAGAATAGCAAAGAAGGCTAGTTGGTTGAGGTCTTTTTAGAATGTTACTTCTCTTCAGTGATTGAGGAAGCTTTTTGGCATTTACAAGGTTAGTAAGATCTGGTTAATTTATGCATATAGCATGTCAAACTTGTGTTTTGAAAAATACTCTAATATAAAAAAATTTAAAATTCCATTGCGTACTATTTTTCCAACAGTTGAACCATTTGAGATTTCTCACCGTGTTGGCATGGTCGTGTATCGACTCAATCTTCCTCCCGAGCTCTCTCATGTCTATGATGTGTTCCATGTATTGATGCTTTGAAAATGTCTGCCTAAGCCGAGCAAGATATCTCATTCCATGATGTACAGATCCAAGAAGACACGACCTACGAAGAGGTGCCGATCCAACTTATCGATCAGAAGGTAATAAATTTACGACGTCGTGATATATAGCTAGTGAAAGTTGTGTGGTAGCACCATAGGATTGATGAAGCGACTTGTGAATAGAGTCAACTATGAAAAAGTTGTACCTGTACTTCTTTTGCTTCTGAGATAATTTCTAATTTCGAGAACGAAATTCTTTTTAAGGGTGGAAAGCTATAAAACCTAGAAATTTAATTAAGTATAATTAATGTAAAATGGTAACTTAGTGTGCCTTGATGTAATTTGAACTTAATTTAATTATTTGTGATATTTTTCTTATTAGTTTTCTTTTAACTATTTCTAATTGTTACTTTAAATTTTTGAAACAAAACAATTTGTCAAATACCCAATACATCCTTTATTTCTAGAACCATGTGCTAGACATGGTGTTCTACAAAAACCACCCATGTTTCCTTTATTTAAACTCTTCTCCACTCTCATTTTCCCTCACTCTCTCCCTCTCACTCTCTGCTTCCTCTCTTTCCCTCTCTCACGCTGCCTCTCTTTCTCTCTTTCCCTTTTAATTTCGTTCCAAAAATTTGAGCTTAGGCATTGATCTTCAAGTGGATTGGAAGTTGATAAGAACCTCGCCAATATACTAATGAAACCCGTTATCAATAAAAAAAGGCACCAAGACCGTTTCTACTTAGATTTGGATGGAAGTCACTGCGACCAGTTGCTTATATCGAAGCAAGAACCTTGGTATATCATAGACGCCACGATCAAGGATGGAAAGCTTGATTGATAAGTCGGGGTTGAATGCCCGGATTGATCCGAAGAGTTCGTGTAGTTCATCTAAGAACCAAAGAAAGAATTTTCTCTCTCAGAAATAAACATTCATTAATCATTCATTAACCTTGGAAATGCCTATTTATAGGCCAAAATTACAAAGTGTTGCCCAAAAAGAAAAGTTGACAAATTCAAACATAACTACTAATCCTAATTTAAGCCTAAAATAAAAACCAAAAGAAAGGAAAGTCTCAATGGCTGAGAATCAGCCATTTACACGCCCAACAATTAAAGGAAAGTGCAATTTAATGCTCTTTAACAACTTGCACAAATGATCAGCCACATGTGTGCCAATAATGGGAAAGTTTCTGAAATCCTTCTATAGACTTGATCTTGCAAAATTTGAGCTGATTTCAAGCTTGACTCATCCGGATTCTTCTAGAACTTGGATCAAATTGATGCACCTTTGTGGCTGACGTGGGCCTGGGTCAATGGGCGTGCACAAATTTACTTGATTCTAAATTTTGTGAATCAGCCCATTTAGTGCTTCCTTGAATTTCTTAGCTCTAGCTCTTGTGATTGGTCCAATAGGAACTTGTATTGGGTCAACCACATTCGTTGCATTTAAGCTCCCCACGTCTCTATCATTCCCCTCCTCTTGACAAGGATTTGTCCTCAAATCAGACTCTGCATCAAAAGGACTCAAATTAGAAACATTGAAGGTAGCACTTTCATTATACTCACCTGGTAAATCCAACTTGTAAGCATTGTCATTAATTCGTTCAAGGACTTGAAATGGACCATCTCCCCGCGGTAACAACTTTGACTTTCTTTGTTCCAGAAAACACGCCTTTCTAAAGTGCAACCACACCTAGTCTTCGGGTTCAAAAATCAGCTTATGTCACCCCTTATTGGCTTGCTTTGCATATTGTTTCGTTCTTCATTTAATGTTGAGTCTTGCTTTCTCATGAATCGGTTTAATAAAGTCAGCCTTCCTTTTGCCATCTAAATTAACACGCTCAGAAACAGGTAGTGGTGATAAATCCAATGGTGATAAAGGATTAAAACCTTAAACAATTTCAAAAGGTGAATACTTAGTAGCAGAATGGACAGAGCGATTATATGCAAACTCAACATGTGGTAAACAGTCTTCCCATGTTTTAATGTTCTTACAAATGATTGCTCTTAATAAGGTTGACAAAGTCCTATTTACTACCTCAGTTTGACCATCAGTTTGTGGGTGGCAAGTAGTAGAAAACAACAACTTAGTACCTAACTTACTCCACAAAGTCTTCCAAAGTAGCTCAAGAACTTAGCATCTCTATCTGAAACAATTGTCCTAGGCATGCCATGTATTCTCACAATCTCCCTAAAGAACAATTCAGCAACATGCGACACATCATCAGTTTTGTGACAAGGAATAATATGTGCCATCTTAGAAAATCGATCTACAACCACAAACACACTATCCTTCCCACGTTTGGTCCTAGGTAAACCTAACACAAAGTCCATTGAAATATCAATCCAAGGCTCACTAGGAATCGACAAAGGTGTGTATAAACCATGGGGTTGTGCTCTCGATTTAGCTTGCCTACACATGACACATCTACCACATATCCTTTCAACATCCCTTTTCATGTGTAACCAAAAGAAGTGTTCCTCCAAAATAGCTAAAGTTTTAGCAATTTCAAAATGCCCCATCAATCTGCCACCATGGGATTCCCTCACTAAAAAATCTCTCAAAGAACAATTAGACATACAAAGCTTATTCTCCCGAAACAAAAATCCATCATGTCTATAAAATTTACCCATTGCGTTTTTCTCACAAGCTCGATACTCCACACTAAAATCTTGGTCTAAAGGGTATAAATCCTTAATATGCTTAAAACCAAGCAGTTTAGCGACAAGGATAGAAAGTAATGCGTACCTACAAGAAAATGCATCTGCAACGATATTCTCCTTACCTTGCTTATATCGGATGATGTAAGGAAATGTCTTGATGAATTCCACCTAGTAGGCATGCCTCTTGTTCAACTTTTGTTGTCCCTTCAGATGTTTCAATGACTCGTGATCAGTGTGAATCATGAATTCCTTGGGCCATAGGTAGTGTTGCCAAGTCTTTAATGCTCGAACCAACACGTACAACACCTTGTCATAAGTTAGGTAATTTAGTTTTGACCCACTCAATTTTTCACTGAAATAAGCGATTGGTCGTCCTTCTTGCATCAGCACGGCACCTATACCTACACCAGAAGCATCACATTCAATTTCAAATATTTTAGAAAAATCAGGTATTACAAGTAAAGGAGCATGAGTAAGCTTATGCTTAATAAGCTGAAATGCCTTCTCTTGTTCTTCTCCCCACTTAAACCCAACGTTCTTCTTGATTACTTCTGTGAGTGGTGCAGCCAAAGTACTGAAATCCCTTACAAACAGCTAGTAAAAGCTGGCAAGTCCATGAAAACTCCTTACATCTCCAATGCTTATGGGACTTGGCCATTCTTGGATAGCCCTAACCTTTTCTTCGTCGACCTGTATACCTTGAGCACTAACAACAAAACCAAGAAATACAAGCTTATCCGTGCAAAAGGTACACTTCTTAAGATTAGCATACAACTTTTCCTTCCATAAAACATCTAAAACAAGTTTCAAATGTTCAATATGATTGTCCAAGTTGCTGCTATAGATCAGGATATCATCAAAATATACGATGACAAATTTCCCAATAAAAGCTCGCAAAACATGGTTCATTAAACGCATAAATGTGCTAGGCGCATTGGTTAAACCGAAAGGCATTACCAACCACTCATACAAACCTTGTTTTGTTTTGAAAGCTATCTTCCACTCGTCTCCCTCTTTCATGCAAATTTGATGATATCCACTTTTCAAATCAATTTAGAAAATACACATGCACCATGCAATTCATCTAACATGTCAGCCAAGCGAGGAATGGGATGTCGATACTTTACCGTGATGTTATTGATGGCTCGACAATCAACACACATCCTCCAAGTCCTATCTTTCTTAGGCACAAGTAAAACTAGTACAACACACGGGTTCATGCTTTCTCTCACGTACCCCTTCTCCATCAACTCACTTACCTGCCGTTGGAGTTCCTTTGTCTCCTCAAGATTACTCCTATAGGCTGGTCGGTTTGGAATTATAGCTCTAGGTATGAAGTCGATTTGATGTTCAATCTCGTGGATTGGAGGTAAACCTTGCGGTGTTTCCCTGGGAAAGATATCCTCATATTCCTACAAAAGAGAAACAACATAACTATGCAAGGTGGAATCAAGATCGTTAGTGTTTAATAGCGCCTCCTTGTACATGAGTAAAATCATCGGCTGATTAGAAAACAAAGCTCTTCTCACATCACTCTCTCTTGCATAAAAGTTTGTTTTTCTCTCTATTTTTACCTCATTGGCCGAATCTTCTTTTATATTGGCTCTCTCAATGTTCTCTCCTTTTCTCTCCTTTTTCTCGACCCCTCTATCTTTTTTCCCTCTCTGGCCAAACTCTCTCTCTACACTCCAACACTCATTTTTTTCACTCCCTTTCTCTCTCTTTTTCTCATTCTCTCCTTTTTGTTCACTCTCCTTTTGTAACCACACTTGATCTTCATGAACCTGTTTAGGTGTCATTGGTACAAGAGTGAATGGTCTCTGGTTGTGCACAAGAGAATATTTATTATTGTAGCCATCATGTTTGATTCGACGATGAAATTGCCATGGTCGACCTAGTAACAAGTGCCCGACTTGCATTGGGACTACATCGCACAAAACTTCATCTTCATATCTACCAATGCAAAACAAAGTTAATGCCTGTTTAGTTACCTTCACTTCACCACTATTATTCAACCATTGCAACTTGTAAGGTCGAGGATGTTTGGTCATTGGCAGCCCTAATTTGTCAACCATAGTAGTGCTAGCAACGTTCGTACAACTCCCTCCATCTATTATCACACTACATATCTTGTTCTGCACGTGGCACCTAGTATGAAAAATGTTCTCACGTTGCTCTTCTTCTTCCTCTTTGGCTTGTACACTAAGGGCTCGTCGAGTGACCAACAATTCACCTTGGGTAGCATACTTCTCCTCATCCACGTCCTCCAATGGTAGCATGGAGTCCTCGTCCGATTCGTCATCTGTAACAACCTCTCCATCGTCCCGTAACACCATCACCCTTTTGTTCGGACATTGGCTTAAGATGTGACCCCTGCCTTGGCATTTGAAACATTTAATATCATGGTTTTGAGAAGTGGATGAATCATGTTTACCTTGGTTTGAAGGGCTAGTCGTGGCTGGTTTTGGCTCGAACTTAGGCCTAGCGACCGATTTCTCTTCTCTCTTCCCATAATTCGGCTTCCATGAAGAAGGTCCCGAGCTAACATTCGTACGTGAACTACCCCTCCTCTTGAGCTGCCGCTCTATCGTGATGGCCATGTGCACCATGTCTTCTAATTCTATGTAGTGTTGCATCTCCACCCTATCTTGAATATCTGGATTTAGCCCTTGCAAAAATCTTGCCATGGTTGCTTCTCAATCTTCTTGAACATTGGCTTGTATCATGGCTATTTCCATTTCTTGATAATATTCCTCCATACTCCTGTTTCCTTGTCTAAGTCCTTGCAACTTTTTGTACAATTCCCGGTGTTAATGGCTGGGCATAAATCGCTTTCTCATCACTGTTTTCATCTTTTCCCATGTCTCAATTGGGTGTTCTTGGTTCCATCGCCTATTCATTACCAACTGATCCCACCATTCAATCGCATAGTTGGAGAACTCAATTGGAGCAAGCTTAACTTTCTTTAACTCTGAGTAGTTATGGCAACCGAACACTAGCTTCACTTAATTCTCCCACTCTAGGTAAGCTTCGGGGTCATTTTTCCCATGGAATGGCGGAATCTTCATTTTTATACCTCCCATATTATTGTCTTCCTGGTCCCTAGCTTCTCTATTCCCATTTCCATGCCTAAATCTACCCCTATTTATCGGCGGTTCCTCCAACTCTTCTAATTCATCTTCCTTCAAAAGGACACATCCACCCCTCTGCCTATTTTGCATGTCTTATGGCTGCCTATTACGTGTTCTAGCATCAACCTCATCTAATCTCTCCTGAATGGGCTCTAGCACTTGCGTCAACAACCGTTCCATTTGCCTCATTAATGCTTGCAACTGAAGATTTGGAACATTTTGTTGTGGAAGGTCATCTTCGGCTTCTCTTTCTTGATTCGGATTCTTTTTTTTAAAAAAAAAAACCTGCAAAACAACGTTAGATAATAAAGGACCTTACTTCTCTCCCTCACGTGTTTCACTCTATCACTTGGTCACTCAGTTCACTTGAGTTTCACTCAAATAATTGGCTTTTACCCTCAAATGTTCTCACCACTCTTGCCTTTTTTTTCACTTGTTTATTCTCTCTTTCGGTTCTTTTGGAATTACGCAAACAACAATCAAATCTATCCGGTAACAAATTCAGCAACACGTTTTGATACGCAGTTTAGAATGAAGCAAATTTTTACATTGCGAGTTGAGGTCAAATTTGGACTCCTGGACACTCAAACAATGGAAAGGAAACAAAAAATTTTAAGAAGGGTCTCCAGACTCTCTTTTTTTTTTTGGATGCTCTTGATTTTTTTTTCTTTTCTTTTCTTTTCTTCTCTTCTTTTTTTTTTTTTTTTGTGAAATTCGGCAAGAACAAAGACTAATAGACTAAGAAACACAAAACAGTAAGCTACAACCTAAACTTGAAGCCCAAGACACTAGTTACCCAAAACCAAAACTAACCCTAGCAGCCCTAGGTGAAATTTTGGACAACACTAAGTTCTTTCCCAAACAAGAATTCACAAAACAACCTAGAATAGAATTTCGGATATGACCTTGTCAACAAACCAAAGAAAGTGCAAGAAACACAAACGAGGATGCAAGAACCCTATGAATTTAACAAACTCAAAATAATTTTTTTTTTTTAATTTTTGAATGAAATAGAACCTAAGTAATAAATCAAAATTCAATAACAAATAAGAATAGACAAACCTGAGGCTAGAACCTCGCTCTGATACCAGATGATAAGAACCTCGCCAATATACTGACGAAACCCGTTATCAATAAAAAAAAGGCACCAAGATTGTTTCTACTCAGATTTGGATGGAAGTCACCGTGACCCATTGCTTTTATCGAAGCAAGAACCTTGGTATATCGTAGAAGCCACAATCAAGGATCGAAAGCTTGATTGATAAGTCGGGGTTGAATGCCTGGATTGATCCGAAGAGTTCGTGTAGTTCATCCAAGAACCAAAGAAAGAATTTTCTCTCTCAAAAATAAACATTCATCAATCATTCATTAACCTTGGAAACGTCTATTTATAGGCCAACATTACAAAGTGTTGCCCAAAAAGAAAAGTTGACAAATTCAAACATAACTTCTAATCCTAATTTAAGCCTAAAATAAAAACCAAAAGAAAGGAAAGTCTCAATGGCTGATAATCAGCCATTTACACGCCCAACAATTAAAGGAAAGTGCAATTTAATGCTCTTCAACACCTTGCACAAATGATCAGCCACATGTGTGCCAATAATGGGAAAGTTTCCAAAATCCTTCTATAGACTTGATCTTGCAAAATTTAAGCTGATTTCAAGCTTGACTCATCCAGATTCTTCTAGAACTTGGATCAAATTGATGCACCTTTGTGGCTGACACGGGCCTGGTTCAATGGGCTTGCAGAAATTTACTTAATTCTAAATTTTGTGAATCAGCCCATTTAGTGCTTCCTTGAATTTCTTAGCTCGGGCTCTTGTGACTGGTCCAACAAGAACTTGTATTGGGCCAACCACCTTTCTTGCATTTGAGCTCCCCACGTCTCCATCAGAAGCCTAGGAACGCAATTGGGCATCCACAAACTCGATTCAAAGCTCAAGTTCGAGGTTAGTTTATTTTATTTTCAAAACTTCAAACTTTTCCCTAAATTTTTCAATTTTCTTTGTATGTTGAAACCCGAGTTTTCTAAGCTTTAGGGAAACCCAAACCATCATGATTATAACCTTGATTGAATAAAAATCGAGCTAAATCAAGATTTCCTCTTTTTCTCATTTTCAGATTTATTTGAAAATGTCTATGTAAAACTTGTTCAAAAGTGTTTAAATGTGTTCCAATGTGTTTTTCTATCATTTATGAACATTACCCATGCCTGAGATCCGAGAAAAACAAGTTAAAATGAGATTTTGAGCTTGGAGAGGCTGAGACTCGAAATCTAAAATTTTTCAAATTTTGTCAGTTTGGCAGGACGAACTTGAACTTTGACAAGCTGGATTCATAAGTTTGATAGGCCAGATTCATATCCTCGACAGGCCGAACCTAGGGCAGTTTGACAAACCGGTTCTAGGCGGCCGGTAGGCCAAACTGTGCAATTCGGCAAGGCCAAACTTTGAAAAAATGACTAATTTTCATCGGTTTTCACTGTTTAAACCATAGGTAAAGACTTTAACCTTATAGCATGATTTTGTGAACTCTAATGGCACACTAAGACACCATGAGATAGTATAGTACTGTAGAATACTCTAAGGTAGATATTGACGAATTTAGTTCACCTTTAAGGTTGTTCATGGTTTCATGGAGCTAATGTATAGCGGATCGGGACTACAGTGTTAAGCTTCTATACTAGATATCGAGGTATGACTCCAAACCTCTTTCTTTGGTAGCCATGTTTCAAAAAGGGCTTTGGCCACAAAATGATTTTCTTCAAAATGTTTTCAAGAAATGATTGAGATGAATTTATCGGTTATTTTCATTAACTGTTGAATAATTAAATGATCATAATAAATGAAATAATGAATGTAAATGAGAATACCCAATAATATAAGACTTGAATAATAATACATATTAGGACATATGCTATACTCAAAGATCGGGTCATGTAGAAAACGACCTTAGGGGCAGGTCCCAAAATCCAGCTGGGCCACTACAGTGGTGGTACTATTGGTTTGCCCAAGATAATGATAATGAGTTTATTTTTGGATGAATAATAGGCTGATTTGGTAAGGATGAATTTTATCTATTTACTATGTTTTATAATTCCTATGCAAATGCTAGATTTTACATTCAAATTAAGAATATTTTTTAAAGCTTAGTCCTATTGAGCCTTTCAATCACTATTTATATGTTTTAAACTTTCCCCCTAGATGAACTTCAGCTTAGGACTGATTGAGACGCTTCTGGTTGGACACAGGAGCTGTAGAGATTTTGTTTAGGTTTCCATTTAATTAAATCAAGGCATGTAATATTTTAATCCTTATTCTTTCGTATTGGACTGTGGTTGTAATTTATTATTGTCGATACTATTTGTGTGCACTTATGTGAGTTTGGTGAGGCCTGACTAGTATTTAGTAGGCTTTATTATTCTATTTCATTTTATTTACTTTAACTTAACAATAATTGCTTTAATAGTTTTAAATTGTCACGTTTCCTGAATAACTCAAATATTTAATTGGCATTTTAATTTAATATATTGGTTTAATTAACTTAATTAGTCCGCCATGTCACTACCCAGGTCAAGGTATGTGACAGAATGGTATCAGAGCCCTAGGTTATGAACCTATGCACACATAGGTACGACCATAAAAAAGCACTGACAGTCCAATTCTGTTTTCAGAATTGAGAGAATGGTACCTAGGCGTCGTCTGGCTATTGCTGACACAAACCCTAGAAATGAAGAGAGCATAATGGGGGCTATGTTTGCTGCTTTCTAGCAAATTGCATTGAGGGCTAGGCCGGAGGATTCTGAGGCAAGTCACTAGCATGAGTATTTCAGGGAATTTCGACGTGCATCTATTCTGACCTTTGATGAAAATGGGGATCCGCATGCAGCTAAATATTGGTTAGACTCAATGGTGAAGCATTTGGATACCCTGGGTGTACCAACAGAATATCGAGTGGAATTTGCAGCCTAAAAGTTAGAAGGAAGTGTTAACACTTGGTAGAAATAGGCAAAACGCATGGAGAACAACAGGAATATTCATTGAGACTGGTTTGAACAGTTATTCTATGAGTGATATTTTCCACAAGGATATAGGGACCAGAAGATTGTTGAATTTTATAGATTAGAGCAGAGTGATTTGACGGTTCTAGAGTACGAGACAAAATTCACCGAATTGGCTAGGTTTGCTCCATCCACCATGTTGTCTGAGCAGAAAAAGTACATTAAGTTTCAAGGACTTAGGGGATCTATCCGACGACAATTGGCAGCATTAACGATTCGAAATTATCGTTAGTTAGTGTCATCGACCTTGTTAGTGGAGAGTGATTATAAAACCTATTATGAGTTGTACCACCTCCTACACATTAACTTGCAAAGCTTAAAAAAAAAAATAGAAAATATTTCAAACGTTCCAAATAGAGTTGGACATGTTGTTTTGAACCAAAAGGTTTCATTTTTGAAAATATTTCAAAACCAATATCTAACGAGTCCATATTTAAGATCAAAGTAAATGAAAAAAATTTTCTAAATACAAAAGCATAACCTATATCTAAAATTTTTCATACCCAACTTGCATGAATTAAAACTACAACAATTTAAACTTACAAGAGCTATACATATACACAAATAAAACTTTATTACATGCCAATATCATCAAAATAAGATCACAAACTTATCTTAATCTTAAAAAAGAAAGGTTTAGATTGTAATACCCTTGAAAATATATCCTTGTGTGGTTCCAACCAAGTGGTTTTAGCCTTTGGAGAATAGGGGTGAAAACAAAGAAAATGAGCTCTTGTTGGTGGAGTCTATTTATAGACAAAGGCTTAAATTTAGTTAAATTTCTACTTAACTATTAACTCATAATTAAAGTGTTTTATGGACACTTAAATGGGAAAAAATATTGGTGTAAAAACACATAGAGTTGGCGCTAAGGAAAAGGAAGAAAATATCTCATTAATTTTTTCACTTTTTGGACCATACTTCACACCACGACTTTCACTATGCATAGTCAAATCTTGTCTTTTTGTCATGGCGCTGAACCCACAAAATCCCATGATTCCTGGAAGAAAGATAAAATTTTGACTAGTTGAGGGAACTAACCAGCTGTTAGGAAATTCCGGATTCCATCGGGTTTATTCATCTCGGTCTACAACATCTCTCTATAAATCAATAATGATATAAATTCATAATCGGGTAATAAAATTAAATTGTTTTTTATCTTAAATTATTCCTAAATTATATAAGTCACATTATATATATTGATTCAGTCACAAAAATCAAACATGATATTTTTAGAAAAATTCTTGACTTAAATATGTAAATTATATGATTTAATTGTAGAGATTTTTCTCGGTCCTTACAACAAGGTGGAGAAAACGTTGTTAAATTGTAACATGTGAACATAACACACCACAGTTGCCGTTGAAAAATGAGAACACCTCTTAAACAAGAAGCCTACCACCACACGGAACACCCCAAGGAAGCACGGCCGCCACTTGATGGGCATGTAGAAAACTACTGAAGAATCGAATGGCAACACCCTCCCCTACACCAAGTATGATCTATCCCAACAAAAGTGCTACTTAATGCACAACTATCACCACCAGGAAGCCCACAACAAGACGAACCCATGGACCAAGTTTCGAGTCTCGGATCTCAACGAGTTAATGATATTTTATCCAGTAATTGAGTGTAAAACTTCATTTAATATATTCATTATTGATGACATTATTGATGATATATCCGGTATCATAATTAGCCATTCTAGTGTTTATTTATATTTTGTCCTTTTTTAATGATGAGCCTTATCCTTTTCTTAACTAAATCTCAAAATGTATTGATGGAGTTATGTCTCCTAGGAGTAAGAAGACATAGTATTTTCTTATTTATATAATTTTCAAGGCAAAAATTTTTAGGGTCGGTTTGGTAAATATTGGATTTGAATTATTTTAATTTGGATTATTTTAATTTAAGTTGTGTAATTTGAATTATGTTATTTAAATTGCTACTCGAATTGACGTTTGGATGCATATTTAAAGTACTAATCTGAATATAGAATAAAATTATAATTTGTATTTGGATAGATAGTGGAAAAAATTTTGATTAATTAACAAATCTAACAAAATCTTAATGTTGACGATATTAAAAATATGCAATATAGATCTTGATTTATTCTTCTCTTTATTAGGAATGTAATGAAATAAGAATCGTCTCAATTGGATATCAAATGAAAAAGATGATTTTTTTCATATATATAGGAAAAAGGATATGGGATTTTGCTATAACAAATTGATCCGAGTCTAAAAAGTTTAAGGGAAGAGTAGAACTCTAAAAACTTGTATTCAAAGGATTTATTAGATTTGAATTTTGGGAGAAGCAAACATCTATCCAAAAAATTCTTTAGACTCAGAGTTCAAAGAGTTAGCTCAATACGCCAAACAAACGGACCCTCAGATCTTAATGTGGATGAAACTTTCTTTGACCACTAATGGATTTCATAATTAATCAAATAATATATGGTAATTTTAGATTTGATGCGACACCCAAGAATCTGTATTAAGCGCAGAGACAACTAATAGTGTATTTGGCAATATTAGTTTTAATAAAAAATTTTAGTTCCTACATTATAAAGCTATTACATGCTATAATATTATCAAAATTGATTCAAACCACACTTTTCAAACTCCCTATAAAATATGGTGGGTCTCTAGAAGGACTTTTTTAGATTTTTTAACTAATATTATAACTTCAAGCTTGAGGTGTAAAAAGCCAAAAGTTTAAAACAATTTAGTGATCAAGATAATTCCTCCATGTTTGTTGTCTGGTATGTGCTCTGTGACGAATGAGATCTTGAGTCACGTTGATAAGATGCAAGTATTAATGGTGCATCATATTACAAAATTAGATAGAGTTGCTTTATATTTAAAAGGGATTCACATATTTTCACTTCTATTGGACAGCCATATCAAAGCAAAGGTGAGATGCAAGTTATTTGTTATCAGACATTAAAGATGGAATCTCACATATGGTGAATTTATTAGTAGTGAATTCCTTGCATTATTTATCACCAAATGCATGAGTGCATAAAAATTGCCAAATAGCATTTTAGGACCTAGTAAGAATCAAATTAATAAAATTTATGTATGAGGTAGATCAACAATAGTTTATATTTCAATACTCCGTCTCACATGCATGTCGGAAATAAGCTAATTATGTATGAGTACATAGCCTAACATAGAAAAAGGGTGAAGCTATAGCAGGGGTAACTTTTTTCTCCATTAATGGAGTACAATTTGGAACCCTTAGATTAAAAATCTATGGTCCAAAATGATTTTGTCTATAAAGCCAACTATGAAGATTACCACACTTGATTGCACTCTTCTTTTTAAATTTTATTATTATAATATTAGCCTAAATTTCATTAAAAAAATCATTTTTTATCCAATTAAATATCAGCCATTCATCTAATTAACTCTAAATCTTGTCCCTTAGCTCTTCCTAATCCTAACAACACATTAGACTCCAAAGTTTTCAGCCCCAAATTTTTAAGAGTAACCCCCATCACCTCCAGCTTCCATCCTTATTTGTCTCAATCGCCGCCTGTCCTGACTGCCCTCCCAGCCTCTCACCAGAGTTTTACAGCGGCCCGCATCTTCTGCACCTCCTAGCATTAAAAGCACAATCAGACCAAATCAAAATACAAAACTAGAAAATAGAGGAAAAACGATTGAAAAAAAATTGATCTGCTGTTGCAAGAACCATCATGGGGGCTTGTTGTGTTGTGAGACATCACGATCCACAGCCTTCATCAATCATCTGTATCTGGGTTTTCTCCTCTGTCATTGATGAAGATCTTGGCCTTACTAGTTCGCTCGTCGATCTCTTTCAGTGCATGATTTCTTCCCCCGACACTCACCTCCTCCGCTTAATCAACAAGAATCTATAGGGAAGACCTTGTGCTTAGATTTGCTGTATAATTTGCTTCAACAAATTTAATTTCTTTTGGTTTGTTATTTAACTTCTCTCAGCGGCACTCCTCCCTGCGATGCTCCTCCTAACATTTGGGTTTTTAAAGTCAAAGTATTTTTCGCTTGTATCGTGAAAATTAATTTAGATGTGAAAATTAATTGGGTTTTTTGAAGCTAATCTGTATTTGGAGTAAAGTTAATTTGTTAAATGTATGTATTTTTTTATTAATTATTTGTAAAATCAATTGGAGTATTTATATGAAATTTATATAATTAGTAAGTTTAATTTTGTGATTAAAGTTAAAATTATTGTAAAAAAAAACATTATTATCAAATCTATTTATTTAAAAATAATATGAATAATTATTTTCTAATGAAAAAAGTGTATGATAGTTATTAAAAGAACGAGAGATTCAATTATGTAAGAGATCTATGAAAGATAGGATATTTTTATCAATATTTAAAAGGTTAGGCTGAAAAAATGAACGACACAAAATAGAATAGATATTTTTAATTATTTTCATTTGTATTTACACGTAATTGGATGCAAAAGGGACTTTGCAGACCTTCGGTGAGATTGAGTACCAATCTGTTGGATCGTTCTCCATCGGTACAAAATAAAAACCATTCTCCAAAAAAACCAAAAACATATTAAAGGACCAACATGTGATGATAATTCTAAGGTTTTTATCATTTTGGTTCCTTGTATCTTAAAAAAAAATCATATTTGGTACTTTATTGTTTAAAAAATATCAAAATAGTGTCTTAAAGTTTTGAAAATATTATTTTGGTGCCTTGAGTTTGTGTTTTGTGACGTAAAATTTTTAACTTATCCTTTTATTAATGAACCTCAAATTATTTTGTGAAAACTATAAAGAAAATAAATACAAATAATGCCAAAAAATTAATAAGTCTGTATATATGGTCTGAGTTTTGTTTAATTTTTTTGTTTTAATTCTATTATAGATTTATAACATTAAGTTGGGAGTCATTAATAAAAAATTAAAAAGAAAAATTCACATCAAAAAACACAAACTCAAGGTACCAAAAGGATATTTTTGAAAATTATATGGTACCATTTTGATATTTCTTAAACAACATGATTCCAATTTAATGTTTCTAGAAAATACAAGATAACAAAATTATAATATATCTAATTTTAAAGGAGATAAAGAGTGGGATTGTAGGAATTTGAGTTCAAGGTCTCCTACTCTAATACCATGTTAATTTATTTTTCAAACAACATGATACCAATACAAGATAACAAAATGATAATATCCCGAATTTTAAAGAAGATAAAAGAGTGCAATTACAGAAATTTAAACTTGGGACCTCCTACTCCAATTCTACGTTAGTTTATTGATCCATTCTTAATAACAAGGGTGGGTCAACAGTAATTTTATACTCTAACATGTTTCATTTAAACAAAATAATCGATTCACACCTTATAAAACATCCCAGGCTTATGTTTCTTACTAGAGAGAGAAAACGATTAGTAGTAATAAGGAGAGAGAAATTAAAGAGAGATTTTTTTTTTTTTTCCTCCGAGCAATGTGAGGAAAGAGACTAATGCGATTACAAGCTGAATAAATAGAATTTTAACACAAAAGTTTTCTAAAAAACATATAAGCTTGGGATTTTGTCCTGCCAGTAGAGTAACATACAATAAGATCTTGTGTCAAATTAGTATCATGTTAAAGATTTTTAAATTGATATTAAAGATTTTGGTTCATTTTAGAATTTCAAATAAGCCGGTTCCTGCATGCTGGAGTATTCAAGGAAAGTGTGAGCATCTAAAGGTTTATTCATCAAAACCGTGACGTTGCGGTCGCAATACAAGTATCTTAACTGTATGGTCATTTCCTATGTTAGAGTTAAAACATTAATTAACCTTTAGTCATTGAGCTTAGACAGTAAAAATAGGCAACCGGAGGAAAGAAGAACAGAAGCGGAGAAGCAGAGCAAATCCAGAGGAGAGTTGATAGCAGCTTTCTTGCTCTTGTCGAACAAACCAATTAGGAGAAGCATCACTATTACATGTCCAAGCTTTGTTTTCAGCTCATTCACTGTTTTTATATCCAACCATTTCGGCCTTTCCTGAAAACCCCAAACATACCAAACATAATCTATGAGTCAACAAAGTATACTCGTAAAAACCCGAAATTGGACAACCTCAACAAGACAAAAACAAGAAACAAATCTCATTTTCCCAAGGTTTTTCAAACTACAAACTTAATATTGGATTACTGCTAATTTCATGATTATTGCGCAAGGCCAGGATTGGCACATTCTGTTACTCAAAACCCAAACTTTAACCAACCGGAATTGTTGAATTATAAAAACCGCTATCAATGTCCAAAACAAATCTAAAAACTAAACCTTCAGAGTGAATAATCCAAACAGATTTGATCTGTAACGAGCTTTCTCTTCTGATAGAGACTTTGCGGTACCAGGATTGCTGACGAACAGCTCATACAAACCCATTCCAAACACCAGCATCACCGTTCCCAAAAGATAAGCATCTAAACATGCAATAAAAGTCACATCTTAGTAGCCTCAACTTGGAAAAATTTGTTATAGAATGGCATTCATTTTCTCACATGCATAAATGTCAACATACATGATGCAAATAGTTTGGTTCTTTTCTTGAAGACAACAGAAAATTAATCAAGCAAGAGAAGTTATATCGCTAGGAAAAAGTAGGATCGTTAATGACTTTTGTGCATGAAGGAAAACGATGACAAATATCAGCGAAAGAAATCCATGAACACGCACCTATGGCCTCAACCAGCAGCAAAATGACTTTGCCATGGTTTACGATATATTCCACGAAGGATTGTATAACACAAGTGCTTCCCTGCATGTCAGCCTCACCAAGCGTCAATCATTTGTTTAAAATAGTATAGACTTGATAAACATGACCAAGTGTGCTATTCAAACTTCATTCTCAACTAAAATATTATAAGCACCGTAAGACACTTTTTTCCACAAGATAGTGAGGTGGAAAGAAGGGAAAGGAAAGAGGCATCTCCTTCTCAAATGTGGTTTTTGCAATGAAGGGGAAAAAATGTATTCTTTGACTGGTATGTATTAACATGTGGATGTAGAAATGTGTTTATTTCTCAAGCACTTGAAAGAAAAAGAAAAAAAAAAAAAAAAGAAATAAGAGCGAGAGCGGATGAAGATATTACCACCAGCCAAATGGCAATGAGGCAATAAACAATGCGATGAGTTGTGCAAAATCAAAGAGTTGAGCAGAACAATCGAGATAACTAATATGTCTTACTTTTCGGTACGCAACTAATCATTACATTTTACCTTATTGATTCCTGATAGCATATGAAATATAAAACATGGCATCTGGAGAGATCTATCGTCAGTGGGAGATACTCAAAATTTTGAGCTTCTTTCGGTAATAGAAAGTCTAGTGGCATTTTGTTTGTTGTTTGACTACTTAAATAAGTAAATGGAAATGTCACCTTATCACAAATATGGAGGAACCCCTGCCCATTTTGGCCAACATAACCATAAAAGGGACCAAACCACCGGTCAGAATACATAACTTTTTTCTACTATCAGATTTCCCAATGGAAATTACGGAATGCAAACTTTCACCTTGTGTTTATTCTTCTATTTTAATAGACAAAATTTTTAACTGTTGACAGTGGAAACAAGCTATTTGTGACACTTAACACATCTAACCATATATTCCCTTGATAATAAAAAATATATAAAAAAAATGCTGTAACCATACATTCTACTCAGATACCAAACTATGCTTATAACAGATTTTCCTTGGAATACCAAATATTGGAATCACTTGTTCCTCATCGCACTCTCACAAGCTCTATAAATTAAATATATGAACACCTAACAATAGCAAGTCACTAACACTACATATTCATACACAATGAGACTATGTCATAAGCTATATATAGCTGCTCCAAATCAGTTGCTCAAGCATTACAAATCTCCGATTTTACCGGTCTCCAATAGCTTTCTGAAATGGTGATTGATTTGCCAACTAAAGAAGTTTGATCTGATTTCTAGGGTACTCTTTTGTAGGTGCTTTAAGGGTTCTACAGTCTGGCTTTGAGAGTTGATTGTTGACTCGACAATTCTTGAAGAAGAATGTGACAGAAAAGCAAACGATTTATACAAAAACGCAATATTACTATTAGCAAATCATAACTTTCAAGGTCTCAGCAAGTGAATGAACAGGGAAGGAAAAAAAAAAAAAAGGAACAAGAGTATATGCAAGCAAAGAGAACCAACTTCAAAGAAAAGAAGCATGGACTTACCAAAGGCATCAGACAGAATTACAACGTCACTACAGAAACCAGCTTTCATGGCACTAAATTGTGATCAATCAAAGGAAAGTTTGACATAAATCCAATTTCAACCATGGTGACAAAAATAATAGAATTCTTAAATCTGAAGGAAAATTGAGTAAGTTGGAGCAGATTTGGTCATTAATTAAAAGTTAGCAACCTACGTACTAACACAAGAGACAGAGCCAAAAAAAAAAAACAGCAAAAGTAAAGATTATTCACAAACAAAATTGATAGTGTAACATTTTCTATAATTTGTACCTTTTTTCTATGTCCTCCTCGAACTAGATGGCTTCTGGTTTTCCCGGGAGAACATTTTGGGGATTCAAAAACTGGAGTAGAAGCTGAAGCTGAAACTGAAGGAGTGTCCTGTTTTGATCCAACGGCTGTAAGAGAGGGAAATCTGAGGCCAGAAGGGTTAAACTGAGAGACCCTTTTGAGATGTGAAGGTCTAGTACTAAAGAAGTTGGGCAAAGGACATGATGAGTTTGAGATTGAAAAGGGTACCTTCGAGAGGATCCCAAATCCCAATCCCAAACCCAATCCCAGTCCATGAATGAGGTGACGACTCTGGTGTAGTACTCGTGTGCATGAATGAATGAATGAATGAATGATTGAAAGACTTTTAGTTGTGAATGTAGGAAACCTTGGGAGGTCGTGAGCTACTGCAGTTCGTTGGTTTGGTTGGACAGTTGAAAGTCGAGCCACATGGATTTCATTTTTCTATTGGGGCTTTACACGCAGGGACGACTTTTGTTCTTTTTCCTCACCTTTCAATGAATCCAACGAAACAAGGGACTTGAAAATTTGATCACAAAAGTGCAAGAGATAAGACGGGACGTTTTTTTTTTTTATTCTTTTTTTTGAAAAAATACTCAAAACACCCTAAGTTGCCTAAATGTCATTTTTTTTCCCTATTATTAAAATACCCAAAATATCTACATGTCTACAAAAATCATACAAAAATATCTTTCAAGCAATTAACTTTTTGAAAATTCTAAAATTGTCATCCTAATATATACCAAAGAAATTCTATCAAGAGAGACGCTTTTTGTCTCTTATTGATAAGATACGAAGTTTGGCCTTGCAAGACCTAGTATTGGTGCTTGTTGGGTCGTGAGACCAATAATGGGTCGTGAGACCAATAATGGGTCGAGACCCATAAGCTTCACCGAAATGGGTTTTCTCCTCTATCACGTGTTAAGACCTCGTCCCACGCTAGGCTTGCCGTGCTGAACAGATTTAAAACAAGATATGCCTCGCCGCTCAACACCCAGCCCATGTTGTAGCCCCCATCGGTGCAATAATCCTCCTCATGTTCAGCTTCATCAATGTAAAAAAAAAAGTGTTTTTGTTCGTTTTACTAATGTTTTGCTTCTCCTTTTGAAGTCGTGGATGTGTAGGAAAATGAAAATTTTTTTAAAAAAAATGAAAGGGGCAAAAGATGTTCAAGATTATTGCAAAGCACTTTTTTTTTTTTTTTTGTCTTGATCGTGTTCAAGTTGATAGCTACGTTAGTCCTCAACCTTTCACGAAAGTACGATTTTGGTTTCCTAAATTTTTTATTTAACAATCTCAAACCTTTCATTTTAGTTGCGAGAGACCATTTTAACGATTATAATTAAAATTTATAGATATCTTTTTTTAATTAAAATTTATAAGTTATCCTTAAATAATTAAGACATTAAAAAATAAGAGTAAATCATAGCCATTGATTTAAAAATACCAAATCACAGCCATTGATTTGATTTTTACCCAAAATTTCAAAATCAGTAAAAAAATCCACCCATCTATTAAAAAACAAAAAATGAAACAAAATCCAACCACCATAATCAGCCAACTGGCGACTACAACCTTCATTGGAGTACTCCCACCATATCCCACTGACCCCAACCTCTTCCCAATGCTAGAAACTACAACACCGGCCTATTCGCAACCAGAGAAAAGCTTGGGAGTAGACGTGCACGTCAGGCGAGAAGTCATGATGAGCTTCAGTGTTCGCGTGGGTGGGTGGCAAATTTGGGCGTGGGGCATCGATTTCTATTGGTTGGCTCATCAATCTCCACACAATGTGGGCCGTTGGTCTCCATAAGAAGGTCGTCGATCCGCGACAGGGAAGTCAAAGGGTGGGGTTAGGGCTAGGCTTGTCAATGGTGGGCCTTTGTCTGTCGTCGTCGTCAGAGCTAGCGCAATCGGCCGTCACCAACATCCTGGCCTCATTGGAGTAGAGGAAGATGAAGAGATTCCTCTTCATTTGTCAATACGACATATTTTTTTATTAAAAAAAAATTTTAATTCTAATTAGTATTATACTAATAATTATTGTTTTTAAAATTAAATTCATTTTTTTGTTTTAGATTTTTAATCAAATTTTTTGTTTTAATTTTAATTGATTTTTTAATGTATCATTGTTTAAGGTAATTAATGTAAGGCATGTTATTTGAATTACTTTTGTTTTTAATTTTTTAAACAAAAAAACAAAAATATTTCTTTTTGTTTTGTTTTTGTTTTTTATTTTTTACATTAAAAAACATGTTTGGTAACATTTGTTTGTTTTTCATTTTTAAAAACAAAAAATAAGAAAAAAAATGTTTGGTAACGATAATTTTGATACATATTTTTTAAACAAAAACAAAAATATCGTAAACTCAGGGTCAAGGTCAAGTTTAGGGTTGGGATTAGGTTCCGAGACCGGGATCGGGTTTCGGGTCGGGACCTAGTATCGAGTTAAGTCGAGCTTTAAGACTAGGGTCAAGGCTAAGCTCCATGAACAAAGTTGGGTTCCGAGATCGAGGTCAAGATCCGTGGGCCAGGGTCAAGATCGAGATTGGGATCAAGTTTTAGGGCTAGGATTGGGTTCTAGAGTGGGGGTCGAGATCCAAAATAGTACACAGCGAAATTTTAATAAATTTATATCTGAGTATTTTTCAAAATACAAGTTTGACATGATATATGCATAAATTAACCAGATCTTACTAACCTTTGATTACCGAAGAACCCCCGCAAAGCGTGAAGAGAAGTAACTTTCCAGAAGAGCCTCAACCAACTGGTCTTCTTTGCTATTCTCTATCCACGATCAGAGTGAGTGTGGGCTCACACATACAGCTCTTCCACCAAGTGACTCTTCTTCCAACCAATCGAGAGAACCCAAAGCAAGTGTTCGTGATTTGTGAACAAAAGCTCTCAGGGAGTTTTAGATTCTCACCAGCAGAGTATCACTCTTAATCTCTTAATTGATCTAGATAACTCTTAAGACTTACTTCCTATTTATAGAGGTTGGTTTTGGGGTCAGTCCTTATCAGATTAGGTCTCAAAAATTTGAATCAAAATCAAGTTTGGATCAATATCTGATAAAATTCGCATAAAAACACGTGATCTTATCCTTCGCTCATTGGCAGGCCGAACTCACCCATCAGCAAGCCAAACTACCGAATAAAAATCTTAGCAAATTTTTTATTTTCCACCCGAGATTCTATAGGATAAAGTCTCAGTTTTAATTCAAATAACCCAATAGATAAGTTATCTGATTAAACCAACTTTATCTAGATAATCTCTAAGAAAATAAATGAATTCCTAATAATTCTACAAGTTTATCTTGATCTAATTTATTCAAAATTAAATCAACCGATAAACAGACATGAATTATCTGATTCTTCCAAATTTTAACCAATCTGAAAAATCTGACATAAGTCATCAATTATTGAAAAAGCACGCCATATCGTTACAAGATGTTATGAGCTAGCAAAGGGGACCAAATGGACCTATATAGTCCAAGCTTTCGATAATTATGAAACCCAATATCCCAAATATACGTTTCATAATTATCAACTCCAACACTACTCCACTAAAAGCTTGGAACTGCACTCTCGAACTACATAAAAATTACGAAGCCCGTATAGCTAAGTCTCTATAACATATCATAATGTATTGTATCCCCATAGGATTATCTATAACTGGCTTAAGGACAAATTCTGTCTTACCTTCCCGATTATTTTTATCTTACGTTCCACTATCTCACCATCAGAAAACTTACCATCCAAAGACAGTATAACATTCGGTTTCACCTATGTATCCAAATAGTTGAGCGCTCCCATTTTTCAATTACAGGATAACACATATAAGAGGATATCACTACTCATGAAGAGGAGCTATGGATTCCATATCTATGAATAACAGGTCTACGCTATCAAGAGTCATGCCTCTAACGTACCGGCATGCATACCACTATTAAGATGTAGGTGTCACCCTTTGGTACATCAAAAGACACAAGTTAAGACAACAGGCCCACTATTCATATTAGGATTAAGATACAATACAAATAATTATCTAAAGTGAATTGATTTGTCGAAACAGAATTATTAATCCAAATCAATTCACTTCATGTCCCGATCAACACATCATCACCTATGACAACATGCCAATGTTTCTATTCATGGAATCCATATCTGATAGTCAAGACAAATCATCTCCCAATAGGGATATAGACAACATAACAATCTTTACATGAATAAAGTGCCCAACTTTATTTCCTCGATTGCGGATCTTATTATTTAGACTATCACCTTAAGAATCGTGTCTTTCGCATAATCTGTCTATCATATGCCCAATTCTTAAAGGTTTAGATTGACAGTCTCAGACTATTGTTTGTTTAACATACATTCAACAAATATGAACTTAATGAGGACAAGATTTGGTATATAAACAATAAATAAATTCTTTATTGATAATAATGTCTTCAAAAACTTATTACATTTTTACTCCTTAGGGCATACATGTCTAACAGGGTCGAGATCTAGGACTAGGATTAGGATCTAAGACCCTAGTTTTTGGGGTTAGGTTCTGGGATTGGGGTCATGATATGGGACCATAGTTTGGGCTTCAAAACTAGGTCAGGTTCTGAGATTAAGGTCGAGGTTGGGTTCTAGGACCAAGGTTTTGGTGGGGATCTAAGACGAAGACCAGGGTCAGGATCGGGCTCCAAGACAAGGGTCAGATTCAGGACAGGGGTCGAGATTCGGGACGGGGTCATGATCAATATAAAATCTAAGATCGGGGTCGGGATTTAGGACTAGGGATTTGGGATCGTGGTCGAGTTCCCAGCCTGGGGTAGAGATCAATTTTTAAAACGTAACCTTAGCATCGGTCTTAAATCCTAGATCTTGACACCGAGCCTGGAACCTAAATCGTGACTCTAGTCTGAAACCTGGCCCCAACCCCAACATCAATCCCAAAACCCGACCCCAACCTTAGTCATAAAACTCGACCCAAACCGTGACCCTAGCTCCAAATCCCAACCTCGACCCTAGTTCCAAAAGCCAACCTCGACTACGATCCAGGATCCCGATGCTGGTCTAGGATCCCGACCCCACCCCGGATCCCAAAACCTAACTATGGCCCTCAAGCCAGATCCCAAATCTTAACCTCGAGCCCAGCCTCGAATCCCGACCCTAACCCAATCATGAAACCTGACCGCATAGAATCCCCATTCCCTACCCAGGCTTAAAATCCTAACCCTAACACTAACTCTGGTCTAGGATCTTGATGTTGATTCCATAACCTAACGCCGACCTCGACCCTAAATCTTGGCCCAGAAACCCGACCCCGACTCTGGTCCTTGATTTCGACTTCGATCCCTATCCCAAAACTCAACCCTAACCTCAATCCCAAAACCCAATCCTGACCCTAGTGCCAAACTCGAACCTCGACTCTAGTGCTGAAACCCAACCCCGGCCTCGAGCCCAACCCTAGTCGCAAATCCCAACCTTGACCGCCGGTCTTGGAACTCGACCCCAATCCCAGTGCTAGATCTTGACCTCGGTCATGGTCCCAACGCGACCCCTGATCTCGAAACTCGACCCCAATCCCAGTGCTAGATCTTGACCTCGGTCATGGTCCCAAAACTCGATCTCAAATCTCAACCCTAATCCTAGTCTTGAAACCTGAGCCTGACTAAATCCCAAAACCCAGCCCAGACCTCAGTTCCAAATACTAACCCTAGATCCTCAACCCCGATTCCGGTCTTGAAACCCAACCTAAACCTCAATATTGAAACTCGAACCCTGATATCGAAACCTAGCCCTAACCTTGATATGACATGTCTAACTGGCTATCTGGACCTTGACGGCGAGTCTAGTCCACTGGTCTAATCCTAACAACAAGTTGGTTTGCCGACTCGACCCCAATGGCATGTATGACTCGTTGGCCAGATCCCACTGGTGAGTCTAGTTCACCCGCCCAACACGGGCTGTGTGTCTGATATGCCATCATGACCTTTACAATGTTTCTGGCTCAATAGCCAGACCCTCGATGATAAGTTCGGCCCACTAACCCGATCCTAGTTGCGACGATGCCCCCAACCCTAACAGTGAGTCCACATCTTCGGTCCATCGACGAGTCAGGGCCGATCTAACGATGTGTCCCGCTCGCTGTTTTGACCTTCGCAACAACAGTATGCCAACCTAACCCAGACGGTGAACTCGACTTATCGGACCATCGTAAATAGTTGGTGACATAAGTAAATCTTTAGTTAACCACAACTTTAAGATTTTTGTTTGAAAGATTTTTGGAAACAAGAAATTTTTGTTTCCATAATTTAAAAAAAATTTGATAACAATTTAAAAATAAAAAACAAAACAATGGTGCCAAACATATTTGTAAAAAATAAAAATAAAAAAAAGGTTCACTTTCTTTGTTTTTTTTTTAAAAATATTTAAATGAGTAATACCAAATAGACCCTTAGTTTATTTAATTGTAATGGTGTTTAACTACTACCTCTCTTTTGGGGCGTTACACGCTGTAAATGATAGTATAACAAGCACTTTCATTAGCTTCATAACCCATTCTCGACAATAAAAAAGGAAACCCCTTTTCCTTTTTTTTTTTTTTTACTGATTTTTTGGTGCTAATTAGTTTTCTTTCTATCTATCCCGTGCATATGAATAGGTCGCGTCCTCGCCCTTCAATGTAGTCCCAAAAAATAAATACAAGAAAGAAAGAACCATTTGTTTTGTGTTGTCCTTCAATCAGTTATCCTTTGGTAGTACTAGTACAACAGGCATACATAGGATAGATAAATAGATATATAAAAAGTGGCTCATGAAGCAGATCATAAAGTGTTTGTTGATTGCACTTCCAAAATCTAACAAGATTGGGTATTATTTGATTAAAATTAATTAATTGGATCAGCAAATGGTAAAGAGAAGACGACATAGTCTTTAAGAATGCAAGTTTGGTATATATCACTTTTTTGCGGACAAACAAAAGGGGCCTGGCGGAGGAGTCGAGATTCCTTAATAGAGTGGGTATGTATGTATAGTTTATAAAGAATATACATATACATATAAATTAAGCACGCAGAGAAAAGAGGAATTAGAATAGAAGATTGATTGCATACATACAAATACATACAATAGCTTTAAGATGAGGAAACGAAGATACCAAACTTCTCCCTCCAATGAGAGCCAAGAACCCACCAAAAAAAACCCTAAACTTAATTCCATGCTTAATTCCCAATATATCTCTTGCATCTCCTAACACAAAAAACATTCAACCCAACAACAGTAGCCTTTTTTTCCTTGCCAATATGTGGTTCTCAATATTACTGTTGTTGCAGTGATATATTTCCATAAGATATATTACATTTGTTCGTTTAGTGCAAGTGCAAAGGGCAAATGCAAAGTCAAAGCAAGGGGGCGATACATGGCCATGGTCGGGAGAAGCCCACCCACCCTGTGTTCTGGTTGTTGGCGATCATATGCACTGCTGTGGCCATTGCCGTCATCATCACGGGTATTGTCGTCTTCGTTGGGTATTTAGTAATCCACCCCAGCGTCCCTGTCGTAAGTGTCGCTTCCGCTCACCTTGACAAGCTCCAAAACGACCTCGCAGGACTCCTTGAGGCCCAACTCACTGTCGTCGTAAAAGCCGAAAACGATAATGCCAAGGCCCACGCAAGCTTCAGCGACACATCTTTCTTCCTTAGCTTCCAAGGCATTGTCATTGCAAAGCTTGTTGCTGATCCTTTTGATGTTGCCAAGAATGATTCTATAGAATTCCCTTACAAGGTTGTTTCTTCTTCTATTCCTCTTGATCCTGACGAAATGCACCAAGTGGACATGGCCCTTAAAGAGGACCAGATTACGTTTGATCTAAAGGGCCATTCCAGGGCCCGCTGGAGAGTGGGCCTATTGGGCTCAGTCAAGTTCTGGTGTAACTTGAATTGTCAGCTCAAGTTTCATCCCATGACTGGTGCTTACAAGAACTCACCTTGTACTTCAAGGGCTAAATGATTTTTATTATTTCTTTTCTTTATTAGCTTAATTAACTAATTTGTGTACAAGAACATCTATTGTTGGTATGCTTCTTGAAGAATTTGGTGACAAAACAAGTTTATTATGGAGTCATGCACTGCAAGTTTTTTTTTTTTTTTTAATTCCCCCTTTCCTTTTTTTCTTGAGCTTTTTAAAGACATCAGTCTTTAAAAAATTGGTATTATGATGATTTTGTCTCTCAAATATTTTTTTGTGAGTAGAGTTTTAAAAAAATTACATTTTATGCAAATTTTTTTAAGTTTTCTAAAAGATTTGAACCGTTGTTTTTTTGCTTTTTTTATGTTTCTCTTTTGTTGTAATATCCTTTTGTTTGGCAAATTAATTCAAACCAATTGGTTCTAAGTAATAATAGTGCAAAACAAAAGGCTGCTAGAGAATAAAGCTCGCACATGCTACAACTTTTTTAACCAATTTTTTCACTTCAAACAAGGTTGCCAAACACCCTTATAAAGAAACAATAGATAGGAATTTGTTTATGTAGGATAAAGAAGGAGATACAGAGCACAAACACAAGTTTGTTAATGTAAAAGTGTGTTGATGAATCCAACCATTTTGCCTTTTGGTAATAGTAATGAGACTATGGAAATGGAAGGTAGAAGCAACTGGAGAACCCACCCAAATGCCAAACACAATTATACATGCGCCCTGCACCATAAAGAAGACAATCTTCTGCTTTGCGGTTTTGATCGCATAATTACCCTTTTAACCTTTTATGTCCATCGTTTATTTGCCCCTTTCCGATCGCTTCTCAAAGGCACCACATCATCTTCCAACTTTTTCTACAACAAGTTTGTAAAACGTATCACCTTTACGGACTTTTCATTTCCGCTACTTCACTGCATTATAAAGTTCATGCTTTCGTTCCTATTTGATGCACAAGAACTTGTTTACAATCGTAAAAATATAATAAATCATTTTTTGAAATTAAAAAAAAAAAAATGGAGCACGCAAGAGTCCCTTTTTTTTAAAATTATTAAGAGTAAAAATCACACCTTATCCCCCTCTGTATACGCGTGTATTTTCCCATTAAGAAGAGTCAACTGGAGAACGACGATTAGCCAAAGTTAACTAAAAATGCCGAGTCAACTAATAAGGTGTTTTGAGCATTGATTAGAACCAATTTTTGTTGAAAAACTGTAGTATGTTAGAGTTTCATACTATATTACACTATTTCTTGACAATGTAGAATGTAAGAGCTTTACACTATAATAATCAAAAGCCTTAGTTCTAACTCATATTACCAAATATCACATAAGACCACCGGTGCCCACTTGAAATAAATTAAGAAAGAACCGTCCTTAGAATCCATGAAGACCAAATCAAACAAAGACAAGAACCAAACCAAACTTGAATAGGAAGCTACTATGAATCAAATAAGAAAACAACAAAAAGAAAAAGTCAACTAGAACCAAATAAGAAAACTATCTAAGAGCTACCATGAATCAAATAAGAAAACAAAGAAAAAGGAAAGTCAACTAAAACTAAATAAGGAGACTACCTCTTTCTTCAATCAACACTAAATCATCAGAAAAATGAAGAAATTAGGAGACTCAAATCAACTCCCATAAATATGAAATTGATACCACAAGTTATACACTAAATCATCAATCAAATTGTACCTTGAACTAAATATAGTGAAACCTCTAGACAATAAGTTGATGTCGCCTCAATATAAGACGTAGACCACTATAAACATGTGTTTTTATTTAGGGAGGTTTGGATAAAAGGGTTAAAGGGAGAGTTTGTTTTGATAAGCAGACCAACAAATTTTAAAATTGACTAAATGACTTAAATGCCATCTCATCAAAAGAAGTTTTAAAAGGGCAGCCAAGTAGAACAAGCCACCTCAGCAAGCCGTGAATCCCCCCCAGCCCCAACTGTGTTTTCCTCCATTTTTCCCCTTTCTCTCGTCTCCAGCTTCAGAGGGAGATTTTTCTTTTCTTCTTCAATTGAGGCCCCCCTGAGTTCCTCTTTTCTCATTGTACTTCTTCCTCTTCTTCTTCTTCTTCTTCTTCTTCTTCTTCAGTAGTTCAAAATCCAAACAAATGGATCCCTCGCCCCGAATTAAATCCATAGCAGCTCACCATCTGCCTTGATATACAACAGGTAATTCTTTTGTTGTGGTCAATCGGTTTATCATGTTCTATAATCAGTGGCATTCGATCTCACTACATTAGTACCCAAATACCTTTTATTGGATTGTGAGCATTTTTAATTTGTTAACTAGTTTTTCATATAAGATATGAAATAAGATTCTGCAGGTATGAATTGTGTTTCTTGGGTCTTACAATATATAAGGTTAATGATAGTCTGAGTATTGTTACAATATAAGGTTAACGATTGTAAACTAAAGTTATCCCCTGATTATCTGAGTATTGTTAATGTGAAACTAGCACTTATTGAAGTTTTCATCTAAAGGAAAACTATTTTTCCGTGGAAAAATAAAGAATTGCTGGTTGTACTTTCAGTCAGAATTTTTTTGTTTCTGAAATTTTTGTTTCTAAATCTTTTCTTTCGTTTCTTTATAGCCCTTTTGTTTAGAGAATGTTTTGTCTTGTAAGAATGTTATCCAGTAGCCCAATAGCAAATGTATACTGTTAGTTGTTGTATTAATTGCTTGTCATTGACAAGAAAAACGTTCAAGAGAGTTTGTGGTTATCATGCATCTGTGGCTGGTATTAAATTGGAAAAAAAAACACCACTTGACCAAATTCTACACCTTGTATTACATGGCTGCGAAAGATCAATTAGCTGAAGGCAATATTATTTTTGGTTTTAATAAAGAAGAAATCACTTTCATGGCCATCTTTCTTTTAGCACTCAACTACTCAAAATCCCAATGAATTTGGCCACTTGGATTGCATTATATATCATATGACATAACTTGGTGGTTATATAATAACAAAATAAGGGTTAAAATATTGCCTCATTTTCTCCACGCACGCTTTGCGTGGGTTCATGGGACATCCCAGATTTCTTTATGTGTAGATCTTGTCTCTTCCTTGTTTCTTTTTGTTTTGGATTTATGAGCAAACTAAAAGAAACAGATTCTCCATATTGATCTTTTATGCCTTGCCATGTCTCTTAAACCATACATTTCTCTATTTTTAATTAAGCCACAAAGTTTTCTTAAATCCACCCAACCAATAAAAGATTAAGAAAGATAGAAAGGTAGAGGGAGAGAAAGTATATACAATATTCCTTTTTCTCTTAAATAAACTATGACCCATCTAAACGATTATAATACTTTTCTTTAATATGTATACCCCAGCCACAAAGTGTTTTTTTGGTTGTGCAAGAGCAACGATGCCACATAAAAAGTAGCGAGATTTGAAGTAAAATGTGGTTTACTCGCTTTATCAACTAGCTGGACAATGAATGTGATTTATAGCAACTCTTGATGTTGGTTAGTTGAATGATTGTTTTCAAACAATTTTTGTCACGGATCAGGCTGGCATCCGTAAAATTGAGCTTGAGGTTGTTGGCAGTGGCCCCGAAGAGGAAGAGCTGACAGTCCAAGGAGTTAGATTTGCCTTTCGGGTTCATCAGGTATAAAATTAAATGCAAAATTAATGATGTCCCATTTAGTTTGTAAAGTACTTAATTTGCAGTAAATATTTAAAGATTCCCTATTGCGGATTTGGGGCATTGTATAATTTTCCTTGTTTTCCCAGTTCACGGGGGATTTGATGTCGAAACAATGAGAGCTTTCCAGGAGCTGAGAGATAACGCCAGATCATGCCATATGTTGTAAAGATAGAATATTATGTTTGTGAATATAATGGCTGCGGCCATGTTAGCTCCCAGAAAATTTGTTATTCAGGAGACTCAGAGGACCTAACTTGAAAATGTGACTACTTAATGCTTCTAGTTTTGATTATTGTTTCATATCCTACTACTCTTGGCCCATTTTTTAATGCTTGCTTAATTGAACCACCCACCCACGAACTAGATTCATCCCAATGGGATATTCCCGATGATGTTAGGAATGCACAAATTTCTTGAATTAGTTTGTTGTTAAGAGTTAATGACTTTTTAAGTTATCAATGAATTAATTGTTAATTGTTCCATTTAATATCATTATTGTCTTGTTCAATATTGTTCTATACTGGTTTCTTCAGATTTTAATGAAATTAAGTCCTTCTGCTGCCGGAATTTAAAAAACGTAAAAAATGAATGGGTTCAATATGGGGTCTACATGGTATCAACCTCCTTATAATGAAATTGAGCTTGATATGTACAAGTACAAAAGAAAGGGGGTTGATATGGGGTCTACATGGTACCGATCTCCTTATAAGGCTATTGATTGAGATGTACAAGTACAAAAGAACAGGGTCGACATGGGGTCTACATGGGTCGACACAAGCAGACCCCATGTAGATATCATGTAGAGCAAGGTGGGCCATGGGTGTTGACCCCATGTCAATCATCGCATAAGAAGGAACATGTTCCATGTTTAAGAATCGTGTTCAATGACTCATGTTTAAGAATCATTGCGTCAATCTCTACATGTTCCATGTTTAAGAATCGTCGCATAAGAAGGAACATTTTCAAAGGAACGCTATCTTCCTCTTCTTTAATATTCAACCCATTACGAGGATGGGAGTTCACACATGAACTTAAAAAATGTACAAATAAAACATTTTAGATGGATACGTTAAGTCGGAGTCACTATAAATCCTAGGTCGATATGAGTCGACACAGGATCGACATAAGGTCTACGCAAGTATAATTTTTCTATATTTTTTTCAATTACATGAGGTCGATATATGTAGATCTTATATCGATCCCATGTCGACCCATATCGACCTTGGTGTCTTTTTGGTCAAAAATTCACCCCATCATATATCACTACCTCATGTATCATATTTAAAGAAAAATTATGCCTGTGAGATTTCTCTACATGTTCCCATGTTTAAGAATTGTCGCATGAGAAGGAACATTTTCAAAGGAATATTATCTTCCTCTTCTTTAATGTTCAACCTATTACGAGAATTGAGAGTTCACACATGAACTTAAAAAATGTACAAATATAACATTTTAGATAGACATATCAAATCGGAGTCACTATAAATCCTGGGTCGATATGGGTGGACACAGGGTCGACATAAGGTCTACACAAGTATAATTTTTCTATTTTTTCAATTACATGAGGTTGATATATGTAGACCTTATATTGACCCCATGTCGACTCATATCGACCTTGACGTCTTTTTTGGTCAAAAATTCACCCCATCGTATATCACTATCCATGTATCGTATTTAAAGAGAAATTGTGCCTGTGGGATTTCTCTACATGTTCCCATGTTTAAGAATCGTCGCATGAGAAGGAACATTTTCAAAGGAATATTATCTTCCTCTTCTTTAATGTTCAACCCATTACGAGGATGAGAGTTCACACATGAACTTAAAAAATGTACAAATATAACATTTTAGATAGACATATCAAGTCGGAGTCACCGTAAATCCTAGGTCGATATGGGTGGACACTTGGTCGACATAAGGTCTACACAAGTATAATTTTTCTATTTTTTTCAATTACATGAGGTTGATATGGGTCGACATAGGGTCAATATATGTAGACCTTATATTGACCCCATGTCGACTCATATCGACCTTGGTGTCTTTTTTGGTCAAAAATTCACCCAATCGTATATCACTACCCCATGTATCGTATTTAAAGAGAAATTGTGCCTGTGGGATTTCTCTACATGTTCCCATGTTTAAGAATCGTCGCTTGAGAAGGAACATTTTCAATGGAATATTATCTTCCTCTTCTTTAATGTTCAACCCATTACGAGGATGAGAGTTCACACATGAACTTAAAAAATGTACAAATATAACATTTTAGATGGATACGTCAAGTCCGAGTCACTGTAAATCTTGGGTCGATATGGGTCAACATAGGGTGGATATATGTAGACCTTATATCGACCCATGTTGACCTATATTGACCTTGGTGTCTTTTTGGTCAAAAATTCACCTTATCGTATATCACTACTCCATGTATCGTATTTAAAGAGAAAGTGTGCCTGTAGGATTTCTCTACATGTTCCCATGTTTAAGAATCATCACATGAGAAGGAACCTTTTCAAAGGAACATTATCTTCCTCTTCTTTAATGTTCAACCCATGTCAAGTCAGAGTCACTGTAAATCCTTGGTCGATATGGGTCGATGCAGGTTCGACATAGGGTCGATAAATGTAGACCCTATATCGACCCATATCAACCTATGTCGACCTATATCGACCCATGTCGACCCTACATCTAGACAAGAAATATACTTGAGATGTTTAGTTAAAATAGTGTCTTCAAATCGGTTACTGATTTCTCTATGGCTTTGTCTTTGATCGATTTTGCTTCTTCGATAATTATGCTTGACATTACTGATTTTGAAATTAACAGTTTGGTGTCTTTGGCTGGACTGCATTATTTAGCTTCATAATTTCTTGTTGATTCTTTTCTTCAACGGTATAGTAATAAAGAGTGACAAAAAAACATAGTCCTCCATTGGGGACTATGCATTTTAAAACCTATTTGCACCTAATAATCATATTTTTTTGCATACAATAAAAATATTCCATGCAATAAAACTATTTCCACCTAATAGTTATACTCTTTTTGCAAACAATAAAAATATTCCATGCAAAAAAAAAAAAGGTAGAGTTTCCCCACCCCAACTTCAAAAAAACAAAAAAAAAAAACAAAATCCTACTTTCGGTAAAGTTACTTTGGAGGATTATGGGTTGAATGCTTGGGATGAGGCACTAATCTCGATAAGGCACTATGGGTGATACACTTGGGAAACGGGTGCACGTAGAGGCCAGATAGGAAGGAGACAACACTCCAAATAAAGACAAATGGGTTCTGTCAGCATTTTTTTGGTAAAAAAAAAAAAGACTATTTCTCTAATTCAAGTTTTTGGTGAGCACTTTCATCAAATTCTTCATATTTGTCATGAATAGCTATTTTTTCCCCTTTGGCATTTATATGTCTGGTGATGCTAATAATGTCATGCGGTTGTGTTTCCATGTAAAGAGTCATTTCATGGGGCATTTTGGTTGAAAAATTTTCAGGTCTCTTTTTGGTCTTGTCAAGAAAAGAAAAAAAGTGGAACTTCCTCATTCTCACACAAATCTTTTATTCAGTTTTTGGGAAAAAAAAATTCAACTCCTTTCTGATGGATACAAAAATTATAGGAAAAAAGGGAAAATAGGATATCAAAATTAATAGCATGTTTTCTTTTTCTTCTTTCTTTCTTTCTTTATTATAATTATTATTATTTTTTCAGTTTATGGTTCTAGAAGTTTGAACACAAGCATGCATGTGCCTTATACTTGAATTAGAGGACCATTCACTCCATCGCAATGGATTGAGCTAGAGCACCAAGCCTTGATCTACAAGTACATCACTTCAAATGTCCCTGTACCATCCAATTTGCTCATACCCCTTAAGAAATCCCTTAATCCATATGCCTTGTCTGGTTTGTCTGCTGCTCATTTGCCTACCAATTCACATGAGTTTCTTCTTTTTTTTTCAGTCCAATACATGTTTTTGAAAAAAAAAAAATGTACATTTGTTCTTGTCTTAATGTTGTCATATCCCTTCTGTATTATCATGTTAGACATGTATGCCCTAAGGAGTAAAAATGTAATAAGTTTTTGGAGACATTTTTATCAATAAAGAATTTAGTCATTATTTATATACCAAATCTTATTCTCTTTACATTCATATTTGTTGAATGTATGTTAAGCAAACAATAGTCCGAGACTGTCGGTCTAAACCTTAAGAATTGGGCATATGATGGACGGATTATGCGGAAGACACGATTCTTAAAGTGATGGTCTAAATCATACGATCCGCAATCGAGGGAGTAAAGTTAGGCGCTTTATTCATACAAAGATTGCTATGTTGTCTACATCCCTTTTGAGAGATGGTTTGTCTTGACCATCGGATGAGGACTCCGTGAATAGAAACATTGCCACGTTGTCATAAGTGACGATGTGTTGGATCGGGACATAAAGTGAATTAATTTGGATTAATAATTCTGTCTCGGTAAATCGATTCACTTTAGACAATAATTTGTGTTGTATCTTAATCTTGAGATGAATAGTGGGCTCGTTGTCTTGGCTTGTGTCTTTTGATGTACCAAAGGGTGACACCCACATCTTAATAGTGGTATGCATGCCGGTACGTTGGAGGCATGACTCTTGATGGCGTAGACCTGTTATTCATAGATATGGAATCCATAGCTCCTTTTTAGGAGTAATGATATCCTCTTATATGCATTATCTTGTAATTGAAAAACTAGAGTGTTCAACCATTTGGATACATAGGTGTAACCGAATGATATACTATCTTTGGATGGTAAGTTTTTTAATGGTGAGATAATGAAACGTAAGATAAAATAATCAGGAAGGTAAGATAGAACTTGTCCTTAAGCCGATTATGGATTATCATATGGGGATACGATACACTATGCCATGTCATGGAGACTTAGCTATACGAGCTTCGTAATTCTATGTAATTCGAGAGTGCAGCTCCAAGCTTTTAGTGGAGTAGCGTTGGAGTTGATAATTATGAAATATATATCTAGGATATTGGGTTTCATAATTATTGGGAGCTTGAACTATATAGGTCCATTTGGTCCCCTTTGCTAGCTCACAACATCTTGTAACGACACGACATGTTTTTTTAATAATTGGTGACTTGTGTCAGATTTATCAGATTGGTTCAAATTTGGAAGAATCAAATTATTCATGTCTGTTTATCGGTTGAATTAATTTTGTAATAAATTAATTCAAGATAAACTTGTTGAATTATTGGGATCGGATAATTCTTGTCTGTTTATCGGTTGATTTAATTTTGGATAAATTAGATTAAGATAAACTTGTAGAATTATTGGGAATTGATTTATTTTCTTAGACATTATCTAGATAAAGTTTTTTTGATCAAACAACTTCCCTATTGGGTTATTTGAATTAAAACTGAGACTTTATCCTATAGAATCTCAGGTGGAAAATAAAAGATTCGCGAGATTTTTTATTCGACAATTCAGCCTGCCGATGGACTTGTTCGGCTTGTCGATGGGACCTGTTCGGCCTGCCGATTAGCGAAGGACAAAATCACTCGTTTCCACGCGGATCTTATCAGATATTGATCCGAATTTGATTCTAATCCGAATTTTGAGACCTAATCTGATGAGGACTGACCCTAGAACCAACCTCTATAAATAGGGAGTGATTCTCACAAGTTACTTAGATCAATTGAGAGATTAAGAGTGATACTCTGCTAAGTGAGAATCTGAAAAACTCCCTAAGAGCTTTTGTTCACAAATCACGAACACTTGCTTTGGGTTCTCACGATTTGTTAGAAGGAGAGTCACCAGTGGAAGAGCTGTACATATAAGCTCACACTTACTCTAGTCGTGGATAGAGAATAGCAAAGAAGACCCGTTGGTTGAGGCTCTTCCAGAATGTTATTTCTCTTCACAGATTGCGGAGGTTCTTCAGCATACAAAGGTTAGTAAGATCTCGTTAATTTATGCATATAGCATGTCAAACTTATGTTTTGGAAATTACTCTGATGAAATTTTTTTTAAAATTCCGCTGCGCACTATTTGTCCAACATATCGTTCTAATAAAAGCTTGTTATCCATCTTCAAAGAGTTTTCTATAATGTAGTTGTGTTTTTTTTTTTTTTTCTGTGTATTCTTTCTCTTTTATTTTTATTTTTATTTTATTTTGCAGTGTTTTGTAGCAGTAGGGTAGGGCTCTTACCATCTGGGATTCGCAGACAACACTGACCCTGAGTCGGGGCAGTGTCGTTGGACCGATGGGAAGAAATGGTGGTGCTCAAGGGACGTTGTTGCCGACTAGAAGTACTATGAAAGGCACATTAACAGTGGCAGCCATCGTTCAAGAAAGCCTGTGGAAGGCTAGACCAGCCATGCCGCCTCTGGGGCCGCTGCCACTGCCTCAAAGGTGGCTCCTCCAATGACCTCCTTTGTCCCAATTGTGATGTCATTGGCAATTCCCATTGGCAGTGCATCCAACAGCCTTGCCACCATCGTGCAGCACCAGTTCAAGGGCTTGTAGTCTGATGTGGCTGCTGCTGCTACAAATCCTTCTACAGATGCTGCTCTTGCCAGCAGGTGAAATTTTTAAAGAGCTTGCTTGAGGAGAAATGAAGAAAGATCCAGGAAGAAATTGAGGCGATTAGGGCACAGTAAAGTTGGTTTGGGGAGGAAGCAGACGTGGAGGGAAGAATTGGACACATAAGAAAGAATGTGAAGGGATGAATTAGACATGTAAGAGAGAATTAGACATGTCAGCATTTTTTTTAACCAAAAAAAAAGGTCTACTCCTCTAATTCAAGTTTTCGGTGAGTCCTTCTGTCAAATTTTGCCTTTTATTTATTTTCCCACACTATAAACATGTGCAGCCGCTTCCTGGGCTCAGTCCAGGATTAGTCATTGACCCTCTAGGCAAATTTAATTGTAGAATTCATCCTTTAAAGGAGTATAGTCTAATTTTAATTTTAGGTTATTAACACTAATGACCCTTAAACTTTAGGGTCTCTCTCACTTTACCTAGTAAACTTTAAAAATCATTATTTTACTTCCTAAATTTTCAAAACGTCTCACCTTGTCCCTTGAATTTTAAAAATAACCATTTTGTCCTTATTTCAAAGATCCTTATTTTGTCTCCTATTTTCAATTTATTGCTTAAATAAACAAATTTAAGCTGACATAATTCGCACATGGGCCACCTGTAAGGACAAAAATGAGATTTTATCATTTTTAGGTTTACACTCTCATATTACTTTTTTTTTATCTACTCTTATTTAAGAAGGGTATGCATGCACATTTCTTCTCGATACTGTTCGTCGATATCTCATTATTTTTAATGCATAATTCGTCTTGTTTGAGTATTCAAATTTAGATATTAATATCGATTTATTAAATCAGTTACGTATTAAAAATGAGAAGAAATGTGCGGGCAAAACCTTCCTAAATGAGAGTTCAGATAAAAAGCAAGGGCATCAAGTAAGAGTATAAACGTGAAATAAAACTTAAGAGTGAAAAAATCTCTTTTTGCCCTTATAGGTGACCCACATGCAAATCATGTGGGCTTAATTTCGTTTATTTGAACGAAAAATACAAAATTTAGAAGATAAAGTAAGAAGCTTTAAAAGTTCAAGGGTAAAATGATGATTTTTAAAATTCAGGAAGCAAAGTGAGGAGTTTTAAAAGTTTAATAAGTAAAGTAATGATTTTTAAAGTTCAGGAGGAGGCAAAGTTAACGTTTAGAGGCCATTAGTGTTAATGACCCTTTAATATTTTTTGGCAATAAATCATATATTTATTGATTTACTTCCTTCAAAAAAATAGCATTCTTACTACGAGGGTTAAGAAATAATCTTTTTTCATTTTAAAAGAAAATTGCTGGGTAAAAAGAAGTTTTTTAACTAAAAAAAATTAAAATATATATTATGTAGATAAAAGGAATAAAAATACTTATTAAGAAAAACATATATATAAAATCTAGGTTTTTATTAGAATAAATTTGATGAATCTATTAGAATTTGATCATTGGAATAAATTTAGGATTTTCTTGAAAAATAGCAATCCTTTACAGATGGTAGTATTTCCCATAGGGACAAGCGTCATGGGTATCCACCTCGAAAAGAGTAGGGATGGAGGATAATATTTGAGGATTGGGGTGATGATGGGACAAAATCTTATCCTCAAGTCGGGGATGAAGAAGCACTTCCCACCTGCATCCATCCCTATATACATGTAAATATATATATAAACATTTATTAATTTGTCAAAAATATATTTATTATTATTAATAATATTAAATTTTTTAATGTCTATATTTTTTTAAAAAATTGGTTTATTTTGTAAAACATTGAATTTGGATTAATTTTATATGAATTTGAACTATTTATAATTATTGAAATTTTTATCAATAATGAACATTTTGTAGTGGGTATAGAGAAGGCTCCCCTAACTAGGATTCCCCGACTCCTTCCCCACTTTTCCTTGACGTTTAGAAATGTTTTTATTAATTTTGTTATTGGATAATTCACATCCTCTTCTTATGTCAAAGATTAGAAGAAAATTCAAAAAGTAGCTTTACTTTTAGCTAAATCCAAATTTGTCCTAATGTTTTTTATAATCCGAAAAATATACCTCATATTTATAAACTATTTCAAAAATATGCCCTAATTTTTTTAAGTGAAAACCCCTTTAATTGGTTAAGTTATTTAAAGTTACATAAAGTCCTTAACGATGAATAATTAAATATTATTTTAAATATTAATAACCATGAACTTAAGTTTAGAAACAAAAAGTAAAAAAAAAAAAACAAATAAAACAAATTATTATTTTGTTTAAAAAGGTTCAAAACTAATTGGTCAAATTGGTTTAGTCCTATAAAAGATTTACGTTCTTGTAACGTCTATATATAGTTGCTCAAATTTTGACTTGTTAGACTAATCAAACCCTATATTGGATCATTCTCTGCAATGTGGAAACAAACTGGCTCTTTTAATCTTGATTTTATTTAGTTTTAAATTATTTTTGGAAAAAAAATAAGATAATTATTGAGTAAAGTATGGTAATTTCAAAATGCTGGATGGTTAAAACGGTAATAGACAAGAGAAGATCGGGAACAGCAAAAGCAAAAAATAAAAAAAAAGCCAAAAAAAAAAGGTAATAATTTAGATCAGATGGTTCCAAACCTCCAACGAGGTTTTTGTGGAGTGATTTTGAGAAATGACCTCCGGCCAAAAATTTTTTTGAGAAATAGTCCCTTTTTTTTGGGACAATTTTTGGTACAAAAAAAAGACTTTTTGGACATCAAAACGGTTTCAGTTTTTTTTTTTAATCATGTTGAGGTTCCTTATTCTGCTACAGTCATTTTTCTTTTTTTGTTGAAAAAAACTAAGATAGTTTACCTACACAAAAAAACGTATTTTTTTATTCTAAAAAAAAGAAACCTTTTATCCAATTTGGGATTTTTTTTTGCCCTTTCATCAAAATCTTCCGTTTTTTTTGTGGGCGAAGCGTGTTCATGAGCAGTAGGAAGGGAGTGAGTAGTAAGGACTAAGAAGGTGTGTCGGGCAGAGTGCGACATTTGGCTTTCCTCCCGTCTCTTTCGTATTATAACTTTGTCTTTCTTTCAGCTTTGCCAGCCATATTAATATCATCGTTGTCCACTTTATTTATAATTGATTTTTTATATTCTCTTTCTTCTTACTTTCATGTTGTCTCTTCCCAACTTCCTCTAATTGCCAATTGCTATGCTCGTAAGTGTTTCTTTCATTAATTTTTTCTTTCTTTTTTAGTTGAGTTTATCAGTTTTTTATCTGTTACCTTCAAGGCCTTTGTCTTGTGGGTCTTATGTGGGCAAGTCCCCCCAACTGCAGAATGAAGGACATTTTTTTTTTATTTTTTATTTTAAAATCAAACTTTGGATATTTGGTCTTAATACTTTTATTGCTTTCTTATCATTCTTGATTTTTCAAATTTTGAATTTTATTTTGTTTGAATTTCTTGTTGTATGAGTATTAGGTGGTGAAAAATACTTGTTTTTGAGCAGGAAGGAGTGAGATAAGTGAATTATAGGATGATGATGACGGCAGTAATAGTTTTGGTGAGTGTTTGGAAGTGGGCATGTTTGTTTGGTTTAAGGGGTGCTTTCATTTTCAGTATTACTTGGGCTGAGTTGTTGAAGGCCACTATTTACTTGCATTTTAGTTTGATGTGGAAAATAAAGGTTTGGACAATTGCTCTTCTTACTCTGCCTTTTCGACTTCTCACCGCCATTTGTAGGGAGAGGCAGGTTAGCTTCTCATTTCACATTTTCTCTTGTAATTTATTAGTTTCAAGTAAATTCTAGTTCTAATAAATTATAATTATGGAATGTTTGGCAGCTGGAATTGCAAGTGCCTTTTATGGAGAATGAATTGGAGAATGTTGGATGGGAGAGAATCAAACTTAAGCAACATCTCCAAACAGCCATCCGGGAACATTGAATCATGGAGTTGATTTTGGCTGACCTTCAACACCAACTTGACAAAGCCATTTCCAAAATTCAACTTTTGCAGGATCAGATACTCAACTCACATTTTCTACCTTTTTTTTTTTTTTTAAAAGCAACTTTTCTTTTTATGTTTCCTCTATTTCTATACCTTTTTTCTCTTTGTAAGTTTCAGAATTGGCCCCAGTCTGATTATAACTTTGTTGCGGTTCCTAAATCATTTTTCCCCTTTTGCACTTTAAGTACTGTTTACTGATAAGACCATGCACAAATTCAAAACAGCAATTTCTTTTTCTCTTCTTTTTTTTTTAAATTAAAATTCCAAACCAAAAGCTGGGAAAATGTAATCTTTTACGATCCTTTTCTCCTCAAAATATTAACAGTAAGAGCTCTGAAGCCTACTTGTAACCAATCTCTACTTTACATAAAGATAAATGTCCTGCTTTCTAGGGGGATGACATTCTAGTTCTGGGATGTAGCTAAGATGATTTTAGTGTGATATGGGAGACAACAAAGATATAATCGGAAGAACATAGTAGTATGATCTCATCAAATGAATAATAAAATTATTGGTTTTGCATTCTTGGTAACTCAATTCCAAATTTAGTCCTTTATCCTCAAGAATACCGTTGTGTGTTTTAACAGTTGAAGGAAGTGAAAAGTGAAAATCTTTGGACGACACCAGTAACAGCCATAACAGTGGATTTGCTGACAAATATGGCATATCATATGGGATTCCCAAATGGAAACCAAGTTATGATGGGAGTGGTATCGTCCTACAAGACCTTATGATGCTCGCAAGTACATCCGGGGACGAGACCAAAACTAGTACTGAGTTGCTGAAACTCTTGAAACCCGAATTGGGAACCATTTGCAGAAATTTGGACACCCTTGAAGTCATTGACCAAAGAAAGGAGACTGCAATCGTACAGAGTCTGTTGAGCACGGTGTTGTCGCTTTCTGTTGGAATGATCATCTGGGAGCTCGAGGACCCTTGTATGTCTCTTGTTGCAGCTCTGTTCACAGTGGTTGGGATGTCGTTGATGAGTGTGGTCCAATTTTTCTCCACCATTAATAATAAACCTGCTTCAGAAGCCGTCGCTCTCTTAAGCCTAAATTGTTTCATACTTGGTACACTTGCTTACCCGACACTGCCAAGAATGGTGCAAATATTGGGTCCATTGGTGTTGAGAATTGCATACCAGGGCATGAGGTTTGTTGGCCTCTCTTTTTCCTAGCAAAAGGTATTGTCCTCTGTCACTGTAACATGCAAACATGAACCAAGCTTGAAGTTTTGGTGCTTGTAGATTGTTCTGATATACATGACCTTGTATTACAGAGTGTAGGCTTTTTTATCCTTTTGGGGATTTGTGTTTCGTACTGTAACATTGAGTATGAAATAAAAAAGGATGGGCAATTATTTTGAAATGAAATTCTGATGATAACGTCCTAATTAACTTGATAAGTAGTAGACTATTTGAATGACAATAATCCAATGGAAAGGAGACCACATTTTTCTGTCATGGGATTTGCTTCTTTTTCTTTTGAAAAGGAAGTTTGTCCAAGTTGATGCAATTCTTAAATGGAATTGGTTGGTGGCAATGCAACTCTTCAATAGAGACTCCCACTGCCAGTTGTACAAGAGATTGTTTGGTAGGAGGGAAAATTGAAATGAGAGGAATAGTGAAAGGATTTTGGGATTTATGGTTATTTGGTAGGAAAGGAAAAGCGGAATGACAGGATTTCGTATAAGAATTCAGGATTTATGGCTGATTAGTAGAGAGGAAAAAAAAAAAAAGAGGGAATGCATTCATAGGAGATCCTTAAAAAAAATATTATTATTATTTTCTTCATATATACATACCGAACTCAATAGAGAAACGTGATCCGCTTCTTTCTCATTTCCCTCCCTCTAATCAAACGTAGCCTAAGTTATATTCAGTATTATATGTGAATCAACGAATGATTGTTGTCGTTGTCTAATTTCCTGATAGAAATTTTGGAACTTATTCGCAAGTTTTATCTGTAGTTGTCTTTCTCGTACAGGCTCCTGCATCAAACGTAGATTTGTTTTTCAGTAGGTTTTGGGACCAACATAGATTTATGAAGGCCTCTTCTCTTCACTGCCAGAAGAGAGAAAAGGGCCTTTCAAGAGAGAGAGAGAGATGAAGTGAATGATCAAACTGAGCTGAGTTTCAAGTTCCAACTGATAATAAAAGTCCCAGAAAATGAATGCATAATTGCATTAATTTTGCATGTTCCCAAGTTAAAACCCTTTGCATACATACATACATATATCTATGCATTGTGTTTTCAATTTTATGGATGGACCAAAGTTGTTAAATGCCAAGTTTAGTTCCTAGAAGCTGTCCTCTTCAGAATCTTTTGATTATATGCAGCTCACTCACATGCCGCAAAACTTCTGGCTTGGACTACCATATAATATCAGTCAGTTTTAACTTTTTTGCATCTTCAAATAAATTAATTGTTTCATTGTTTCAAACATTTCATTCATTGTTTGCTCATCTATGTATAGTTGGTACAGCTTCTATTTACATACGCACGCACACAGTATATTACAGCTATACTTCCTTCGAAACATGTATACAAATGAAATAAGCTGAATATGTAATAACATTAAATTTATCAAGAGCCCCCAACGTTTGTATCTCGTGCTGAAGTAGCCCCTCATCCATAAAATTTGACTCGGCATAAATAACATTGTAGCCCTTGTGTTACAAACCTTCGATTTATCTATAAAATAAAAAATATTATGCACTAAATAAAAGAGTCTATGGGATTGAAAAATATGACATAATAACCTTTTCGTTGAATGAAACGAGTATGTATAAAGTTTATAAGAGTAATTCTAATCTAATTCAAATATTGAAGAATATAAAACTAGATCACGGAAAACTAATTAAATAACAAAAAGGAAAAAGAATCTAAATTCTTAGTATTTACAAATCTAAAATTATTTACCCAAGAAAATACATCAAGGGCCCAAGTCCCTTGAGTGAACAGCGCTGGGCAAGAAGGATAATGAACTTTTGTGCTGCCTCATTATTGTCGCTTGTAACAATAATAATATCATCAAATAGGTTGAAAAATAGATCAATATAACAAAAATATAACATTTGTGTTGAAGACAAAGAAAGAGTTGTCTGCATTTAAATGATACTAACTAATCTGGTAAGATCTAATAAAGTAATATAATGCTATTTTATCTTAGATATGCTTTTATGTTTTATGGTATTTTAAAAAGATACTATAAAATATTTTGTGATTTATGGTGTGAAGTAGACAGTCAAACCACTTATAGCTTCTCTAGGTTCCGTCACCATCTGCCAGCGTTTATTGACTTCCGTGGTAGAATCTAAAGGCTGGACAATGCCGTTGGATCATTCTCCATCACTGGAAAATATTTGCTCCCCCACCATAGAATTTCCCATTTAATTGATATATCTTCGTTACAAACATGGGGTAGCTGAATAATACTGTAGAATGGTTCTTCCAGTAAGATAGCTTTCAAAGATTGAAAATGAAGCCTATGGCTTTTTTCCATGCGTGTGTTAATATTTTTATTATTTTTATTAGAGAGAGAAGAGAAGAGAAAGTTTTCTGATAACCATCAAATCGCTTTCCTCTCTTCCCTCCTCTTAAGACTTTGATTTGAATGTGAAATAACTGATACCACACATAAGGCAGGAAATAGGGTCCATCAAAGTTGGATAAGGTTGTGTCGGTCGTGTTAATTAGTAAATAAGTTTTATCTTGTGAAAAAGAGACCTGTTTTGAGTGCCAACAAAAACCAAACCAGAAATATATACATATATAAGTATCTTGTCTGATTTGCTTACTAAACATAAAAACTAGACAAATATTTAAGGCTAAGTAGTCTTGATCATCATAATTTTGTAAGCCAAATCTTTGAGAATATTATCCTTTTTACCTGAGCTGCTGCTGAGGATATTTTATAATCAGAAATCCACTTTGATTAGTGATGAATGTATGACCGACTATGGTCTATGAGTAGGTTAGTCTATGTCCGGGGTTGGAAGAATCAAAGAAGAATTATTTGGTTTTGACTTTAAAATGTTGGGTTCCCATTTTGAACAAAAACAGAAAGAAAAACAGGCAGATGGGGACAGAATAGAAGAGAAAGATGCCCCTTTTACATTGAAGAAAAAGGCTACGACAGACGATAGCCTCACAAGCAAAACTCAAAGTCTGATCTGTGATGAGGGAGAAAAGTCAGAGCCCACTTGCGACGCTCATGTGCCATCGCAATAAGATGATGGATTATCATACATGTGTCCTTCGGTCAACATACAAAATAATTCGTGTAAATTCGCTCTTGTTCATCATCTGACGTATCATCAACTATATAATTTTAATCAAAATTATATTAAAATAATAATTTAAAAATTATTTTAAACTAAAGTCTTATGAGTATGGCTGTTTAAAAATAAAAATGAATTGGTTCGGCCGTTTGCAAAAAAATATCAAATGTGAAATGATAATGGGCACCCCCTACTTTTGTGATGCTAGTTGTTGACACCTTTTCAAGAAACTGTTTTCCATTCCCATGCTGTTATAGCATTATTCTTGTACTGGTGCACCAAGCATCATTATTTGGCTTTACTATTAATATTATTTTCCACACATGACACTCTTATATCGGTCAGTCTAACAAAATTTGGACAGCCAGACGTTTTCTCTTTGAAAATTTTTTTTCATCTGTAAATGTTATAATTTTACTACTTATAAAATTATGAGCCATTGTTTAATATATAGTGTATTTTTTAGACTAAATCCTATTACCTTGTTAGTATAACGAGTCAAATGTAATTGCTCTCGCCCTTTTGCTATATAGCAAATAACTTTACCTAATGGCTGTTGGCTAATTCTATCTTTCAATTGCAGGCCAATGTGTACCATCACTCTAATAATTATATATTAGTCTCTGCCAATTGCCAAACTAACAAATATCAAATGAAATTTAATTCTTGTTGAGTCTTTTTGAGCCTACATCAACTTAAACAATACACTACTATTTAATTTCTAACCGTGCCCTAAATGAAGGCTTACATCATTGTCAACTGTAATTACTTGGAAGCAACTTTCCTCCTCGGTCCCAATTCAATTTCTTATTAATTGTTTGCCTTGGAAATAAGATAATTAATAATTAGTGTGGCCGTAAGCCAAGATTTTTAAATGCACATTCTAGCTAGTTCCGTTACCTGCCGCCTATTAAGTTGTGACAATCCAAGTATTTTTATTACATTAAAAATACAATAAACTAAAGTTATGTTAAGCAAAAATATGTGACACAAGGATTATCGTTTAATCCAATTTTTATAATAAAATCCATAAAAGCAAAAACATGAATTTTAAGAGTAAAAATCATGCCGTAGTCTTATATGAGAAATGAATGATATGAAAATTAGCTGAAAAGCTTAATTATTGCGTAATGTGTTGCAACAGATGTTAAGACAAAAAAACAAGTTAAGAAAAATACTGTATAATACTATAAAAAATTATACAATATTAAAATAATACAGTGTGAGGAAGTACACTAATAAAGTTTTACAGTATGAAAATTACATTGCAAAAGTAATGCAGTGTAAAAACTGGACCATTTAAGGTTAAACAGTACAGAAATTAGACTATTTAAAGTTAAAGCAATATATGAATAATACTGTTTAGAGAAAATGAATGAGTAAGGAATGTTGTGTTAGCTCATAACAGTATAGATAATATATCGGCAATATAAAAAAATATTGTCTGTATAAATTTGGATTGTATAAAATTAATACTATAGGAATCACATCAAGTGATAGATGTAAATAAGTATAAATTTGGATAGAGAATATACTGGCAATATAAAAAAATACTGTTCGTATAAATTTGGATTGTATAAAATTAATAGTATAGGAATTACATCAAGTGGTAGATGTAAATAAGTATGGGAGGTTGTAAGACCTCATGAATTATATAGAAAGGAATATCGATAGTATAAAAAATACTGGCAGTATAAACTTAGATTGTGTAAAAATGTGAGTCCCGCCATGGGACACCCAAATGGATGAGAAATTGCTACCACTCCCTCTTGATGTGGCCAAATCAAATTTTGCCACTTTTACCCTTAATAATGCTTAAGGGTGACTAAGCATAATTAGTCACTAAAAAGAAAAAAAGAAAAGACAAAAAGAGGGGACACTTGTTGATGCTTACCGTAATATGGTAGCGGATCAACATCATGTGCAGCTGCGCACGGTGTATGGCTCTTCTGTGCTCATTTCTGCCTGTTCGAGTGGACCTGCAACAAGAGGAGGGACGCTTTAGAGGCAAGAAAGAAACGGGTTAGTCAGTAGACAAGGGCTCTCCGACACTCAAGGCAGGCGTTGCTCGGTGGAGAACAGGAGCTAGTTAGGTGGGAAGGAGCATGCTTGCCTGAATGCAATAAATGCACTCTATTTATAGGTTGCTACTTGAACCAGGTGTTAGGTGGGTTTTGCCCACGACCCGTATGTCACATCAAGACGTGTCAGAAGGCAGAAGACAAGTGTCGTGCCCTCCGCTAGTGGCTTGTTTCCTATTCAACGATGAGTTATCCGCCATCTGTTGGCCAGTGATGGTGAGTAGCAGCCTATTTGCGAGTAAAAGGAGTCCGACCCAAGCTGGTGTTTGACCCGAGGAGGCGACCGGTTGTGGTGCGGTTCGGAGGGCCCTAAAAAGCACCTCAGACAGGTGATCTGGGCTTATTAGGATCAAATATTTACTCCTAGCGGCTCTTGTCGAGCTGGATTACCGACCACCTAGAGTAAGGCTCCTCGATGGTGACACCAAGCTCACCCTTAATAGTAACCCCCCAGTTTACCTAGTCGGTGCTCGGCCGGGTGGACTATACTAAGAGGGTGAGGTTGACTCAAGATGAAGCCCAAGCGGTGTTCCGAGGCGACGGGAGATGGAAGGTCATGCAATAAAGCTCAAAGGGACACATGTTGAAATGCAACTGGGTGTTTCCCTAACAAGCATAATCATCGCGTCTCTTCATTTTTTGCGCCTGAGTTTTGCGCTTCAGGTGGCTATAAATAGGGCTTTACTCTTTGTCATTTTCACATGCAATCAATGCCACACTTCACAACTCTTGAGTTTTAGCTGCCAAGCAATAGTCACCAACCTAGGATTTCATATTCTTGAGCTTCCACAACTCGATCATGTAACAACCCGAAAAGTTCACAAAAACATGAGTGACCTTTCTGACTCACAAAATGTAAATATCTCCTGGTCAGACAGCAGTGCCAAGACCGAGGAGTCGACCTCCATGGAGGTTGACATAGAAGGATTGTTACCAGTACGGGATAGAGCAAGCTGGCTCGTCAAAATACTAAAGGTCTACGCTGGGATAGTACCCGAGCAAGAGTTCCTTGACTTGCCAGATGAGGGGTGCCCGATGAGACCGTGCAGGGGCGAGGATCCCTACATAGGGGCAATCACCGCTAGCACGTCCTGAGTTATTACCTAGGAACATGCCGAGCTAGAGGCAGCCGCCGATGTGCCGAGTACCTCTGGTCGAGACGCCAGGGTCCCGGTCTAGGTCATGGGTTGGGTAACCATCGAGATCTCTGATGAGGAGCAAGCAGCCGAGGAGGTAGAGCCCGAGGAGAGCGCCACCGAGGATGAGGCTGAAAGAGTCATAGTTACCCAAGTCTAGGGGGTGATTGCTTATCATGTATCTCGGCCTGGTCAGACATCAGCAGCCGCTTACTCTAGCGCAATAACAGAATCTCAGCCCGAGGATCTGTGCCAAGAGTTTGACATCTTGGACGACGTGGTCCTCATCGTGCCCAGAGAGAATGATTCATCCTTGACTCCACCCAAGGGGTACATAACGTTATATGCAGAGTTCTTCAGGGCCAGGCTGCGCCTACCATTTCACCCTTTCCTCTGCCAGGCACTCAATGACCTAAACGTCTGTCCTGCTCAACTCAACCCTAATAGTTATAGATCGTTGATCGGGATGTACGTGTTAGACATGTATGCCCTAAGGAGTAAAAATATAATACGTTTTTGGAGACATTTTTATCAATAAAGAATTTATTCATTTATATATACCAAATCTTGTCGTCTTTACGTTCATATTTGTTGAATGTATGATAAGCAAACAGTAGTCTGAGACTATCAGTCTAAGCCTTAAGAATTGGGCATATGATGGACTGATTATGCGGAAGACACGATTCTTAAGGTGACGGTCTAAAACATATGATCTGCAATCGAGGGAATAAAGTTGGGTGCTTTATTCATGAAAAGATTGTTATGTTGTCTATATCCCTTTTGGGAGATGGTTTGTCTTGACCATCGAAGTTGGACTCCGTGAATAGAAACATTGGCACGTTGTCATAGGTGACGACGTGTTGGATCGGGACATAAAGTGAATTGATTTGGATTAATAATTCTGTCTCGACAAATCGATTCACTTTAGACAGTCATTTGTATTGTATCTTAATCTTGAGATGAATAGTGGGCCCGTTGTCTCGACTTGTGTCTTTTGATGTGCCAAAGGGTGACACCCACATCTCTATAGTGGTATGCATACCGATACGTTGGAGGCATGACTCTTGATAGTGTAGACTTATTATTCATAGATATGAAATCCATAGCTCCTCTTTAGGAGTAATGATATCCTCTTATATACGTTGTTTTGTAATTGGAAAACTAGAGCGCTCAACCATTTAGATACATAGGTGTAACCGAATGGTATACTATCTTTGGATGGTAAGTTTTCTAATGGTGAGACAATGGAACGTAAGATAAAAATAATCGGGAAGGTAAGACAGAACTTGTCCTTAAGCCGATTATGGATGATCATATGGGGATGCGATACACTATGATATGTCATGGAGACTTAGCTACACGAGCTTCGTAATTCTATAAAGTTCGAGAGTGCAGCTCCAAGCTTTTAGTGGAGTAGCGTTGGAGTTGGTAATTGTGAAATGTATATCTGGGATATTGGGTTTCATAATTATCATGAGCTTGAACTTTATAGGTCCATTTTGGTCCCCTTTGCTAGCTCACAAAGTCCTGTAATGACACGGCGTGCTTGTCCAATAATTGGTGACTTATGTCGGATTTATCAGATTGGTTTAAAATTTGTAAGAATCAAATAATTCATGTCTATTTATCGGTTGAATTAATTTTGTAAGAAATTAGTTCAAGATAAACTTGTTGAATTATTACGATCAGATAATTCTTGTCTGTTTATCGGTTGTTTTAATTTTGGACAAATTAGAACAAGATAAACTTGTAGAATTATTGTGAATTGATTTATTTTCTTAGAGATTATTTTGATAAAGTTTGTTTTGATCAGATAACTTCTCTATTGGGTTATTTGAAACAAAACTGAGACTTTATCCTTTAGAATCTCAGGTGGAAAATAAAAGATTCTCGGAGATTTTTTCTCGGGAGTTTGGCCTGCCGGATGACGTGTTCGACCTGTCGATGGGGCCTGTTCGGCCTGCCAATCAGCGAGAGATAAGATTACGTGTTTTCACGCGGATCTTATCAGATATTGATCCGAACTTGATTCTGTTTTGAGTTTTTGAGACCTAATCTGATATAGACTGACCCCAGGACCAATAACTATAAAAAGGGAGTGAGTCTTATGATTTACTCATATCAATTTGAGAGATTAAGAGTGATACTCTTCTAGCGAGCATCTGAAAACTCCTTGAGAGCTTTTGTTCACAAATCACGAGCACTAGCTTTGGGTTCTCTCTATTGGTTGGAAGGAGAGTCACCGGTGGAAGAGCTGTATGTGTGATCCCACACTCACTCCGGTTGTGGATAGAGAATAGCAAAGAAGACCAATTGGTTAAGGCTTTTCTGGAATGTTACTTCTCTACACAGGTTGCGGAGATTCTTCGACACACTGAGGTTAGTAAGATCTGTCTAATTTATATATATAACATGTCAAGCTTGTGTTTTAGAAATTACTCTGATGAAAAATTTAAAAAAATTCCGTTGCGCACTTTGTTTCCAACAATTGGTATCAGAGCTAGGTTTTTACATAAATTTGCAAGTTTGTGATCATGTTATATGCATAAATTTTGTGATCTTAATCTCTCCTATGCTTGAATTGAATTTAATAGAGAGATGTCACTCTAGGTTTCTATATAATATATATGTTGTCATGGATTGTGTGGTGAATGTTTATTAATTAATTATGGTTGATTAAATCGTTGTTTAATTATTTATTAATTAATTAATTCATAACGGTTATGGTTCCTTAGAGGTTAGAATATGTATCTAGGTTTTTCATGTAATTAGATGGCGGACTATCATCTCCATATAGGAATTGTTATTTAAGTTTTAATTTATAAGAATTTTGTAATTAAATAATTATTCAAAGAAGACGGAACGAGAAGTTGGATCTTAAAGATTGATGATGGCACCTCCAGGTATTTCTTGAGTCTCTAATTTTATGTTTTTGAATTGTTGAAAATAAAATTGATGAATTGCATTAAAATTGTATTTTCTGGAACGAGGGTTTTCTGTTCGATCGGCATGCCGAACCTCACAGTTCGGCAGGCCGAAGGTCATAGATCAGCAGGCCAGACGTGTGGTCCGGCAGGTCGACAGTGGGGAAGAAATTTTGGTGCTCTACTAGTAGGCCGAACCTTCATGATCGGTAGATCGATCACCCAGATCGGCTTGCCTACTGAGAGCTGCCAAGTGTCCAGAAAAGGTGCAATTTTTTCGGTGTAGTTTTAATTTTATTTTTGGGATGATTCTGTGAAACATTAAATTTGGAAATGACTGAAAATATGAAGTATTTGATTCATACGGGATTGAAGACTTGAAGATGGATATTACATGAAGAGGGATACAGCTTGAGGATTCAAGGATGAAGAATCGATAAATGTCTCGATTATTCTCTTGTAATCTTAGTTTTTTATTCTCTATGGTGGAACCATAATATTACGGTTATTATTATTTTGCTTGCAGCTTTGCTTGATTGCTTTGCTTGTCTGCATTATAATATGATTTATCATGTATATTGATAACATGTCATATAGAATAGGGAGTGCCGCTCATATTAAAATTGTTCATGCATAATTTAAAATAAAACCTTGACTTCAAAAGATTGAGTGGGAGAAGGTTTTCGAAGAGAGGACCTAAGGCCTCCATCGTTGGTCTATAGGAAGAACATGGTGGTCCCGACCCCTAGGAAGGGATTTCTATCATGTACCAGATTGGATCTCTAAAAGGATAAGGTATTTTAGTATGATTTATGGTTGCACACCCCTAGGTGGTGATTATAAATCATAGATAAAATATTGAAACGGTGGTTATACACTCACGTTAATTTTATTATTAACCTCCCCTAGGAGCTCTGTTAATGAAATTAATGGCCAAAGAAACGATTATTAGTATATGCTGGATCATACGGGTTCTAGATGGCATATATTAATCAGGAGGGGATCCATGTTCCTGATTGAATTTGGCATGACTCCCCTAGGAGCTTGTTGAATTCTGAGTTGGGAATTATCGTTGTAAGGTTGTGATATTTTCAAGGTTGTGACACATAAACACATTTGTATGATTTTACATGATTGTGTTATCTTACTAAATTATTATATATGTTTGCTTATGTTTGGTATATGATTTTTTATTGTAGATTGAAAATGTCTAAAAACGTTTTATCATCGATACTTGACAAAAACCAATTAACCGGTGAGAATTATAACGATTGGAAACGGAACCTAGACATCGTCCTATCCTTTGAGAAACTAAAATATGTACTAACAACCCCTTGTCCTCCCAAGCCTACGGGAGACTTAAGTAATGAGCAATTCTAAGCATATGACCGCTGGAAAGATGCTAATAATCAGGCCCGTTGCTATGTTATGGGTAGCATGAACAACGTGTTGTAGGCTCAACATCAGGATTATGAGACTGCGAAGCAGATCTTGGATAATCTTGAGGACATGTTTGGAGGCCAGGCCATAACAAAGCGGCAAGGGGCGCTTCAGAAACTCTTAAACTGTAGACAGAGACCGAGGACATCTGTAAAGGAGTACATGATGTTGGTCATGGGTTACCTCGCTGAGGCTCAAACCAATGGAGCGAACATCGATGCTGAAACTCAGATGACTATGGTCTTTGAGACTCTGTCTAAGGAATTTTTTCCGTTTAGAGCTACTTTTAATTTAAGCAATAGACGGGATATGACCTTGACAGAACTGATGAAACAGTTACAGGAGTTTGAACTGCTGATCAGGGAGTCTCCTGCTAGTGGTGAGGCCAACATGGTAGCTGCTTCTGGTTCCAATCCTAACTCTGGGAATGGAAAGAAGCAACGGGCCAAGAATGAGAAGTCTTCTATTCCTGCTACTACCAAGAGCAAGAAGAAGAAGAAGAAGAACCCAAAGAAGCTTAAGTGCTTCTTCTGTGGTAAGGTCGGGCATATAAAGAAGCATTGCAAGGACTTCCTTTCTAAGGGAGGTAGGTGTGATCTTCTATATTTAGAAACTTGTTTGGTTGAGGAATCCAGTGACATCTGGGTCATAGATTCCGGTGCAACTAATCATGTTTGTGTTTCTCTGCAAGGATTCAAAGAAACGAGAAGTCTGCTTTGTGAAGACTTAACGCTTCAGATGGGCGATGGATCCTTGGTCTCAGCGAAAGCAGTGGGAGATGTCCATCTTTATTTTGATAATTATAGGAATTTAATTTTGCGAGATTGTTTTTATGTTCCTAAATTTAAAAGGAATTTAATTTCTGTATCTTCTTTCTTTAAAGACTCCTACGTGGTATCTTTCAATGAAAAAGTGGTGATTCGTAAAAACAAATCTTTTATCTGTTCTGAATGGATGCAAAATAATCTATATTTTATCAAACCTAAGATGGACTTATTGCTTAATGCTGACATAAATGATAATGACTCAAAAAAACTTAAAACTTCTCACTCTAATAAGACTTATCTTTGGCATTTACGCCTTGGCCAAATTAACCTGAATAGGATTCAAAGGTTGGTAAGGGATGAACCTTTAAGTCACTTAAAGGTGGAATCTATACCTCAATGTGAGTCTTGTTTGGAGGGTAAAATGACCAAAAGACCATACGGGTCTAAGGGCAATAGGGCCGAAGGAGTTCTAGAACTTGTGCATAGTGATGTTTGCGGACCAATGAACATCCGGGCACGAGGAGGGTATGAGTACTTCGTCACTTTTATTGACAATTACTCAAGATATGGGTATGTGTACCTAATGCACCACAAAAGCGAAACTTATGATAAGTTCAGGGAGTTTTGGGCTGAAGTGGAAAAGCTATTGGGTGGACCCATAAAGGCACTTCGATCTGATCAAGGTGGAGAATACCTTTCTGATGAGTTCTTGGGACACTTGTTAGAGAATGGGATTTTATCCCATTTGACTGCGCCGGGCACTCCGCAGCAAAATGGCGTAGCGGAGAGAAGGAATAGGACTTTGTTGGACATGATTCGGTCCATGATGAGTTATTCATCATTGCCTTTATCCTTTTGGGGATATGCACTACAAACCGCCTGTTATCTTTTGAACAATGTGCCTTCAAAATCGGTCCCTAAAACTCCTCACGAGTTGTGGACAAGACGTAAGACATTCTTAAACCATATTTGCATATGGGGATGTCTGGCTCATGTCCTGTTTAAGGACCCGAATAAGTTGAAAGCACGTTCGGAAGTTTGCATGTTTGTAGGATATCCGAAAGGGACTAAAGAGGGTTATTTTTATAACCCAAAGGAAAATCAAGTCGTGGTTTCAACTAATGCAACTTTCCTTGAGGAGAGTTACACGGACGACTTTAAACCTCGAAGCAAAGTGGTGCTTGAGGATTTAAGGGGTGATCCGTTCACTCCGGAGGTTCCGAATGAAACCATTCTGATCGGTGTAGAAAAACCAAACAAACCTGAACAACAACCTCAGGGGCTTCGGTGTAGTGGGAGGATCGGGTGTCAACCTGAGTGGTATATGTTCAATGGGGAGGTCTTCTTGGCTAAACCGGATGAACATGACAGGGATACTTATACTTACACAGAAGCCATGGAGGATATTGATTCAAGACTCTGGACAGAGGCCATGAACATAGAGATGAAGTCTATGGAGACTAATCGGGTCTGGGAGCTTGTGGATCTTCCCGAAGGGGTAAAACCCATAGCGTGTAAGTGGATCTACAAGAGGAAAAGAGGAGTGGATGAAAAGGTCGAAACCTTTAAGACTAGACTGGTAGCTAAGAGTTATACGCAAAAGGAATGAATCGATTGTGAGGAAACCTTTTTGCTTGTAGCCATGCTTTAGTCCATCCGGATTCTCTTGTCCATAGCTGCCGCTCTCGACTACGAGATTTGGCAGATGGATGTCAGGACGGCTTTTCTGAATGGCTATCTTGATGAGTCCATTTATATGAAACAACCAGACGGGTTCAAGGTCGCGGGTCAAGAGGGTAAGGTTTGTAAGCTGCTAAAGTCTATTTATGGACTTAAGCAGGCTTCTCGTTCTTGGAACATAAGATTTGATCAAGTGATCAAGACTTATGGGTTCTCACAAAATGTGGATGAACCATGTGTTTACAAACACATTAAGGATGGAAATGTGGTTTTTTTACTGCTCTATGTAGATGACATTCTATTAATTGGCAATGACGTTGGGGCATTGTCATCGGTCAAATTATGGTTGACCAAGCAGTTTGACATGAAGGACTTAGGTAAGGCTAATTTTGTTCTCAGCATCCAGATCTTTCGAGATCGGAAGAACAAAATGATAGCTTTGTCTCAGGCCGGCTACATAGATAAAAGTCTCAGGAGGTTTGCAATGCAGGATTCCAAGAAAGGTGGGCAACCATCTAGGTCTGGAATTACTCTTTCTAAGAAAGACTCTCCAAAGTCTTATGAAGAAAGAGAATACATGAAGAAGGTGCCTTATGCTTCGGCAGTGGGTAGTCTCATGTATGCCATGCTTTGCACACGACTGGATATTAGCTATGCGATCGGGATTGTAAGTCGATTTCAGGCGGATCCAGGACCAAACCATTGGGTTGCGGTAAAGCATATTTTCAAGTACCTGAGAAGGACTCGAGGGTATATGCTTGTGTATTCGGGTGAGGATTTAACTCCTCTAAGATACACTGATTTAGATTTTCAATCCTGTTTAGATTCTAGGAAATTGACTTCGAGGTTTGTGTTTACTCTGGGTGGCGGTGACATCAGTTGGAGAAGTGCGAAGCAAGATTGCACTTCGGATTCAACGATGGAGGCCGAGTATGTGGCGGCTAGTGATGCTTCGAAAGAAGCAGTGTGGCTCCGCAAGTTCCTTGGGGATCTTGAGGTAGTTCCTGGTATGGATAAAGCGGTATCACTGTACTGTGATAACAGTGCGGCGGTAGCCAATGCTAAGGAACCAAGATTTCACAAGAAGAGTAAGCATATTGATTGGAAGTATCATGTGATAAAGGACTTCGTTGAGGGCGGGCATGTCACGGTGTACAAAATCGAGTTAGAGGACAATTTAGCTGATCCATTTATGAAGACACTTACTGGGAGAGTCTTCAAGAGGCATGTGGAAGCTATGGGGATACGAAATTTGCTGTAATTACTCACTTAGTGCAGGTGGGAGATTGTTAGACTTGTATGCCCTAAGGAGTAAAAATGTAATACGTTTTTGGAGACATTTTTATCAATAAAGAATTTATTCATTTATATATACCAAATCTTGTCCTCTTTACGTTCATATTTGTTGAATGTATGATAAGCAAATAGTAGTCTGAGACTGTCAGTCTAAGCCTTAAGAATTGGGCATATGATGGACTAATTATGTGGAAGACATGATTCTTAAGGTGACGGTCTAAAACATATGATCCGCAAGCGAGGGAATAAAGTTGGGCGCTTTATTCATGAAAAGATTGTTATGTTGTCTATATCCCTTTTAGGAGATGGTTTGTCTTGACCATCGGAGTTGGACTCTGTAAATAGAGACATTGGCACGTTGTCATAGGTGACGACGTGTTGGATCGGGACATAAAGTGAATTAATTTGGATTAATAATTCTGTCTCGGCAAATTGATTCACTTTAGACAATCATTTGTATTGTATCTTAATCCTGAGATGAATAGTGGGCCCGTTGTCTCGACTTGTGTCTTTTCATGTGCCAAGGGGTGACACCCACATCTCTATAGTGATATGCATACCGGTACGTTGGAGGCATGATTCTTGATAGCGTAGACTTGTTATTCATAGATATGAAATCCATAGCTCCTCTTTAGGAGTAATGATATCCTCTTATATGGGTTGTCCTGTAATTGGAAAACTGGAGCGCTCAACCATTTGGATACATAGGTGTAACCGAATGGTATACTATCTTTGGAAGGTAAGTTTTCTAATGATGAGACAATGTAATGTAAGATAAAAATAATCAGGAAGGTAAGACAGAACTTGTCCTTAAGCCGATTATGGATGATCATATGGGGATGCGATAAACTATGATATGTCATGGAGACTTAGCTACACGAGCTTCGTATTTCTATAAAGTTTGAGAGTGCAGCTCCAAGCTTTTAGTGGAGTAGCGTTGGAGTTGATAACTGTGAAATGTATATCTGGGATATTGGGTTTCATAATTATCATGAGCTTGAACTTTATGAGTCGATTTTGGTCCCCTTTGCTAGCTCACAAAGTCCTGTAACGACACGGCTTGCTTTTCCAATAATTGGTGACTTATGTCGGATTTATCGAATTGGTTTAAAATTTGTAAGAATCAAATAATTCATGTCTGTTTATCGGTTGAATTAATTTTGTAAGAAATTAGTTGAAGATAATCTTGTTGAATTATTGCGATCAGATAATTCTTGTCTGTTTATCGGTTGTTTTAATTTTGGACAAATTAGAACAAGATAAACTTGTAGAATTATTGTGAATTGATTTATTTTCTTAGAGATTATCTTGATAAAGTTTGTTTTGATCAGATAACTTCTCTTTTGGGTTATTTGAATCAAAACTGAGACTTTATCCTTTAGAATCTCGGGTGGAAAATAAAAGATTCGTAGAGATTTTTTCTCGAGAGTTCGGCTTGTCGGATGACATGTTCAGCCTGCCGATGGGGCCTGTTCTGCCTATCGATCAGGCTGTTCGGCCTGCCGATCAGCGAGAGATAAGATTACGCGTTTTCACATGGATCTTATCAGAAATTGATCCGAACTTGATTCTGTTTCGAGTTTTTGAGACATAATCTGATATGGACTGACCCCAGGACCAATAGCTATAAAAAGGGAGTGAGTCTTATGATTTACTCAAATCAATTTGAGAGATTAAGAGTGATACTCTTCTAGTGAGCATCTGAAAACTCCCTGAAAGCTTTTGTTCACAAATCACGAGCACTAGCTTTGGGTTCTCTCTATTGGTTGGAAGGAGAGTCACCGGTGGAAGAGCTATACGTGTGAGCCCACACTCACTCCGGTTGTGGATAGAGAATAGCAAAGAAGACCAGTTGGTTGAGGCTCTTCTGGAACGTTACTTCTCTACACAGGTTGCGGAGGTTCTTCGGCACACTGAGGTTAGTAAGATCTGTCTAATTTATATATATAACATGTCAAACTTGTGTTTTGGAAATTACTCTGATGAAAAATTTTAAAAAATTCCGCTACGCACTTTGTTTCCAACAGTACGTGTTGTAGAGGTACCACCAGACTATTGAAATGCTGTGATGACTCACCTTTTCAGGCAATCACTTAACTTTCTTAAACATCATTCTTAAACATTAATCTTACTTACTTAGTAAGAAAAATAGTGAATTAAGTTTTTTTTCTTTAAAAATTCTGTAAAACGTACTTAAAAACTGTTGCGACCTCTGTCGCCATTCAAGTTGAGACCTTGCTCAACATTTGTCTTTAAACCCTTTTCAAATTGCTTCTTAAAACTTAATAAGAAACATTTACTAAAACATAGCTTAAAACTTAACTTTATAATTATTTTATAAAGCATTTCGTAAAATATATCTTAAAACTTTGAAAACATTTCTTAAAACTGAGATTTTCTTAATGCTTTGAAAACACTATATTAAATAGTGGAAAACCTTTTCTTTGTGTAGCAGAAGCAAACTGTAGTTGTATCTATACCCAAATCCTCGCATCTGTCCTCCGCAGCACCAGCTCTTCTAACGATCCCATTGGTCACCTATAAAATTACCTACAGCATGAAGAAACTTTTAGTGAGCTTTCGCTCTGTAAGTTCAAACAAAATCTCGCAAAGCATTTAAACATGCTTTAAAAACTTTTCTCATAATACCCTTCTCTTGAAACGTTTTTCATAAACGTTTTTCATAAACATTTTTCATAAAACATTTCTAAAACGTTTTTCATAAACGTTTTCATAAAGCATTTCTATAACATTTTTCATAAAATATTTAACATAAAACAATCCTCAGATTGCTCTTCATAAACATCATTTATGTTTTCATAAACACTTAATATAAAACATTCCTCAGAATGTTTTCCATAGCATATAAACGTTTTATAACAAGGAAAACAAGTAAAATCAAAATGCATGTTTCTATTTATGCTCAATTATGAACTTTTGATTATGAGTATCTTATGAACATTCTTTTCTTACTTTTACTTTCTATCTTTGTTCCTTAACTTTCCTTATCTTACTTTAACTTTCTATCGTTGTTCCTTAACTTTCCTTATCTTACTTTAGTATTCGTACCAACATCATCAATCATGAGATTATAAACATGATGCTTCTCTTGTGGAATACTTGACACCATCGAATATCGAGGTCATACACCTCACATCTAGGAGGTCAAACTTTAACTTTACTTGTGTATCTCATATCTAGGAGGTCACAACTTTAACTTTACTTTCAGTACCTCACAACAAAGAGGCTGATACGACACTTTTTTTTATTATCTTTACTTTACCTTCTTTTTAACGTTAGTGAGCATATCAAATTGTAACACATTATATTTAAATACATTAGCAAATCATAACTTGTATTGTAAAACTCATTGCATAACAAATATAGCATAAAACTTATAACTTAAACTGTAAAATATTATGCGTTAACAAAATGCAAAACATACTTTAAACATAATTATTGCAAATACATTTCAAACTTTTACTTAATCTTTAAAACTTTATGCATATTATATGCAATCATGCTTTAAACATAATAGTTGCAAGTACACTGCAAATCTTGATTTAAACTATAAAACTTTTTGTATGACAAATGCAAACATACTTTTAAAAACAACATGTATAACAATTGCAAACACATTTGCAAACATATATATATATATATATATAAACATTTAAAAACTATTTACCTCATGTTGTAGGTGAGATTTAAAACTTACTTGGACTACGCTCTAGCATTCTCTATTCAGTTCCTTTTACTTTCATTAGTCGACCTCCGTGTCATGATCAAATGATAGCCGAATTATTAGTTAACTTTCTTTATTATCAATCCACTTGATTGATAACTTAACTTAAACCTTAAACATTCAGTCCTTTTTACTTAACTTGGTATACTATTGGTTTACCCTTCTCTTTACTTTGTACCCTATTGCTTTTAACTTTGTAACCCACTACGTTCCCGTAACTTTTACTTAACTTTATGATATATCGGGTTATCACTCTTTTTACTTAAGTCTGTAACCCATCGGGTTGCTATTTTCTTTACTTAACTTTGTAACCTACCGGGTTACCTTTCATTTACTTGAACATCGCTTATCAAATTTTTCGTCTCACTGGCGGTTTCGTTACTTAATGTATTATAGAATATTTTTTGTCTAAGAACGTTTTGCTAGTTTGGAGTGTTCAACTCTGTTTTAGCCGTTTTCTTAAAAATGACGTTTTTACCCTAAACGGGTTTTTCGTCTATTTTGTAATTTTATAAAACTCATTATTTAACTTTACCGTTTCATTACCTACTTACTACGAAAAAATTCCTACTAAGAAACGTTGCCCGACATCGGGCGTTTTGGGTCTGTTTTGGGATGACCGACCTTCGAGATTACATCATTAAGAAGCATCCCGAGGCGGTGGACTTCAACTGATCGCTTATCGCCGAGCTAGTGCAAGGCTAGGCTCAACAGCCTAGGGCTAAAAAAGGTCATCGAAGTTGACGGCGAAGACAGGGGCGACGACCAGGGCAGCGACGACGGTGACGATAATGCCAGGGATGGGGCCCAGGCTTGGTTAGTTTTCCTGCTTTTTTCTTCCTTCGAGCTCGGGAGGTGTTTGATTATTTATACCTCCTCACCACTTTTTAATGAAATTTCTTTTTCACCAAGTTTATCGCTCTTCAGAATTTTCATTTTAGTTTGGATCTTCAAATTTTTCTTTTATGAGTGCGATTGTTCTCGAATGAAAAATTTCATTCTTTGAAAGCATCTAGGGCTCCTCGGGAACGAAGTTTGAACCTCATTTCTCTAAATTAGATGCTTCTCGGGAGAGAGATTAAGTTAGAAATTCTTCCAAGCTGGATGTTCTTTGGGAGAAAACATTTCCAAATCATGGATTCCGAACTCGTATTTTCCCAATTCCATTCTCGTCGAGTTTAACATCTTAGTAACAAAACATTTTATTTTTCCAAGTTAAATGTTCCTCGAGAAGAAACTTCCCTAGAAAAAGATGGTAAGCGTTTATCGAGTTTAGTCGAGCAGGAAAGGCCCATTCCTCGGTTAGGCAGAGCATAACGGCGTGTGGTACCTTGTACCATGTCGCCCCCTTATACTTGTTTAAGTTCATTCAAACTTTTACAAGTTTAATGTTAGTCGGGCATAGTCATGCTAGGGCAACTATGTCTGGGTGGTCTGTGAGACGACAGACTAATGGTGGCATTATGCCGACTAGCCCCCTAGTCTGGTTGTTCGGTGTGATTCCTCTTTTTTTGGGGGTTAACACCTGGTCCCCCGAATTGGAGTTACGGCATCCCTCTTTGGGGTTGTATCTTCCTTAACACACATTGCTCAATAGAATAGTTTTGGGATTAAAGTTTTCATTTATGTGTATATTTACATCCCAGCCCTGTTTAGCAGGTCTAGTTACAAAAGAATGGCCAGAGGTCAAAAAAGGTTTATGGCTTTAGTCAGCAAAAGAATTTTTTCAAAAGCTCAGCATTTCAAGGATAATAGAGTGGATTGCCCTCCACATCGGATAGTCTGTAGGTGGCTGGTCAGACAATTCTGATGACCTTGTATGGTCCGTCCCATTTTGGACCAAAGGACCCAAGTCCAGGTTGATGAATAGTGACCTTCTTCAACACTAAATCTTCAACTCTGAAACTCTTCGGTTGGACCCGCTTATTATAATACCGAGCAACAACTTAGTTCTAGGCTACATTACGAATCGTAACACAGTTCCTCTTCTCCTCGAGCAAATCAAGTTCGGACATCATGACCTCGGCATTTTGAATTTTTTCGTAATGCTCTACCCTAAAGCTTAGCAGTCTAACTTCTGCTAGGATGACAGCCTCAGCTCTGTATACAAGGGAGAATGGAGTCTCCCCGGTGGCCGTTCAGGCCATTGTTCGATAAACCCAGAGCACCTTTGGGAGCTCGTTGATCCATGCCCCTCTAAAGCCCTCAAGTTTCTTCTTTAGGTTGTCCTTGATTATTTTATTGACGACTTTAACCTGCCTATTGCTCTAAGGGTAGCTCGAAGAAGAGAAGACCTTCTTAATGCCGAGCTGCTCACACAAACGGAGGAGACTTCAGGATTCGAACTGCTTTACGTTGTCAGTCATAATGGCATGCAAGATCCTGAATCGGCAAATGATGTTTCTCCATACGAAGTTTGTGCACTTAGCCTCCGTCATGTTGGTGCATGGCTCTACTTCCACCCATTTGGTAAGGTAGTCGATGGCCACAATGCAGTACTTAAACTGAGACGGGGATTGGGGAAGGTGTCCAATAAAGTCAATGGCCTAATCGACAAAAGGCCATGTCGATGTTACCGAGGCGAGTGGCTTAGCGTGGTGTCTGAGCAACCTCGTAAACTGCTGACATTTAAGACATTTCGCAGGAAGTCCTTATAGTCTTGCTCCATGGTTGGCCAATAATATCCTTGTCGAAGACTTTTTTGGGCTAGGCATCGCCCCCTAGAGTGATTACCACACAGCCTCTTGTTGATCTCCTTCATTAGATATTGAGCTTCTTCGGGCCCTACGCACTTTAAGCACGATGTAACGTAACCTTGTCGATTCAGTTTCCCCCTGATCATTAAATACTGAGCCAAGCTTATGCAAATCCAGCGTGACTCTTCTCAGTCGCAGGGCAATTCGACTATAGTCAGGTATCGGATGATCGGGTCCATCTAGATAGTCTCTTGCTCTCTGGCTACACTTGCTACTTCCTTGTTGATACTTGGCTAGGCTAATCTTTCAATAAGGACCAACGTCAGCTCGTTATCGTCCAAACCCGGGGCCAGCTGAGCGAGCACATCGCCCTTGAAATTTTCTGATCCGGGGATCTATTTGAATGAGTAACATTTAAATTGCCCAAGCAATGTCTTGACCTCTCGTAAACACGTGGTCATGGATTTTGTCTGGGCTTGGAACACTCTAGTGACCTGTTGAACGATGAGCATGGAGTCACTATGGATGATTATGGGTTCTACCCTAAGATCTCTGGCGATTCTGAGTCCGACCAAAAGTGCTTTGTACTCCGTCTCATTGTTAGAGGCCTTGAAGTCAAACCGAAGTGTGTAAATTATCTTATATCCATCTGGGCTAGTTAGGACCAGCCCAGCACTAGAACCCTCAGCGCAAGAGGATCCATCTACAAAGAGTTTCCATTCTAGTTCTAGCGTGGAGGTGTGATCACCTCCGCTGCAGCTTGGGGCGTCTGGGTCTTCGAAGGGCGCTTTCTCGGCTAGTGGTGTGCTTTGCTCAGCATCAGTGAACTCGGCAATGAAATCTGCAAGGGCTTGGGCCTTGATAGCCATCCTCGGGACAAAATGAATATCATACTAACCGAGTTTGACTGACCATTCGGTCATCCATCCTGATATCTCCAAACTCTGGAGAGCCGACCGGAGAGGGAACTTTGTTGGGACTTAGAAAATGTGGCCTTAAAAATATCGCTATAGTTTTTAAGCCAAAGTAACGAGGGAAAATGCAAGCTTTTTGAGTGAGGGGTACCTCTCCTCGGCCCCTTAGAATGCATGGCTTGTGTAGTAGACAGGCTTCTGAACTCCGTCTTCTTCTCGGACGAGGACTAAGCTGACAACCTTTTCTAACACGACGAGGTAGGCATACAAGACTTCTTCCGACAAACATTTGGATAGGAGCGGGGGTGTAGCTAAATACCTCTTTAAATTTTGACAAGCTTCCTCACACTTCTTGCTCCACTCAAACCTCCCCTTGAGTGCCTGAAAAAACAAGTGGCACTTGTCGGTAGACCCGGAGACAAACCTAGAGAGGGCCGCTTCCATGCCGGTGAGCTTCTGCACCTCTTTGACTGTCCGCAGTGAATGCATGTCTATAATAGCTTGAGCCTTGGCTGGGCTATCCTCGATTCCTCTTTAATTTACCAAAAATCTGAGAAACCTGCCTGAGCTAACCACAAACGCATATTTTGCTGGGTTGAGTTTCATCCCATACTCCCAAAGAATGTCGAAGCTTGCTCGGAGATTGGCCATATGGTCTACTACTTAGACGGATTTAACTAACATGTTGTCCACGTAGACTTCCATGGTTTTGCCAATTAATAGAGCAAACATTTTGTTAACTAGGCGTTGATAGGTAGCCCTGGCATTCTTAAGTCCAAAAGGCATGACTATATAACAGTAGAGCCCTTGGTCGGTGATGAAGGCGGCTTTTATTTGATCTTCTTCAGCTATTTGGATCTGATTATAACTGGAATATGCGTCCATAAAGCTCAACAGCTCGTGACTGGCGGTTGCATCAACGAGCTGATTTATTCGGGGCAGTGGAAAGCAGTCCTTGGGGCAGGCCTTGTTTAGGTCGGTGTAGTCTATGCAATCCTGCCATTTTCCATTCGTCTTCTTGACTAGGACTGCATTTGCCAACCACTCAGGATACTTTACCTCTCGGATGAATCCCATTTTTAGAAGCTCCTGGACCTCTTCATTAATGATAGCGTACCTTTTCAAGTTGAAGGCCCTTCTCTTTTGAATAACCAGCTAGTAATCTGGTCGGACGTTAAGCCTATGATAGATTATGCTAGGATCAATACTGTGCATGTTTTCATAAGACCATGCAAATACATCCCGATACTCCATAAAGAGCTTCTCAAGGTCGGCCCAGATCTCAGGTTTCAGTTGAGAATCGAGTTAGACCGTAAGGTTGGGATGCGCTGGGTCAAGGTTGAACAGCACCAAATCCTCGACTATGGCTCTCACCTCCTCCTCAGGCATACAGGGGTTAAAGTCAAAAAGCATCTTAGGTGCTGGCTTGGTCAGAAATTGTATTTCGTTGACCTTGTAAATGGCCGAGACATTTAGTTGCCGAGCTGATATGGCCTTCACAATATTAGCATAATAAGCTTGAGAATCTTTCTGTTGTGACCTGATTACTCCGACCTCGTTGTCTGTTGGAAACTTCATGGCCAGGTGGTAGGCAGAAACCACAGCCTTTAGTACATTTAGCATCGGACGATCGATGATAATGTTGTATTGGGAGGGTTTGTCGACCACGAGGAAGTCGATAATGCGTGTAACCTGAACAGTACCCTCACTGAAGGTGACCAACAGGCCAACCTTCCTAACTGCTTGGACGCATTCACCAATGAAGCCGTAAAGTGGCGTCTGAACAGGGATAAGGGTAGCATTACTGATCTTCAGCTTGTCGTATGCTTGCTTGAACAGGATATAAGCAGAGTTACCATTGTTGATCAACACAGGTTGTACTATGTTGTTGGTGATGTGCAGCTCGTACACAAAGGCGTCATTGTATGAGTGGATTAATTTATCTGCCTCCTCCTTTGTAAATGTTATCGGCATATCTTACTGGCGATAGATTTTGTTGATGTGTTTGGACATGTTAATGAGCTCACCTCTCTCGACTAGCCAAGCTTCTCAGACGTAAGCCCACTGCCTACTCGATGTGTCCCCGGCAATTGGACTGCCGAAGATAGTGTGAACAATATTCAGGGGTTCTGGGGTGTTCCCACCATCGTTGCATGTGTGGTTCAATGCGTCTTGGCTCGGTTAGTCATTTTTCCTAGCTGTAGAGCTCGGTGTTAAACTCGCTCTACAAACTCCCGCAGGTGCTCATCTCAGACTAGTCTCTCGATCTAGTCCTTGAGCTGGATACAGTCCTAGGTGTTATGTCCTACGTCTTTATGAATGTTGCAGTACTTATTTTGGTCCTGCTTTGCCTTACTGCCCTTGAACTTGGGCGAAACGACCAGTAGATTCCTTCCGCTCACCTGGGCAAGTACTTCATCAATGCTCGCTACCAGGGGCGTATAGCTTTAGAATTTCCCAGTCGATGCTTTCAGCTTCTTGGCCTTCTTGTCCTTCTTCCGTTTCTCGTTCTACTCAACACTTGGTTGCTCGGGCACTGCCTTCTGTTTTTTCTCCTTCTTAGTGCCACTGCTGCTACCTTCTTCTCGATGGCTCTTCATATATTCAGTCATGTCAGCATACCTTTATGCGTAGTCAAGCATCAAGGAAAATATGCTCGGCTACTTGAAGGCCAGCGACTAGGTTAGCTTTTTGTCTCAAAGACTCCCTACGAAGGCATGCTTTAGGGTCTCGTCTTTGACATGCTTAACCTCGAGCGCTACTTGGGTAAACCGATTAATATAATCTCTGACATTGCCATGTCCTTGCTTGATGACATACAGATAAGTTATTTCCTTTCTCCTCGTCTTTGTTGTGGAGAAAGCTACCAAGAACGTGTCAGAGAGCTATCGAAAAGAAGCAATTGAAGCTAGTTCAAGGCGTCAAACCATTACCGAGCTGGCCTGGTTAGGGTCAAGGAAAAGGCCGTGCACATGGTTGCATCGCTGGTGTTTTGCAGGAGCATGTGTCCTTGGTACAATTCGACATGCTCGTTAACGTCAATGGTCCCATTGTAGGCCTTGATTTGTGAGACTTTGAATTTTGACGGCATAGGGGCTCGCATAATGGCATCGATAAACGATGAATCTAGGTCATCGACGTCATTCAAACCAAAACGGTTATTGTAGATTTTATCAATTTTGCGCTGCAACTCCTAGAGCTGGCGATTATCGGTATCTTCGAGTAGTTCCACCATATAGGGTGCTCCACCCTCAACCCTGTCACCTGCCTCAGGGTGGCGACCCTATTGAGCTTCCCCTTGACGTCCGAGCCGATCAAAAACGGAGGCTCGGGAGCCTTCTGTAGTGATGGAGCCTACGCCTCTTGTGGGCCAAGGTGGCCTTCTCAGACAAGCCTGTTGTTCGTTGAGACGTCATGTGTGGATCTTCTGGAGCGCACGGAGTCAGCTTCTCTAAGATAGGCGACACCTTGTCCTGCTCGACCCCCAGCCTAGTCAACCGAGGCCCAGGGTAGGAGGCCAGGAGCCGCTTGACATTGTGCCAACTATGCGAGTTGTTGGGTGAGTATTTGAATGGCATTTGTTAGTTCTCGGATAGGGTCTTGGGCAACCAAAACATGCACCTGTTTGGCCCTCGCCGCACTCCCCTAACCTCTAGAGCTGGATCTAGTGGCTCGGGGATGGCCTCTGGGTCTAGCCGAATTTTGGTTTTGGTTTCGGGCTTTTCCTGACCCCTCCTGTCGGGCACCCTCATCCCGGGTGTTGCCTCGAGTCACCATCTTGGATCACAGGCTTGTTGTGGTTGGTAATCTCAAAGTGAAGGAGTAGACGCCCTCCTTCTAGTGCCAAAATGTTGATTCTTACTGTAATATGGCAACAGATCAACACCACGTATGACTGCACATGGTGTACGGCTCTTCCCTGCTCGCCTTTGCCTGTTCGGGTGGACCTCCAACAAAAGGAGGGACACTTCAGAGGCAAGAAAGAAATGGCTTAGTCAATAGACAAGGGCTTTCCAATGCTCAAGGCAGGCATTACTTAGCAGAGAACAGGAGTTAGTTAGCTGGGAAAGAGCATGCTTGCCGGAATGCAATAAATGCATTCTATTTATAGGTTGCCACTTGAACTAGATGTTAGGTGGGTTTTGCCCAAGTCTAGTGTGTCACATCAAGGCGTGTCAGAAGGCAAAAGACAAGTGTAGTGCCCTCTGTCAATGGATTGTTTCCTATCCGACGGCGAGTTGTCTACCATCTATTGGCCAGTGATAGCGAGTAGCAGCCTACTTGCGAGTAAAAAGAATCTGACCCAAGTTGGTGTCTAACTTGAATAGGCGATCAGTTGTGGTGTGGCCCGGAGGGCCCTGAAAAGCACCTTGGACAGGTGATTTAGGCTTATCGGGATTGGATATTTGCTTACACCGGCTCCTGCCAAGCTGGATTGCCAACCAACTGGAGTAAGGCTCCTTGGCGGTGGCGCCGAGCTCAACCCCAATAACACTCTAAGGGTGGAGAATGTGCCACATGTTTTGGGCAATTTTTCCTTTGCAAACAAGTCCCTAGAGTGGTGACTATAAATAGTCAAGGACTTGATGAAAATTAAAAAATTTAGTTTTATGAAATTTTTCGCATTTCCTCCCTAGCAAAACCGCCACCCCCTAGGCATTTCTCTCTCAAGATTTTGATGAAATTCAAGCCTCCAAAGCATACAAAGAAACAAGAACAAGTGATCTTAAGGAGTTTAAGGGGCTTTAAGGTAAAAATTCCAACCTTTTCCCTATGGATTTTAATGGTTTTCTTCCAAGTTATGGATGGGTTTTGAGTGAGCTTTGCTATGATTATGTTAAGGAATTTAAGCTAAGAAAAAGCACTGAAGAGGAGGTGTAAAAGCTTAAGGAATACCTTAATAAAATTCCAAAGTCAAGTCTTGAAAGTTTATGTTTTGTTGTATGCTAAGTGTTTGATAAAATGTTTTAAGCTATGGTATATAAGATGGTCATTATGGCATAATTGTTTTATGTTTAATATTGATAATGATAAGGATAGAAAGAAGGAAAGTAAGGATTTTGTGGTTTAAAAATAGGAAACTCTTAAACTTTGTAAAGTTTAACTAGTTTTCAAGAGAATAGGATTTTGAGGGCATAAAGGCCAATTTATTTTCCAAACATGGCATAGGATTTGCCAAAACAGTGAGGGAAACAACTTTTGTGAACAAAGTTTTGTAAAATTCTAAAAGGACTAGATTGCAAAGTTTTACAAAAGTTTTGCAAATTTGAAAATCAGCCAAAAAGTCCACCTTAAGATTGTAATTTAAGGAAAGTTAAAACATGAAAGTTGTAAAACTCATCGAAACTGTTAAGACAACACAAACAGTTTCTCAAAATTTTGACACAATTGAGGAGTTATGAATTTTACGAAATTTTAAGCACAAAATTTCATGAAATGGAAACATTATGAAATGTTTTGAATTTTACCATGGAACTTTGGAAAGTTTTATTCCCTGTGAAAAACTAGACGTTTTGGTACAAAATGATTGTTTTTGGTCCTAGGGGCAAAAATGTCAAGATTTTTATGTTTTAAGCCAAAACCGTAAAATTGTGTGAAACTGGGTTTTTATCAAGGAACATTAGGTTCCTACATTTCTGTGGGTAGTGAGTAACCATAGGGTTTATGTTTTAAAGATTAAGAGTTTAATCAAGTAAAGAACAAAAGAAAAACGTTAAGGGCAAAAATGTTAAAGTAAAAAAAAAACTGTAAGTTTTGACAAAATAGATTTTGACGAAAGAAAAATTGTTGTTTGGTTTTCTACAATGTTATGACAAGTAAAGAAAGTAAACTGATAGTATACAAGTTATGTAAAAAGTAATGAATGTTAATGATTAAATTTTGTTATCAATTGAGTAGATTGGTAATATGACCAGAAGCCGACTAATGAAAGAAAAATAAAGGAAACAAAAATGTTAGAGCTAGGACCAAGAAAGTTCAAACCTCACCTACAGCATGAAGTAAATGATTTTCAAATGCTTATATATATATGTTTGCAATTGTTATGCAAGTTGTTTTTAAAGTATGTTTGCATTTTTATGCAAAAGGTTTTAAAATTTAAATCAAGACTTGCAATGTATTTACAACTATTATGTTTAAAGCATGATTGCATTTAATATGTATAAAGTTTAAAATATTAAGTAAAGGTTTGCAATGTATTTGCAATTATTATTTTTAAATTATGTTTGTATATGAAATGCATAATGTTTTAAAGAGTACAAGTTATGATTTGTAAATGTGTTTGCATATGATGTGCAAGTATTTGATATGCTCACTAAAGTTAATAAAAAGTTAAAGTAAAGATAAAAAGAAAGTTTCGTACCAGCCTCCTTGATGTGAGGTACACATGTTAAGTTAAAGTTATAACCTCATTGATGTGAGGTACACATGTAAAGTTAAATATATGACCTCGGTGTTTGATAGTCTCAAATCTTCTACAAAGGAAGCATCATATTTATGATATCATGATTAATGATTTTGGTACAAACACTAAAGTTTATAAGATAAGAAAAGTTAAGGAACAAAGATAAAAAGTTAAAGTAAGAAATGAATATTCATAAGATGCTCATAATTAAAAGTTCATAATTGAGCATAAAAAGAATCATGCATTTTGATTTTGCCTGTATTTCTTGGTATGAAATTTTTATATATTATGAAAAACATTTTGAGAAATATTTTATGTCAAATGTTTATTAAAAACATTTTTATGTTTACAAGAAAAAAGGTTTATGAAGGACGTTTTAAGGAAAAACGTTTAAGCAATGTTTTATAAAAAACATTTTAAGAGAAAGGCTTTTATGAGAAAATCTTATAAAGCGTGTTTTCAAGATTTATGAGATTATGTTTAAACTTACTAAGCGAAAACTTATTAAAAGTTTCTTCATACTGTAAGTAGTCCTACAGGTGACCGGTAGGACCCATTTGAAGAGTTCGGTGCTGCGGAAGACAGATGCGAAGATTTGGGTATGGATACCACTACAGAACTACTAAAAGAAAATGTTTTTCCACTATTTGATATAGTGTTTTGAAAGTCTTAAGAAAATCAAAGTTTTAAGAAATGTTTTTAAAGTTTTAAGATAAATTTTACGAAATGTTTTATATAATTATAAAAGTAAGTTTTAAGCTATGATTTAGTTAATATTTCTTATTAAGTTTTAAGAAATGATTTGAATTGATTTTAAAGTCAAGTGTTGAGCAATGTCTCAACTCAAGTTGCAACAGAAGTTGTAACAGCTATTAAGTATGTTTTAAAGTATGTTAAAAGGAAAGGAAAAGAAAAAAAAAATTATTCAGTATTTTTCTTACTAAGTAAGTAAGCTTATAGTTTATTTAATGATGTTTAAAAAAGTTAAGTGACGGTCCGAAAAAGAATGAGCATCACCCAAGTTGCCCTCCAATCCCCTCTAAACTTAACTGATTAAAAAAAAGTATAATTTCAATTAATTGTCTTATGTATTCTATCATTTTGGTCCATAATATGTTTATTTTTTACATATTAGCTCTTCAACTTTGATATTTTTGATAATTTTGATCTTTGATACTAAAATTGATGAGTTATTTTTAAAATTTATAGAGACAAATCATATTCAATCGTACAGTAACTTAGATTTTTATCGAAATAGTTACATTACATGCAAAATATTCTCATTATTATTGTCATAAAACTATAACATTTTGTTAAAATCCTGAAAAACTAAAAAACAAAAAAAAACGAAAAACGAAAACTTGATTGGTAAGGCTTATTTCAAGATATTTTCACACTTTTTGTATTTAAAAAAAGGTTAGTCTTCTATCTACAAATAGTAGGGCTATAATAAAGTGATAAGAGTACTCGATTGTACTCTTTAGAAACTGATTATAGCTTTGCTTTCTCTCTCTCTAGTGTAATGAACATATGTCGTTCAAAGCAATATCTCTCAGTTAGTATTAACCTTGAGAACTCTCGGCCAAACAAGCTGTGAATGAAAAAAAGCAAAATCTACTAGTTTGGTTGTAGATTTTGGACTAATCCAGTAAGAAGATTGATTTCACCTAACTAGATGTATTGTATCTAAACAATATGGGCAACATTTGGTAGAGAATCTGTAAGAGGACTTAGTTATAATAGTCATTTTATTTGCATTATTATGACTTGTTTAGTGTGTTGTATGATCTTAAAAGATTTTGTTATTATTTTGCAAGGTTTTTTCTGATACATTGGTTTTGGAACTTTGAAAATAAAAAGGTGGACATTCCATTTTCCTATCATGGATACCCAAAAAAGTCAGTACTAGTTAGTTAGACCAAAAACAAGTTAAGATTATTAGTCACAGGGACATTTTTTTTTTAGGTGGGTGACTACACATGTAATTAGTGGCGGAGCAAAAAATTCTTCTTGATGGGGGCACTCTAAAAGTTAGAAATAGTATTTTATTAAGTAGAAATATATAACAATACATTTCAATAATTGAGATGGGAATAATTTTATTTTTTCTTGTAAAATGAGGGTATAACAACAAATTTCAATTATTTTGTGAGACATAACAATATATATATAAGTTATTTTGTAGGGACACAATATTATATTTCAATTATTCCGTGGGGGCATGATTGCAATTTTATTTCAAAATAAGGACATAACTAAAATTTTAAATTACAAATTAGGGGATTAAAATCTAAATTTTAAAAAATGAGTGGGGGCACTGTAGGAAAAATAGTACACAGCGGAATTTAAAAATTTTTCATTAGAGTATTTTCTAAAACACAAGTTTGACATGCTATATGCATAAATTAACCAGATCTTACTAACATTGGAATGCCGAAGAACTCCGGGAATATGAGAAGAGAAGTAACGTTCCAGAAGAGCTAGAACCAACTGGTCTTCTTTGCTATTCTCTATCTACGACGGGAGTGAGTGTGGGCTCATACATACAGCTCTTCCATGAGGTGACTCTCCTTCCAACCAATCGAGAGAACCCAAAGCTAGTATTCGTGATTTGTAAACAAGAGCTCTCAGGGAGTTTTCTAGATACTCACCAATAGAGTATCACTCTTAACCTCTCAATTGATCTGAATAACTCATATGACTTACTCTCTATTTATAGAGGTTGGGTCTAGGGTCAGTCCTTATCAGATGAGGTCTCAGAAACTCAAAATAGAATCAAGTTTGGATCAATATCTGATAAGATCCACGTAAAAACACGTGATCTTATCCTTCCCTCATCGGCAGGCCGAACAGGATGATCGGCAGGCCAAATAGGCCCATCAACGGGCTGAACACGTGGATCGGTAGGCCGAACTGCCGAATAAATATCTTTGCGAATCTTTTATTTTCCACTCGAGATTTTATAAGATAAAGTCTCAGTTTTAATTCAAATAACCCAATAGAGAAGTTATCTGTTCAAAAAAACTTTATTTAGATAATCTCTAAGAAAATAAATGAATTCCTAATAATTCTACAAGTTTATCTTGATCTAATTTATCCAAAATCAAATTAACTGATAAACAGACAAGAATTATCCGATCCCAATAATTCAATAAGTTTATCTTGAATTAATTTTATCACAAAATTAATTCAACCGATAATCCGATATGAATTATTTGATTCTTTCAAATTTTTAAACCAATCTGATAAATTCGACATAAGTCACCAATTATTAAAAAAGCACGCCGTATCGTTACAGGATGTTGTGATCTAGCAAAGGGGACCAAATGGACCTATATAGTTTAAGTTCCCGATAATTATGAAACCCAATATCCCAAATATACATTTCATAATTATCAACTCCAACGCTACTCCACTAAAAGCTTGGAGCTGCACTCTCGAACTACATAGAATTACGAAGCCCGTATAGCTAAGTCTCCATGACATATCATAGTGTATCGTATCCCCATATGATTATCCATAACCGGCTTAAGGACAAGTTCTGTCTTACCTTCCCAATTATTTTTATCTTATGTTCCATTATCTTATTATCAAAAAAACTTACCATCCAAAGACAGTATACCATTCGATTAAACCTATGTATCCAAATGGTTAAGCGCTCCAGTTTTTCAATTACAGGATAACATATATAAGAGGATATCACTACTCCTAAAGAGGAGCTATGGATTCCATATCTATGAATAATAAGTCTACACTATCAAGAGTCATGCCTCCAACGTACTGGCATGCATATCACTATTAAGATGTAGGTGTCACCCTTTGGTACATCAAAAGACACAAGTCACGACAACGGGCCCACTATTCATCTCAGGATTGAGATACAATACAAATGATTGTCTAAAGTGAATTGATTTGCCGAGACAAAATTATTAATCCAAATCAATTCACTTTATGTCCTGATCCAACACCTCATCACCTATGACAACGTGCCAATGTTTCTATTCATGGAGTCCACCTCCGATGGTCAAGACAAACTATCTCCCAAAAGGGATATAGACAACATAACAATCTTTACATGAATAAAGCGCCCAACTTTATTCCCTCGATTGTGGATCTTATGTTTTAGACCGTCACCTTAAGAATCGTATCTTCCGCATAATCTATCCAACATATGCCCAATTCTTAAAGGTTTAGACCGACAGTCTCAAACTATAGTTTGCTTAACATACATTCAACAAATATAAACGTAAAGAGGACAAGATTTGGTATATAAATTGTTGATGCTTACTGTGGTCCAGCGTCGAATCAACACCCACGTGCGGTTGCGTACGGTTTGACCTCTCCTTGGATTCGCCTTTGCCCGGGGGTACACACCTGCAAGAGGAGGGACACTTCGGAGAAGATAGAAGGGTTAGTCGACAGACAAAGGCTCTCCGATGCTCAAGGCATGTATTGTTCTATAGAGGTCGGTAGCTAGTTAGGTGTGCAGAAGAAGTCTCTCTCTAGAATGCCATAAATGCATCCTATTTATAGGCCACCACTTGGATCGGGTGTAAGGTGGGTTTTGCTCACAACCTGGGTGTCACATCGAGGTGTGTCAGGCAGTAGGTGACAAGTGTCACGCCCATCGCCCAACAGATTGGACTCTATCAGACGGCAAAGTATCTGCCTTGTGTTGGCCTATAATGGCGAGTAGCAGCCTGCTTGCGAGTAAGGTTGGTCCGACCCGAGCTACTGTATATTTCGAGGTGGCAGCCTTCTTAGGGCGCAGCCTTGGACGCCTGAGAGGTACCTCGAAAAGAAGTATAAAGCATCAGGGGCTGATAGCAAGCTATCCGGTGGTTCTGCCGAGCTCGTTAGCCGACCACCGAAGTGAGTGTCATCGGCGGTGGCTCCGAGCTCACCCTCAACATTAGCCCCCCAGTTCACCTGGTTGGTGTCCAGCCGGGTGGACTATGCCGAGTGGGTGAAGTTGGCTCAAAGGAGGAAGGCCAAACGATATTTCAAAGGGGGGTGAGGCAAAAAGACGCGCGGATCAGACGGAGGACGGGTGTTACGTCGTGGCCGTCTGTGCCGCCTGACAGGCGTAATGATCGCACATCCTGGTTTTTCGCGCCCAAGTTTCCCACCTGAAATGGCTATAAATAGGTCCACCCTCTCTGTAATTTGCACTTCATTTTTAGAAATTTTACACCCGAAGAGTTTTAGCTGCCGAGCCCCAGTTATACAGCCGAGGATTGTAACTTTCTGAGCTTCCAAGAACCCTAGCAGGTAATTTTTGTTAAGTGAAAATGAGCGATCTGTCTGACTCCCAGAATGTAGAGGTCTCCTAGTCGGAGAGTAGCGTGGAGAGTAGTAGTTCATCTACCACCCAGTCCGACGCCGAGGGAGTGTCTCTAGGACGGGACGGGGCCGGCCGGCTCGGGCAAATCTTGAGGGTCGACTACTAGACGGTACCTGAGCAAGAGTTTTTGAACATGCTGTGTGGGCAAAGGCTAATTAGGCCGTCCAGGGAACAGGACCTTTATGTCGGGTTGGCTACAGCGGGCACATCCTGAGTTTTTTCAAGGGAGAGGTCCGAGCTCCAGATGCGCAAGGATGCTCCGAGCACATCCGACCGAAGTGTTGGGGCCCCGGTCCAAGTTGCGGGGGTGATTACGGTTGATATCTTCGATGAGGAACATGCAACCGAGGAAGCGGAGGTGGAGCAGCCAGAGATGGAGGAGCAGGAGGTCCAGGTCACCCGCGTCAGAGAAGTGACGGCGTATCGGGTAACCCGGCCTAGGCAAACCTCAGCGGCGGGCTACACAAGCGCCATCACGGAGTTACGGTTGGAGAACCTACGCGTCGAGTACGGCATCCCATATGACATGACCCTCACCGTCCCCAACGAGGGAGATTCACCCTTAGATGTGCCGGAGGGATGCATCACGCTCTATGCCGAGTTCTTCGGAGCTGGGCTGTGTCTGCTATTTCACCCCTTCCTCCGCCGAGCACTCAACAATTTCAACGTGTGCCCGGCCCATCTGAACCTGAACAGCTACAGGTCGCTGATCGAGATGTACATTTTATGGAAGTACCACCGGAGCATCGAGATGCCGCTGGAAGCTTTCAAGCAAGTGTACAAGATGAAGAAGCTTCCTCGGCAGTCCAGTTGGTACTACGTCACCGGCTTCCGGAAGGATTTCATCCTGGGCAACCCCGACTCGGATAAATTATGGAAATACGAGTGGTTCTACGTCAGGGAAAATTTTCTAGCCAGAGCCGATGAGACCGTCCCTGAGAATCAACAAGTGTCGAGGTCCTTCGAGCAGGGGCATGTGTGGACCAAGCATCCTTGGGCACCGAGCCGCGTCATCAGGGCAGTTGATGAACTGTTCGAAAAGCCAAAGTTGACCAGACAGTAGTCTTTCCTTCTAAGGAAGGACACTTTATCCAGTTACGGTTGGTTCGGGGAATCAAGCAGAATAAATCCCCAAGCTGTCCGTCCTGCCGTGGTGCTGGGCAGGTTACAATTGCTCGGTCAGGCGCCGCAGACGTTCCAGGACCAAGCACTTCCCGGTCTGGGTGGCCGACGAGGGAGCCTTCTTCGTCCAGTTCTGAGGACTCGTCCAGGACATGATTAGGCTCCTATACCCGTTTCGCCAGCTCCGGATCAGAGGTCAGCCCTGGATTTTATTTTTAATGTCCTCTTTTTTCTTTTCCCGACCTCGCTTTGACTTGTGCAGAGATGTCGGCGCCGAGCTCCCATGCTGATAGACGGGCTCTGATGGCAAGCCTGAGAAAGTAGAAGGGCAAGGTTGTTGACACCGGGAGGAAGTGTAAACGGACGCCGAGGCCCGAGCTTCCACCCCACATCGGGCAGGTCTCCACATCAGTCCAAGTTCGGCCACCTCCGTCGCAGACGTCCCGGGAAACCCAGGTGGTCACCCTAGCTAATGAGGCCGCCAAAGGGTCATCCGAGGATTTACAAAGAAGGCGTCTGAATTACCGTGGCATCATTCTCGATCGCCTCAAGGACGCGCTTCCTCAGGACGACTTCTTCATGAATATCTGGGGGGAGGAGTTCCAGAGTCTCTGCAATACAGCCTTTTGAGCCGCTGCCTCTGTAAGTATTTGACCTGACCGATCATTTAGATTCCTCTTTTATCGAGTTGCCGAGGACTAACGCCTTGATTCTTGCAGGTGAGTGTCGTTCTGCATATGGTGCACTCCTCCGGGATGAAAGACATCCATAAGGAGAAGGAGATACACAAGAAGACATTCCTCAAGAAGATGGAGGCCAACAAGGAGCTCGATGCCAAGAACATTGAGCTCGACCAAGCCAGGGAGGCTCTCTCTCAGGCCCAAGAGGAAGCCCGAGAGGCCGAGGCCGAGGAGGCATTGAGGCAGACCAGGGAGGCGAGGCATGAGGCTACACAGCTAAGGGGACAACTGATGTCCCTCCAGACTCAGCACCAGCATTTCGTGGATGAGCTCCCAAGTCGCCTGACCAGCCCAGTCGAAGATTTCAAAACATCCCCAGAGTACGCTGATCTTTACTACTACAGCATGACAGACCTCCGCGAACACCTGATCGATAAGCACCCCGAGGCAGCAGGCTTCGATTGGTCGGTCATCGTTGAGCCCGACCAAGGTGATGCCGAGCATCAGCGGGGTGGAGAGGACGAGGTCATCGTGGTAGATGGTGATGAAGATGGGGATGGGCAGAGCACAGTCGAAGGCGGAGGCGAGGACACAGCTGGGGGCGAGACCCAAGCTGATTGACTTCTTTTTTTTTATTCTTGTTTTTTGTGTCCAGGCTCGGGAGGTGCCCGGTTCTTTGTACCTCCCCGATAAATAAAAACTTTTCCCGTTTTGCTCTTCTTGGATTGTTGTATGCAGTTTTGCTTTACATTATTTTCCACATTATTTTTCAAGTGCGAGTGTCCTCGGGTTTATAGTCTTATCTTTAGATGCTCCTCGGGGAGGATCCCAGGCTGGGAACCAGCCATCCCGATAGCTATCAAGTACCCAAGCAAGGGTGATATCCCCCGTTTTCTTAGTTAGTGCGAGTAGTTTTCCTTGTCCGCTCAGTTAATTCGAGCAGGTTTAGGTTTCTAATCTCAGCTCGGCTGTCGAGTTGTCTGAGTAGAGGTGAATCGCACCTCTATCCTCTCGGTTAATCTGAGTAGTTATCCTTATCTGCTTGGTTAATTCGAGCAGGTTTTTAGGTTTCTAATCTCGGTCGGGTAAAACACAGACGGCGTATGACTACCCTTACCCTGTTGCCCCTAGACTTGTTTAAGTTTTGAAGAAGCTTTACAAGTGTAGGACTCATCGGGCACGCCATTGTGCCAAGCAACTTACTGGGTTATCTGTACGACGACAGACCGAAGGTCGGTATACCGACCAGCCCCCTAGCCCAATTTAATAAGGATAACTCTCCCTTGCTAGGAGTTATTGTCTTGTCCTCCGAGCTAGAGTTGCGGCATTTTGGATCCACATCTCCTTTAAACACATTGCTCAAGTGGAATGGTATAGGAAAGTTGTATTCCATTAATGTGATATGTACATGGATTTTTCTAGTCCTATTCGGCAGGCCTAGTTACAAAAGAATTTCGGCCAGAAGTAAAAAAAAGGAGTTTCTGGCTCTGAATTTAACAAAAGAATCTTTTTAAGAGCTCGGCATTCCAAGGGTGTCCAAGCTGATTCCCTTCCATGTCGGATAATCTGTACATTCCCGGTCGTATAATGTCTTCGACCCTAAACAGACCTTTTCACTTTGGACCAAAGGACCCGAGGCCGGGCTGTTGAACCGTGACCTTCTTCAGTACCAAGTCGCCAACCTTAAAGCTTATGGGCTAGACCATTTTGTTGTAATACCGAGCTACCACCTAGTTCCGAGTTGCGTTACGAATAGCTGCTTGGTTTTTTTTTTCTTTGAGTAGGTCGAGCTCGGTCTTCATCAGCTTCGCGTTTAGAGTCTCCTCGTATTGTTCAATTCTAAAGCTCGACAAACCTACTTCGGCTAGAATGACAGCCTCTACCCCGTATAGGAGGAAGAACGGTGTTTCGTCAGTCGCTGTCCGGGCAGTTGTTCGGTATACCCAGAGCACTTGGGGGAGTTCATCAATCCACGCACCCTTGAGCCCCTTGAGTTTTTTCTTCAGGTTGTTTTTGATTGTCTTGTTCATGGCCTCAACCTGGCCGTTACTCTACGGATAGCTAGGGGAGGAAAAGACCTTCTTAATGCCGAGCTTCTCGCATAGACAACGTAGACCCGAGGATTCAAACTGTTTGGCATTGTCGGTCACAATAGTGTGCCAGATTTTAAACTGACAAATGATGTTCTTCCACACAAAGTTGGTGCACTTGGCTTTAGTCATGTTGGTATAGGGTTCAACCTCGATCCACTTCGTAAGATAATCTATGGCCACAATGCAATACCTGAATTGCGATCGGCCCGACGGAAGGGGTCTGATCAAGTCGATGTCCCATTTTGTGAACGGCCATGCTGAGGTCACAGGATTAAGCGGTTCGGCGTGGGAGCCAAGAATTCTGGCAAATTGCTGGCATTTAAGGCATTTTCGAGCAAAATTCTCGTAGTCCTGCTGCATGGTGGGCCAGTAGTATCCCTGTCGGAGGCACTTTTGGGCCAAAGATTGTCCTCCGGAGTGGTTGCCACATAAGCCTTTGTGGATCTCTCTCATTAGGTATTCGTCCTCTTTGGGATCCAAGCATCTCAAGCATGGTGTAGTGTAACCTCGTCGGTATAATTTACCGTTGATTATCGAATACCGGGCTAAGCCATTACATACCCGACGTGCTTCATCTCAATAGTCGGGTAATTCGGTTGTGGTCAGGTATCGGATGATCGGGTCCATCCTAGTAGTCCTCGGCTCTTCGGCTATACTTATGACTTCCTTAACGATGCTCGGTTCGGCCAGTTTTTCAATGGGGACCAACGTTAAATCACTTCTGCTAAGCCGGAGGCTAGTCGGGCAAGGGCATCAGCTTCCGCGTTCTCCGACCGGGGGATCTGCTTAAAAAAATAAGACTTAAATTGCCGGAGCACTTGTTTCATCTCTTTCAAATATGCCGCCATGGAGTCTACTTGGGCCTGAAATCCTGCAGTGACCTGCTGAACCACAAGCATTGAGTCACTATGGATGGTGATGCGGTTTACCCTGAGATCTCAGTCGATTCGAAGTCCGGCCAATAGAGCTTGGTATTCTGCCTCATTGTTAAAGGCCTTGAAGTCGAACCGGAGGGCATAGATGACCTTATAACCGTCTGGGCTTGTTAAAATCAGCCTGGTGCTCGATCCGTCAACGCAGGTAGAGCCGTCAACGTGCAATTTCCAGTCTAAGTCTAGGGAAAGGTTGTCTTCACTGCAGCTGGGTGTATCGGGCTCTTCAATGGGTGACTTCTCAACAAGTGGAGTCGCTTGTCCGGCGTCTGTGAATTCAGCAATGAAATCTGCTAGGACTTGAGCTTTTATGTCTGTTCTTGACACGAAATGCACATCGTATCGGCCGAGTTCTACCGACCACTTGGCCTTGCGGCCCGATATCTCCAGACTCTAAAAAACTTGCCGAAGAGGAAACTTGGTCGGGACTTTGATGGTATGGCCTTGGTAGTATGGTCGCAACTTTCAGACTGATGCAATTAAGGCGAAAGCCAGCTTCTCCAGTGGCGGGTACCGCTCCTCGGCACCTTGGAATGCATGGCTAGTATAGTAAAAGGGTCTTTGGACCCCGTCATTATCTCAGACCAAGACCGAGCTGACGGCTCTCTCTGACACGACTAAATAGGCGGTTAAAGCTTCGCTGGGCAAAGGTTTGGACAAGAGCAGGGGCGTAGCCAGGTAGGTTTTCAGGCTTTGAAAAGCTTCTTCACACTCCCTGCTCCACTCAAACCTCCCCTAAAGTGCCTTAAAAAATGGGTGGCACTTGTTGGTAGCCCGGGAGACAAACCTTGATAGGGTGCCACCATGCCAGTGAGCCATTGTACGTCTTTTGTTGTCCGAGGAGAATGCATGTCGATAATCGCTTGGGCCTTCATCAGGTTGACCTCGATTCCTCATTGATTGACTAAAAATCCAAGGAATTTGCCCGAGCTTATGCCGAACGCACATTTCGTCGGGTTGAGTTTCATCCCATATTCCCGGAGAATGTCGAAGCTAGCTCGGATGTCGACCATGTAGTCTTCTGCTCGGACAGATTTTACTAGCATGTCATCCACGTAGACCTCCATAGTTTTCCCAATCAACCGAGCAAACATCTTGTTGACGAGACGTTGGTATGTAGCTCCAGCGTTCTTTAGGCCGAAAGGCATCACCACATAGCAGTACAAGCCCTGGTCGGTAACAAAGGCAGTTTTGACTTGGTCTTCCTCGGCCATTTTTATCTGATTATATCCAGAGTACGCGTCCATAAAGCTAAGAAGCTCGTGGCCAGCAGTGGCGTCGACAAGCTAATTTATCCGAGGAAGTGGAAAGTAATCTTTCGGGCAGACCTTGTTGAGATCGATATAGTCAATGCAGACCCACCACTTGCCGTTCACCTTCTTGACGAGGACGACATTTGCTAACCATTCTGGGTATTTAACTTCTCTGATGAATCCAGCCTTGAGGAGTTTCTGGACTTTATCATTAATTGTAGCGTACCTCTCCGGGTTAAAGGCCCTTCTCTTTTGTATCACCGGCCTGTGGCCAGGTTGGACATTGAGCCCATGGCTAATAATGTTCGAGTCAATGCCGGGAATGTCTTCATAAGACCATGCAAAAACGTCCCAATATTCGGTGAGGAGCCTTTCCAGGTCGGCCTGGATCTCAGTTCTTAGTTGTGATCCGAGTTGGACTGTGCGTTCAGGCCTTTCAAGATCTAGGGAGAACGGCACCAAGTCTTCGACCGGGGTGGCTCTTACCTCTTCTTCGGGCAATCTGGGGTCCAAGTCTGCTAGTATCTTTGGTGTTGGATCGGTTGGGAGATCCGTCTCGTCTACCAAATAGATGGCCGAGACGCCTTCGTGCACGGCTGAGGCTGCTCTTACGGCACTAGCGTAACAAGCTCGAGAATCCACCTAGGACGAACGAATCACCCCGACACCGCCATCTATTAGGAACTTCATGGCCAGGTGGTATGTAGACACTATGGCCTTCAAAGCGTTCAGTGTTGGTCGGCCGATGATGATATTGTACTAGGAGGGTTTGTCGACAACTAAAAAGTCAACAATCCGAGTGACCCGAGCTGTTCCTTCTCCAAAGGTCATGGGCAAACCGACCTTCCCAATAGCTCGGACACACTCCCCCACAAAACCATAAAGCGGGGTCCAAACCGGAACAAGAGGGGCGTTGCTTATCCTTAACCTGTCAAAAGCTTGCTTGAAGAGGATGTCAGCTGAACTGCCATTGTCGATTAGGACACGCCGTACTACATTATTGGCGATGGGCAGTTCGCATACCAGAGCATCGTTATGGGGGTGCATCAATCGATCTGCTTCCTCCTCGGTGAATGTGATTGGGATGTCTTCTTGGCGGCATACCTTGTGGATGTGATTGAAAATGTTTATGAATTCACCCCGCTCGATTCGTCGAGCTTCTCTATCGTACGATCGCCGCCCACTCGACGTGTCCTTGGTAACAGGCCCGCCGAATATTGTGTGAACAATATTCGGGGGATCCGAGGTGTTCCCAGCATCGGTTCTAGGTCGATTCTGTACGTCTCGGCTCGATGAATCATTCCTTCCCGAGGTGGACCTTGGGGTTATAACCCACTCAACAAATTCCTACAAATGACCTTCTTGGACCAGTCTTTCTATTTGGTCCTTCAACTGGATGCATTCATGAATACTATGCCCCACATCCTTATGGAACTCGCAAAACTTTGACTGATTTCACTTCACCTTGCTCCCTCGGAGCTTGGGTGGTGGTGTTAGCAAATTCTTGCCACTAACCTGGGTGAGCACCTCGTCGATGGTCACCACTAATGGCATGTAGCTTTGAAACTTACTGGTCGGCCCCTTTGGCTTCTCGGATTTCTCTTTCTTCTATTTCTTACTCTACTCGGCGTTGCTCTGTTCCGACGCTTTCTTCTGCTTCTTATCCTTCTTCGTTTCGCTCAGGCCAGCCTCTTCCCGACGGCTTTTCATATATTCGGCAGCGTCTGCATGTCTCTAGGCATATCCGAGCATTTAGGAAAACATGCTCGGTTGCTCAAAGGCCAGGGACCAGGTCAGCTTTTCGTCTCGGAGACCCCCTACAAAAATGGGTTTGAGGGTCTCGTATTCGACGTGCTTGACCTCGAGAGCTGCCCGGGTAAACCGGTTAATGTAATCCCTGGCGCTACCGTCTCTCTGCTTAACAGCATACAGGTATGTTATTTCTTTCCTCCGTGTTTTGGTCATGGAAAATGCCGAGGAGAAGGAGTCGGCCAGCTATCGAAAAGAAGAAATTGATCCAGGTTTGAGTCATCGAAACCACTGCCGAGCAGGGCCCATAAGAGTGAGTGAAAAAGCTTTACACATCACCGCGTCGCTGGCATTCTACAGTAGCATGTGTCCCTGGAAGAATTCGACATGCTCATCAGCATCTGTGGTCCCGTCGTAAGACTTGATCTACAGTACCTTGAACTTTGGTGGCATAGGGGCCCGCATTATACCATCCGGGAATGGTGGGTCCTGAGCTCCTGTCTTATCTAGGCCAAATCTGTAATTCTGGATCTGGTCGATTTGGTGCTGCAGTGCCCGAAACTGACGGCTGTTAGTGTCTTTAGGCAGTTCGACCCTATAGGGTACTCTGCCCTCAACACGGCCTCCAGCTCCCAGCTGGCGGTTTCGGTTTGCCCCTTGAGACCCGAGCCTTTCAAATACTGAGCTCAGGAACCTAGTGGTGAGGGAGCGCGAGCTACTTGACGTCCAAGACGACCTTCTTGGACCAACCTATTATTGGCCGAGATTCTACGGGTGGATCCTCCAGACTACTCGAAGTGGGCTTCCTCAAGGTTGGTTGCACTTCGCTCCATCCGACTTCCAGCCTGGTCAACCTAAACTGGGGGAGGCAGAGACGCTAAGCCTGCTGTGCGAGCTGTTGAGTCAGGATCCGGACTGCATCCGTAAGTTCCCGGATCGGGTCTTGAGCGGCCGGGGCATCCACCGGCTCAGCCCTAGCTGTGTTGCCTTGCCCCCCGGACCAGGACCTCGCGGTCCGGGGACGACCCCTAGGCCGACTTGTGTTTGGTTGCCTATTTCTCGCGTCGCCCAACCCCTCCTATCGGGCTGTATCGTCTCTGATGTTTCCTTGAGTCGTCATCTCAAGCGTCAGAGGTAATGTAGCTGAAGTTTAGATGAAGGCATAGGTGCCCTCCTTCTAGCGCCAAAATGTTGATGCTTCCCGTGGTCCGGCATCGGATCAACACCCACGTGCAGTTGCGCACGGTCTGACCTCTCCTTGGATTCATCTCTGCCCGGGGGTACACACCTGTAAGAGGAGGGACACTTCTGAGAAGATAGAAGGGTTAGTCGACAGACAAGGGCTCTCCGATGCTCAAGGCAGGTATTGCTCGGCAGAGGTCGACAGCTAGTTAGGTGTGTAGAAGAAGTCTCTCTCTAGAATGCCATAAATGCATCCTATTTATAGGCCACCAGTTGGATCGGGTGTAAGGTGGGTTTTGCTCACAACCTGGTGTCACATCGAGGTGTGTCAGGCAGTAGATGACAAGTGTCGCACCCATCGCCCAACGGATTGGACTCTATCGGATGGCAAAGTATCTGCCTTGTGTTGGCCTATAATGGCGAGTAGCAGCCTGCTTGCGAGTAAGGTTAGTCTGACCCGAGCTACTATATATTCTAAGGTGGCAGCCTTCTTAGGGCGCAGCCTTGGATGCCTGAGAGGCACCTCGGAAAGAAGTATAAAGCATCGGGGGCCAATAGCAAGCTATCTGGTGGTTCTGCCGAGCTCGTTAGCCAACCACCGAAGTTAGTGTCCTCGGCGGTGGCGCCAAGCTCACCCTCAACATAAATAATGAATAAATTCTTTATTGATAAAAAATGTCTGCAAAAACATATTACATTTTTACTCCTTAGGACATACATGTCTAACAGGCACGTGCCCCCACTGATCAATATCTGCCTCCGCCAATGCATGTAATATAATTTACTTTACTTTTTAAAACTTAGAGCTCCAAAAATCTAATTTTTCATAGTACTATAGATAGTTTTTTTATTCATTAAGTATATTTAAAAGTAAAAACTTAGGATATAATAAGAAAATCTTTAAAAATTCTACCTCTATAATGCAAGTTATAAGATTTCAGGGTAGCATAAAAATAATGAATTTTTTATGAGGGACAAAATTAGAAGGAGTCAATATGCTTAGGGACAGCCTCCTCCCAACAGCCTAATGTAGCTCTAACCAAGAAGATTATGATTGAATTTAGCGCAATCGATTATCTATAAATTGCAATTATAAAAGTAAGAATACATGCTTGTTGGAAACAAAGTGCGCAGCGGAATTTTAAAATTTTTCATCAGAGTATTTTCCAAAACACAAGTTTGACATGTTATATGTATAAATTAAACAGATCTTACTAACCTCAGTGTGCCGAAGAACCTCCGCGACCTGTGTAGAGAAGTAACGTTCCAGAAGAGCCTCAACCAACTGGTCTTCTTTGCTATTCTCTATCCACAACCGGAGTGAGTGTGGGCTCACACGTACAGCTCTTCCACCGGTGACTCTCCTTCCAACCAATAGAGAGAACCCAAAGCTAGTGTTCGTGATTTGTGAACAAAAGCTCTCAGGGAGTTTTCAGATGCTCACTAGAAGAGTATCACTCTTAATCTCTCAAATTGATCTGAGTAAATCATTAGACTCACTCCCTTTTTATACCTATTGGTCCTTGGGGTCAGTCCATATCAGATTAGGTCTCAAAAATCGAAACAGAATCAAGTTCGGATCAATATCTGATAAGATACGCGTGAAAAACGCGTAATCTTAACTGTCGCGGTCGGCATGCCGAACTGTGAGATAGGCAGGCCGAACTGGCAAGTTCGGCAGGCCGAACACGTCATCCGGCATGCCGAACTGCCGAGAAAAAATCTCCGCGAATCTTTTATTTTCCACCCGAGATTCTAAAGGATAAAGTCTCAGTTTTGATTCAAATAGCCCAATAGAAAAGATATCTGATCAAAACAAACTTTATCAAGATAATCTCTAAGAAAATAAATCAATTCACAATAATTCTACAAGTTTATCTTGTTCTAATTGTCCAAAATTAAAACAACCGATAAACAGACAAGAATTATCCGAACGCCATAATTCAACAAGTTCATCTTGAACTAATTTCTTACATAATTAATTCAACCGATAAACAGACATGAATTATTTGATTCTTTTAAACCAATCTGATAAATCCGACATAAGTCACCAATTATTGGAAAAGCACGCCGTGTCGTTACAGGATTTTGTGAGCTAGCAAAGGGGACCAAAATGGACCTACAAAGTTCAAGCTCATGATAATTATGAAACCCAATATCCCAGATATACATTTCACAATTATCAACTCCAACGCTACTCCACTAAAAGCTTGGAGCTGCACTCTCAAACTTTAGAGAATTACGAAGCTCGTGTAGCTAAGTCTCCATGACATATCATAGTGTATCGCATCCCCATATGATCATCCATAATCGGCTTAAGGACAAGTTCTGTCTTACCTTCCCGATTATTTTTATCTTACGTTCCATTGTCTCACCATTAGAAAACTTACCATCCAAAGATAGTATACCATTCGGTCACACCTATGTATCCAAATGGTTGAGCGCTCCAGTTTTCCAATTACAGGACAACGCATATAAGAGGATATCATTACTCTTAAAGAGGAGCTATGGATTCCATATCTATGAATAACAAGTCTACGCTACCAAGAGTCATGCCTCCAACGTACCGGCATGCATGCCACTATAGAGATGTGGGAGTCACCCATTGGTACATCAAAAGACACAAATCGAGACAACGGGCCCATTATTCATCTCAGGATTAAGATACAATACAAATGATTGTCTAAAGTGAATTGATTTGCCAAGACAGAATTATTAATCCAAATCAATTCACTTTATGTCCCGATCCAACACATCGTCACCTATGACAACGCGCCAATGTTTCTATTCACGGAAGCCAACTCCGATGGCCAAGACAAACCATCTCCCAAAAGGGATATAGACAACATAACAATCTTTACATGAATAAAGCGCCCAACTTTATTCCCTCGATTGCGGATCATATATTTTAGACCATCACCTTAAGAGTCGTGTCTAACGCATAATCATCCCATCATATGCCCAACTCTTAAGGTTTAGACTGACAGTCTCAGACTACTGTTTGCTTATCATACATTCAACAAATATGAACGTAAAGAGGACAATATTTGGTATATATAAATGAATAAATTCTTTATTGATAAAAATGTCTCCAAAAACGTATTACATTTTTACTCCTTAGAGCATACATGTCTAACAATCTCCCACTTGCACTAAGTGAGTAAATACTGCAAATTTCGCATCCCCATAGCTTCCACATGCCTTTCGAAGACTCTCCTAGAAAGTGTCTTCGTAAATGGATCAGCTAAATTGTCCTCTGACGTGATCTTGCACACCGTGACATGCCCGCCCTCAACAAAGTCCTTTATCACATGATACTTCCGATCAATATGCTTACTCTTCTTGTGAAATCTTGGTTCCTTAGCATTAGCTACCGCCGCATTGTTATCACAGTACAGTGATACCGCTTTATCCATACCAGGAACTACCTCAAGATCCCCAAGGAACTTGCGGAGCCACACTGCTTCTTTCGAAGCATCACTAGCCGCCACATACTCGGCCTCCATCGTTGAATCCGAAGTGCAATTTTGCTTCGCACTTCTCCAACTGATGGCACCGCCACCCAGAGTAAACACAAACCCTGAAGTCGATTTCCTAGAATCCAGGCAGGATTGAAAATCCGAATCAGTGTACCCTAGAGGAGTTAAATCCTCACCCGAATACATAAGCATATACCCACGAGTCCTTCTCAGGTACTTGAAAATATGCTTTACCGCAACCCAATGGTTCGGTCCTGGATCCGCCTGAAATCGACTCACAATCCCGACCGCATAACTAATATCTGGTCGAGTGCAAAGCATGGCATACATGAGACTACCCACTGCCGAAGCATAAGGTACCTTCTTCATGTATTCTCTTTCTTCATAAGACTTTGGAGAGTCTTTCTTAGAAAGAGTAATTCCACACCTAGATGGTTGCCCACCTTTCTTGGAATCCTGCATTACAAACCTCCTAAGAATTTTATCTATGTAGCCGGCCTGTGACAAAGCTATCATTTTGTTCTTCCTATCCCGAAAGATCTGGATACCGAGAACAAAATTAGCCTCACCCAAGTCCTTCATGTCAAACTGCTTGGTCAACCATAATTTGACCGATGACAACGCCCCAACGTCATTGCCAATTAGCAGAATGTCATCTACATAGAGTAGTAGAAAAACCACCTTCCCATTCTTAATGTGTTTGTAAACACATGGTTCATCCACATTTTGTGAGAACCCATAAGTCTTGATCACTTGATCAAATCTTATGTTCCAAGAACGAGAAGCCTGCTTAAGTCCATAAATTGACTTTAGCAGCTTACAAACCTTACCCTCTTGACCCGTGACCTTAAACCCATCTAGTTGTTCCATATCAATGGACTCATCAAGATAGCCATTCAGAAAAGTTGTCTTAACATCCATTTGCCAAATCTCGTAGTCGAGAGCGGCAGCTATGGACAAGAGAATCCGGATGGACGACTTAAGCATGGCTATAGGCGAAAAGGTTTCCTCATAATCTATTCCTTCCTTTTACGTATAACCCTTAGCTACCAGTCTAGCCTTAAAGGTTTCGACCTTTCCATCCACTCCTCTTTTCCTCTTGTAGATCCACTTACACCCTATGGGTTTTACCCCTTCGGGAAGATCCACAAGCTCCCAGACCCGATTAGTCTCCATAGACTTCATCTCAATGTTCATGGCCTCTGTCCAGAGTCTTGAATCAACATCCTCCATAGCTTCTGCGTAAGTATAAGGATCCCTGTCATGTTCATCCGGTTCAGCCAAAAAGACCTCCCCATTGAACATATACCTCTCAGGTTGACGCCCGATCCTCCCACTACGCCGAAGCCCCTGAGGTTGTTGTTCAGGTTTGTTTGGTTTTTCTACACCGATCGGAATGGTTTCGTTCAGAACCTCCGGAGTAAACGGATTACCCCTCAACTCCTCAAGCACCACTTTGCTTTGAGGTTTAAAGTCGTTCATGTAACTCTCCTCAAGGAAAGTTGCATTAGTTGAAACCACGACTTTATTTTCCTTTGGGTTATAAAAATAACCCCCTTTAGTCCCTTTTGGATATCCTACAAACACGCAAACTTCTGAACGTGCTTCCAACTTATTCGGATCCTTAAACAGGACATGAGCTGGACATCCCCATATGCGAATATGGTTTAATGATGTCTTCCGTCTTGTCCACAACTCGTGAGGAGTTTTAGGGACCGATTTTGAAGGCACATTGTTCAAAAGATAACATGCGGTTTGTAGTGCATATCCCCAAAAGGATAAAGACAATGATGAATAACTCATCATGGACCGAATCATGTCCAACAAAGTCCTATTCCTTCTCTCTGCTACGCCATTCTGCTGCGGAGTACCCAGCGCAGTCAAATGGGATAAAATCCCATTCTCTAACAAGTGTCCCAAGAACTCATCAGAAAGGTATTCCCCACCTCGATCAGATCGAAGTGCCTTTATGGGTCTACCCAATTGCTTTTCCACTTCAGCCCGAAACTCCCTGAACTTATCATAAGTTTCGCTTTTGTGGTGCATTAGGAACACATACCCATATCTTGAGTAATCGTCAATAAAAGTAACGAAGTCCTCATACCCTCCTCGTGCCCGGATGTTCATCGGTCCGCAAACATCACTATGCACAAGTTCTAGAACCCCTTCGGCCCTATTGCCCTTAGACCTGTATGGTCTTTTGGTCATTTTACCCTCCAAACAAGACTCACATTGAGGTATAGATTCCACCTTTAAGTGACTTAAAGGTCCATCCCTTACCAACCTTTGAATCCTATTTAGGTTAATATGGCCAAGGCGTAAATGCCAAAGATAAGTCTTATTAGAGTGAGAAGTTTTAAGTCTTTTTGAGTCATTATCATTTATCTCAGCATTAAGCAATAGGTCCATCTTAGGTTTGATAAAATATAGATTATTTTGCATCCATCCAGAACAGATAAAAGATTTGTTTTTACGAATCACCACTTTTTCATTAAAAGATACCACGTAGGAGTCTTTAAATAAAGAAGATACAGAAATTAAATTCCTTTTAAATTTAGGAACATAAAAACAATCTCGCAAAATTAAACTCCTATAATTACCAAAATAAAGATGGACATCTCCTACTGCTTCCGCTGAGACCAAGGATCCATCGCCCATCCGAAGCGTTAAGTCTTCACGAAGTAGACTTCTCGTTTCTTTGAATCCCTGCAGAGAAACACAAACATGATTAGTTGCACCGGAATCTATGACCCAAATGTCACTGGATTCCTCAACCAAACAAGTTTCTAAATATAGAAGATCACACCTACCTCCCTTGGAAAAGAAGTCCTTGCAATGCTTCTTTATATGCCCGACCTTACCACAAGAGAAGCACTTAAGCTTCTTTGGGTTCTTCTTCTTCTTCTTCTTGCTCTTGGTAGCAATAGGAATAGAAGACTTCCCACTTTTGGCCCGTTGCTTCTTTCCATTCCCAGAGTTAGGATTGGAACCAGAAGCAGCTACCATATTGGCCTCTCCACCAGCAGGAGACTCCCCGATCAGCAGTTCAAACTCTTGTAACTGTTTCATCAGTTCTGTCAAGGTCATATCCCGTCTATTGCTTAGATTAAAAGTAGCTCTAAACGGAATAAATTCCTTAGACAGAGTCTCAAAGACCATAGTCATCTGAGTTTCAGCATCGATGTCGGCTCCATTTGTTTGAGCCTCAGCGAGGTAACCCATGACCAACATCATGTGCTCCTTTACAGATGTCCCCGGTCTCTGTCTACAGTTTAAGAGTTTCCGAAGCGCCCCTTGCCGCTTTGTTATGGCCTGGCCTCCAAACATGTCCTCAAGATTATCCAAGATCTACTTCGCAGTCTCATAATCCTGGTGTTGAGCCTGCAGCACGTTATTCATGCTAGCCATAACATAGCAGCGGGCCTGATCATTAGCATCTTTCCAGCGGTCGTACACTTGGAATTGTTCATTACTTGAGTCTCCCGTAGGCTCGAGAGGACAAGGAGTTGTCAGAACATATTTCAGTTTCTCAAAGGAAAGGACGATGTCCAGGTTCTGTTTCCAATCATTATAGTTCTCACCGGTTAATTGGTTTTTGTCAAGTATCGATGATAAAGCGTTTTTAGACATTTTCAATCTACAATAAAGAATCATATACCAAACATAAGCAAACATATATAATAATTTAGTAAGATAACACAATCATGTAAAATCATACAAATGTGTTTATGTGTCAAAACCTTGAAAATATCACAACCTTACAACGATAATTCCCAACTCAGAATTCAACAAGCTCCTAGGGGAGTTATGCCAAATTCAATCAGGAACACGGATCCCCTCCTAATTAATATATGCCATCCAGGACCCGTATGATCCAGCATATACTAATAATCGTTTCTTTGGCCATTAATTTTATTAACAGAGCTCCTAGGGGAGGTTAATAATAAAATTAACGTGAGTGTATAACCACCGTTTTAATATTTTATCCATGATTTATAATCACCACCTAGGGGTGTGCAATCATAAATCATACTAAAATACCTTATCCTTTCAGAGATCCAATCTGGTACATGATAGAAATCCCTTCCTATGGGTTGGGACCATCATGTTCTTCCTATGGACCAACGATGGAGGCCTTAGGTTCTCTCTTCGAAAACCTTCTCCCACTCAATCTTTTGAAGTCAAGGTTTTATTTTAAAATTATGCATGAACAATTTTAATATGAGCGGCACTCCCTATTCTATATGACATGTTATCAATATACATGGTAAATCATATTATAATGCAGACAAGCAAAGCAATCAAGCAAAGCTACAAGCATAATAATAATAATAACCGTAATATTATGGTTCCACCCTAGAGAATAGAAAAAACTAAGATTACAAGAGAATAATCGAGACATTTATCGATTCTTCATCCTTGAATCCTCAAGCTGTATCCTTCTTCATGTAATATCCATCTTCAAGTCCTCAATCCCGTATGAATCGAACACTTCATATTTCCGATCATATCCAAATTTAATGTTTCTCAGAATCGTCCCAAAAATAAAATTAAAACTGCACCAAAAATTGCACCTTTTCTGGACACCTGGCTGCTCTCGGTCGGCAGGCCGATCTGGGTGATCGGTCTGCCGATCATGGTGGTTCGGCCTGCCGAACATGAAGGTTCGGCCTGCCGGCAGAGCACCAAAATTTCTGCCCCACTGTCGGCCTGCCGGACTGTACGTCCGGCCTGCCGATCTGTGACCTTCGGCCTGCCGAACTGTGAGGTTCGGCATGCCGACCGAGCAAAAAACCCTCAATCCAGAAAATACAATTTTAATGCAATTCATCAATTTTATTTTCAACAATTCAAAAACATAAAATTAGAGACTCAGGAAATACCTGGAGACGCCATCATCAATCTTTAAGATCCGACTTCTCGTTCCGTCTTCTCCGAATAATTATTTAATTACAAAATTCTTACAAATTAAAAATTAAATAATAATTCCTAGACGGAGATGATAGTCCGCCATCTAATTACATGAAAAACCTAGATACACATTCTAACCTCTAAGGAACCATAACCGGTATTAATTAATTAATAAATAATTAAACAACAATTTAATCAACCATAATTAATTAATAAACATTCACCATATAATCCATGACAACATATATATTATATAGAAACCTAGAGTGTCATCTCTCTATAAAATTTAATTCAAGCATTGGAGAGATTAAGATCACAAAATTTATGCATATAACATGATCACAAACTTGCAAATTTATGTAAAAACCTCGACTCTGATACCAATTGTTGGAAACAAAGTGCGCAGCGGAATTTTAAAATTTTTCATCAGAGTATTTTCCAAAACACAAGTTTGACATGTTATATGTATAAATTAAACAGATCTTACTAACCTCAGTGTGCCGAAGAACCTCCGCGACCTGTGTAGAGAAGTAACGTTCCAGAAGAGCCTCAACCAACTGGTCTTCTTTGCTATTCTCTATCCACAACCAGAGTGAGTGTGGGCTCACACGTACAGCTCTTCCACCGGTGACTCTCCTTCCAACCAATAGAGAGAACCCAAAGCTAGTGTTCGTGATTTGTGAACAAAAGCTCTCAGGGAGTTTTCAGATGCTCACTAGAAGAGTATCACTCTTAATCTCTCAAATTGATCTGAGTAAATCATTAGACTCACTCCCTTTTTATACCTATTGGTCCTTGGGGTCAGTCCATATCAGATTAGGTCTCAAAAATCGAAACAGAATCAAGTTCGGATCAATATCTGATAAGATACGCGTGAAAAACGCGTAATCTTAACTGTCGCGGTCGGCATGCCGAACTGTGAGATAGGCAGGCCGAACTGGCAAGTTCGGCAGGCCGAACACGTCATCCGGCATGCCGAACTGCCGAGAAAAAATCTCCGCGAATCTTTTATTTTCCACTCGAGATTCTAAAGGATAAAGTCTCAGTTTTGATTCAAATAGCCCAATAGAAAAGATATCTGATCAAAACAAACTTTATCAAGATAATCTCTAAGAAAATAAATCAATTCACAATAATTCTACAAGTTTATCTTGTTCTAATTGTCCAAAATTAAAACAACCGATAAACAGACAAGAATTATCCGAACGCCATAATTCAACAAGTTCATCTTGAACTAATTTCTTACATAATTAATTCAACCGATAAACAGACATGAATTATTTGATTCTTTTAAACCAATCTGATAAATCCGACATAAGTCACCAATTATTGGAAAAGCACGCCGTGTCGTTACAGGATTTTGTGAGCTAGCAAAGGGGACCAAAATGGACCTATAAAGTTCAAGCTCATGATAATTATGAAACCCAATATCCCAGATATACATTTCACAATTATCAACTCCAACGCTACTCCACTAAAAGCTTGGAGCTGCACTCTCGAACTTTATAGAATTACGAAGCTCGTGTAGCTAAGTCTCCATGACATATCATAGTGTATCGCATCCCCATATGATCATCCATAATCGGCTTAAGGACAAGTTCTGTCTTACCTTCCCGATTATTTTTATCTTACGTTCCATTGTCTCACCATTAGAAAACTTACCATCCAAAGATAGTATACCATTCGGTCACACCTATGTATCCAAATGGTTGAGCGCTCCAGTTTTTCAATTACAGGACAACGCATATAAGAGGATATCATTACTCTTAAAGAGGAGCTATGGATTCCATATCTATGAATAACAAGTCTACGCTACCAAGAGTCATGCCTCCAACGTACCGGCATGCATGCCACTATAGAGATATGGGAGTCACCCATTGGTACATCAAAAGACACAAATCGAGACAACGGGCCCATTATTCATCTCAGGATTAAGATACAATACAAATAATTGTCTAAAGTGAATCGATTTGCCAAGACAGAATTATTAATCCAAATCAATTCACTTTATGTCCCGATCCAACACATCGTCACCTATGACAACGCGCCAATGTTTCTATTCACGGAGTCCAACTCCGATGGCCAAGACAAACCATCTCCCAAAAGGGATATAGACAACATAACAATCTTTACATGAATAAAGCGCCCAACTTTATTCCCTCGATTGCGGATCATATATTTTAGACCATCACCTTAAGAGTCGTGTCTACCGCATAATCATCCCATCATATGCCCAACTCTTAAGGTTTAGACTGACAGTCTCAGACTACTGTTTGCTTATCATACATTCAACAAATATGAACGTAAAGAGGACAATATTTGGTATATATAAATGAATAAATTCTTTATTGATAAAAATGTCTCCAAAAACGTATTACATTTTTACTCCTTAGAGCATACATGTCTAACAATGCTTTAGTACTCTCTTAAGGTATGCCAAGTGTCAATTTCTTCTTTATATTTTCTTTATTTGTCATTTGCTTTTTTTAAACCCTTTATATTTCTCTTTTTGCCTGTATGTGGTAGGGTGGAAAAGGGAGAGGAAATAAATTTGAGGAAGGATTTTAGAGATGAAAATGGAACCTTGGGTTATTTGGTAAAGAGGAAATAAGGAAGGAAGAAAAATAGAAATCCATAGTGCCCACCAGTTTTTAATCGTTCCAATTTTGGAAAGAAAAGAGGACAAAAAAAGTTTGACAAACACATGAGGTGTAAAATAATTATTTTAACCTCAACCATTAATCATATTTTTATTTGTATAGGGATATTATTGTAAAATGTACTAGCTCTGACGTTTTTTTTTTTTTTTTTGCACTTTTCTTTCTCTTTTAGAAAACAACAAGAGAAAATCCTCATTTTACCATTTTGCTTCCTTTCATCTTGGTATTTTATTTCTTCTTCCTTCCTTGTTTCTATCCATCATACCAAACACAGGGTTTATATGACCGTTGCACGTGAGGTACTGGTTTTCTCGGGAAGAATATGTGCTCAGGTAAGACTGATACAACTAGAAGCCTGGTGATAAACCATTTAAAAGACCACCACATGGCTTCGTTACAACCCTTTGATGAGGGGTTGCCCTTCATTTGGGATCGTGGCGCATGTCATCTTCCAACCTAACACCACCATATGATGCATTGGGTCACAGGGCAGACCCGCCCTGCACCTGGTCCATATAAGGCACTATAAATAGGAGCATTAACTCCACCTTCAAGATGAGTGTGTTGGACATGTATGCCCTAAGGAGTAAAAATGTAATATGTTTTTGGAGACATTATTATCAACGAAGAGTTTATTTGTTATTTATATACCAAATTGTTGTCATCTTTACGTTCATATTTGTTGAATGTATATTAAGCAACCAATAGTCTGAGACTGTCGGTCTAAACCTTTAAGAATTGGGCATATGATGGACAGATTATGCAGAAGACACGATTCTTAAGGTGACGGTCTAAATCATAAGATCCGCAATCGAGGGAATAAAGTTGGGTACTTTATTCATGCAAAGATTGTTTTGTTGTCTATATCTCTAACGGGAGATGATTTGTCTTGGCCTTCGGAGGTGGACTCCGCAAATAGAAACATTGGTGCATTGTCATGGGTGACGATGCATTAGATCGGGATATAAAGTGAATTGATTTAGATTAATCATTCTGTCTCAGCAAATCGATTCACTTTAAACAATGATTTGTATTGTATATTAATCTAGAGATGAATAGTGGGCCTATTGTTTTGACTTATGTCTTTTGATGTACGAAAGGGTGACATCTACATTTTAGTTGGTACGCATGCTGTAAGTTGGAGGTATAACTCTTGATAACGTAAACCTATTATTCATAGATATGGAATTCATAGCTCCTCTTCAGGAGTAGTTGATATCCTTTTATATGCGTTATCCTGTAATTAGAAAACTAGAGCGCTCAACCATTTAGATACATAGGTGTAACTGAATAGTATACTGTCTTTAGATGGTAAGTTTTTCGATGGTGAGATAATTGAACGTAAGATAAAAATAATCAGAAAGGTAAGACAAAATTTATCCTTAAGTCGGTTATGGATAATGCTATGTGAATAAGATACATTATGATATGTCATGAAGACTTAGCTATATAGGTTTTGTAATTTTATATGGTTCGAAAGTGCGGCTCTAAGCTTTTAGTGGAGTAGCGTTGGAGTTGATAATTATGAAATGTATATCTAGGATATTGGGTTTCATAATTATTGCGAGCTTGAACTATATAGGTCCATCAGTTCCCCTTTGCTAGCAAATAAAAAATCTTGTAATGATACGGCTTGCTTTTCCCATAATTGGTGACTTGTGTCAAATTATCAGATGACTGAAAATTCGATAGGATCATATAATTCCTGTATGTTTATCGGTTGGATTAATTTTAAATTAATTCAAGATAAACTCGTTAAATCATCAGGAATATTTATTTTCCTAGAGATTATCTAGGAATGATTGTTTTAATTAGAAAACTTCTCTATTAGGTTATTTAAATTAAAACTAAAGATCTATCTCAAGAATCTTGAGTGGGAAATAAAAGATTTCCAGGGATCATTTATTGTAAGTTCGGCCTGCCGATGGAGTAAGTTCAGTAGGCTGATATGCCAATTCGGCCTGCCTATCGAGTGATAAATAGATCACGCATTTTCACGTGGTTTTTATCTGATATTGATTTTGATTCAAATTTTTGAGGTCTTATCTGATAAGGATTGACCCCTAGGCCCAACCTCTATAAATAGGGGAGTGAGACTCATTATTATAGAGATCAACTGAGAGATTAAGAGTGAGACTCTGCTGGTGAGACTCTGAAACTCCGTGTAAGCTATTGTTCACACATCATGAACTATAGCTTTGGGTTTTCTCAATTGGTTGAAAGGAGAGTAACCTGGTAGAAGAGCTGTATGAGTGTGCCCACACACACACCGATCGTGGATAGAGAATAGCAGAGAAAGCCAATTAGTTGAGGTCCTTTTACAACATCCTTTCTCTTCATCAATTGCGGGAACTTATCGGCAAACAAGGTTAGTAAGATCTGGTTAATTTGTGTATATAACATGTCAAACTTGTGTTTTGAAAAATGCTTTGGTATAAAAAAATTTAAAATTTCGCTGCGTACTATTTTTTCAACAAAGTGGACTCTCATACCAACCCTAGCCTCTCTCTCAGTCGAACAAATACCTGATTTGAGCGTCGAAAAGCCCTTGGTTGGCACCACATCGGTATCTCCTTTTGACCTCTGAGGCATTTCCTCTTTTTGTAGGTTCAGCCCGAGAAGCTAGGACATGTAGGGCAGGCAGTTCAACTATCGTACGCAACCGCATATGGTGTTGATCCAAAACAAGGTATCAACAACTGCATATACACTTCTCTCTATATTTTTCTTCATTTTTTAATCCTTATAATCTTAAATGTATTTCAAGATGTGTCTATTTTATTATGTTATTTTAAAATGTGTTTATGTGTTTATTATAAATCATTGTATTTAAAAAAAAAAAAATAGCAAGCAGAATATACATATACGTGGCGCGTGTTTTGGACTAATTATCATGGGAAATTTATGGTTGTTAATTGATAAACGACATGCCTATCAACAAATTTCGTTTTCCATTTTTTTTATGCTGTTAGTACAAACTCTTCCTCTTTCGATCTCATAAGCAGTACTAAGCCCATCATTTTTCCTTCTTTGGAAAAAAAAAAAAGAGGAGGATGCAAAAGCGGAGAAAAGAAAAGAAAAGAGAGGCATTTCAAAGATTCCTAAAAACGGCACATATATATAATATATATATATATATACATAGTAGTGCTTTTGAATCGGTAAAGTTCAAGTGGGTGTTTTGCAAAAAGAATTTGTTTCAAACTTTATATATAATAATAATAATAATAAATAATAAACTATAATATAAAATTTTTATATATTATAATTTTTAATTTGAAAGATTCAATTTAATCATACTCTCTCACCACTCTTTATATAAAATATAAAACAATATATTCAGAAAAAAAACAAACAAACAAAGGAATATCAACTTTTACTTTCCGACCACAGTTTTGAATGCATATTTTTATTGGAAATACCAAAATATGTCGCCGTCTTGAGCGCACGCGGAGTTGATTTATGAGTATGTTTGTATTATAATATGTATATGTTCATAATCTATTACACTTGGGTCTCTGCATTCCAAGTTCTTTATTTTTCTTTTGTTTCCAATTGAAGGATTCTATTCTTTATCATGATCAGATGCTGTGAAAAGCAGCTTTGAAAATGCGAGGACTCATGTTGTAATAGTGTTTGACAAAGAGTAGTTAGAACTATTATCTTAGTTATAAACAATATAAAGTTTACACGTGTTATAGTAAAAAAGAAAAAAAGTTGCTATAGTGTAAAGTTCTCACATGATACAGTAAAAACAGTTTTAACTAATGGTTCCCACCATCATGTTAAACACCCTACAAGACACGTGGTCTACTTTTCATTTATGTATACCTACATGCATGTGTGTGTGTGTATATATATATTTTTTCCTCCAAATGATACCTACGTTTAGGCAAAGAAATAAACCATAATGTGCCTCTAATTGACGTGTTTCTTTAAGGAAATTAATTTACAGCTACAAATTTTATTGATGCCAAAGGTCCATTGTCCCTAATGCAGTTGACATCGCAAGAACAATAAAGGATCCGTTTGGTAAGTGGGAGTGTTGGGTAGATAAAATTGTTGTGATAAAATAAAATTGTTTTTTGTGTTAGGGATTTTGGAGTTTGGTTGTTTAGGTTCCAAACTGTCCACAAATGCAAATAGGATCACAACAACAACAACACAAACTTCAGGTACAAGACCAGAATTTTTTTTTCCCTTTTTGAAAAATATAAATACTGATTAAATATTTGTTTGTCTTTTTTATTTGTATTTTTTGTAAAGTTTTATAAAAAGAATGAAGTCATAACAAATTCAAAAAAATCGCTGCATACAAATATGATTTGTTTTTTTTTTCCTTTTAAAGTTGAAAGACAAATATTCGAGCTCCATATCGTATAACGTACTTAGATATAAAATTATGATAGATTATGCTTGTAAATGAGATAATGCTTTAAATTAAAGTGAACCATAAACCCTAAAATTATTAGTTTGAGTATCGTTAGAAAGATGTTGAAGTTTGAATTAATGAGAATTATTGGTTTTTCAAAGAAAAAACATTCACACAAAAAATTATTGTTTTTATTAACCATGAAAGCTACTTATTAAATTAAATAGAAAAAAAAAAAAAAAAAAAAAAAAAGCGGGGGGGGGGGGGAGGGGAAGAGGGAGAGAAGGGAGGGGGGGCAGTTAGGGTTGGTCACGTGAGATAAGTAAATGGGGAGGGATGGGAAATTAAAATAAAAATAAAAAAAAATCCGGTGATAGATCCCGAACCCCAAGGAGAGCCGTGTCTGTCACGCGGACTAACACAAGGGCTGAGGCTGTGCAAATCCAAGAACACGTTGCAATTGTATTACCATTTTACATGTAGTCTCCAGCACGTGCGTCCACTGTAGACTCTACGCCACCTAGAGTCTAGACCTGCGTGGTCTCATCTGTAATTATATCCCAATTCCAAACCCATTCTCCAGTCCAACCTCTCTCTTTCTCTCTCTTCCTAAACAAGTTACCTTAGTCCATGGGTGTATACGTGGCATAATCTGGTGGTTGGTTCCGAACTATAAATAAACCTTTCCCACTACCCCCGTAGGGTTAAGCTTTTTTCTAACCAAACATCATCTTCCTTCGCGTTAGGGAAGAGAGATTGGCTTTGATTCAGTTACCGGCGGTCTCTAATTCGCTTGGTGCAGGTCGGGAACTGGTTCGCTTTGTTGTTGCTAGATGGCCTCTTCTGATTGGGTTGTCAGACGGCGAAATGGATCCCGCCTTGCATCAACTGAATCGGAGACCGCGGTGAAGGAGGTTCGTCTTCGTACGATCTATATGCATTTTGGATTTTCTTCCTCAGATCTCACTTTCCATGCTCCTTTTATTTATTTATGCGTGTCATCTCTAATCCACATCTTTTATTTTATTGTCGATTTGATCTTAGGAAAACATTCATTGTGATTTGTGATTTATTGTTTATGATTTATGATGACGACGAAATTATTTAAACTAGAGGTTCTTGCTTTTGGTTTTACTTCAATGAGGGTAATTTCTGATTTTTAGATTTCGATCCAAATTTTATATCTTTTGGCTTTGGAGTTTCCGCGACAAACAGAAAAGAAATGGAAAAATTAGGTCGAAACTTTTTTATTTAATTTCAATTTGCAAGATCTGGTAAGCTTCTAGTCCCTTGAATTCATATTCTATTGAATTAGTTGAAGAGGAGAGAAATTATTATTGGTTATTAGTTATATTGTATTATCTATGTATCCCCAATCTCAAACAGCAACAACGTTATTATGATTCCAAATATTAATCTTCGAATGGAATATTTGGTTATCTTTTCTTTTCTTGTTAAAATGTGATGGATTTGTGACATTTTTCTTTCCTATTATTATTTTTTTATTTATAATCCCCTCTTCTTTTTTATTTTTTTATTTTTGGGTTCCAAATGAAAATATGTGGTGGTGACTTGTTCTCTTCTGCCCTTCAGATATTCCATCTGAAATTAGATGTTATTCCCTGGATTTGGTCCTTGTGTGTATATTTTATTGCTTCCACTAGGGAAGAAAGTTTCCTTTTTAACTTGTAGTCGATGAACTATTATTCTCAATCAAGTTGGAAAAGAATGATCTTAGATTATATTGCTTGTAAGGAATATATTCGGATCCTTATTATTATTATTATTATTATTATTTTTGGTTCCATGTTCATATCACTTGTTTATTTATTTATATTTTGTTCCTTGATGTCAACACGCACCTTTTCTTCTTGGTTCCATTCATAACATTCTCAGCTTTTTGGTGTAAAATCCTTGTTAGCTATATGGTTCTTTGCAGGAACATTGAACCTATTTGGTTATGGTGTAATACAAATAAGATTTGTTTGTTTGTTTTGCTTTCCTTCACATGGCTTACAAATTATATGTTGTTTAAGTAAATTGTTTGATAGAAAGTAGAGATTGATAAGTTGGAGCATTAGGGCGATGAGCATCAGTTGATCCCATTCTGTAAACTTCATTTGATTTGAGAAGCCGAGGAGGCCGGAGCGGACCAAACCGATAAATCGCATATTGAGGAACTCTCTGGTTCAATCTCTACTTGACCATTTTTTATAGGGAGCACTGCAATTCACTTCACAGTAAAGAAAGCTGCCATATTGTAATAACTAACAAGATGTATAAGAAATGAGTTTGGTTATTTGGTGGCGTAATGGAAAGGCGTAGTCTTATAAATAGCAGTTTCAGTTGCAGTTGCAGTTGCAGAAAGGCAGTGGGAATTTGGGTTTTTTTTTTTTCTTTTTATGTGTTGTAATTCGTCGTGATGAGCTTTTTCAGTCCAATTTGTAGTATGCGACAGAGGCCTGTAATCTGTTATTCAGCTTCTTTTGGATACTTGACATTGACGTTCTCTTCTGCAAATGTAAAATAATATTGAAATGAGAAAGAGATGGTTGGTATGTGAAAGTCTGGTTATTTAATTTGTATGCCGAACAGTCGGTTAATTCTTTTTATTTTAATTTTTTTAAGCTAGTAATTTCCCTCATTCTTGGTAAGGGTGGTAGCATATTATACATTTTTACACAAGCGCATAGCCTCTATTTTTTTTTTCATTTTTTTTCAAATCTGGTCTTAAAGTCAATTCTTCTAGCACGGGGTGTGTGGGTTGTCATTGAGTGAATATTTTCGTCGCTTCTTATCCAGATATTCTACTTTGGCACAGATTGTCAAAGGCAATGTTTGTCTTTTTCTTTTTAATCAGAAGAAATAAAGGTTTTTAGAGTTTGGAAAATGAGGTTCTATGGTAATGTCTAAGCCTTTCCCTGAATTTAAAACTCAAAAAATGTTGGGTTTGTAATTGTATCTCCAGACAACGAGAGAACTTGTACTCTTGACTTTCTTTAGATAATTGTCTCAACCAAGCATTGCTGCTTTCGGAAAATAAAAATAGATTTACATACAGGAATCGGCTTCTCTAGTATGATCAGAGATAAACTGGGGCCATTCTGCTAAAGACGGGCGTTTGGCTTCATGGAAGATTTAATGGTATCATGTGAATCAAGGGTGTTTTAAGAATAATATATATGCCGTTTGGCAGCTCGGTCTGGACCATTTTCTTGGTTATAAAGAGTGTAAAATTTTTATATGTTACAGTTAAAAAAAAAATGCTACAGTAAAAACGATTTTAAACAACGATTTTAATCACCTTACCAAACACTCTAGTTGCCATGAGGTAAGTAGGTCAAATAAAAAGATGATAAAAAGAAGTACGTTAAAGTTTTAAAAACTTTTTAAGTAGAGAGCATACTTAGGAGAGAACTTCAATTTAATTCACTTGAACTTCCAAATATACCCCCACTCAGATTCCCCTCCCTAGAAACCCTAGCACCCATTTTTTCTTCTCTCTCTCAATCTTTCTTTCTCCTCTCTTTCTCCTCAAGACTATGGCATCGCTGTTCATATTTGACTCTAATGTTTGGGAAAATTTGGTGTAGAAGTTGAGATCAATAAAGGTGATGAGCTTCTCAATGATGATTCAATAATACTGCTTGATTTGGACTCAAAGATGGCTAGTTCGAGCCATGCATATTTCTCTCTAGACGAGAATTATTCTCTCTCTTGAAACCATGGTTGGATTATTATTAATGAAATTGATTGTGAAGTGAAGCTAGGTTTAGAAGGTTATGGAAAAAATAATTTTATAGTTATAGTTGTAGTTTAAAATTTAATACAGTGCAAATTTTGATTCAACACTGGAGATGTCAAAGATAAAAAAAACCGTTCTATTATTCAATAATGTTTTTAAATATGCTATTTACTAGCGAATGTCTCCTAAATTGCTTATTTATTACAATTTCCTAATTAATTTGAGTTCTTCTAATGCCAAAAAAAAGGGTACGAATATGCTTTTAGAGCATCAATTCCAACAAGCTACACCTTTGTTTTCTAGATTCTTAGTCGGATTCGATAGTCAAACTCAAATATTGAAGACTTGAATCAAGTTATCTTTTCTTGTAAAACTTGCATCCACCAAATCAACGAGGTTTGAGTTTAAATGAGATATGCCTTTGTACAAACCCTAACACCCATTCTTTTTCTTCCTCTCTTGCTTAATTTTTCTCTTTCCTTCTTTCTTTCTCCTCAAGACTATGGCGTCTTTGTTCATCTTTGACTCTAGTTTTTGGAAAAAAATTGTTGTAGAAGTTGAGATTGATAATGGAGATGAGCTTCTTAACGATGATTCATGAATGCTGCTTAATTTGAACTCAAAGATTGCTGGTTCAAATTATGCAGAGTTCTTCTAGATGAGGACTTTTTTTTATCCTTTTTTATTCTCTCTCTTAAAACTATGGTTAGATTACTATTGAATAAAATTGATTATAAAGTGACCTAATCTTAGAAGATTGTGGAAAATAATTAAAAGTTGTGTTTCAAACTTCAATACTATTGTATTATGATTCATTACCGAAGATGCCGAAGATAGAGAAAGAGCGAGGAGGGAAGGTTGAGAGAGCGTTAGACTAATTTAGAGGATAAAGTCCCTAATTGGCCTATTATTCAATAATGTTTGTAAATATGATATTTATGTTAGACATGTATGCCCTAAGGAGTAACAATGTAATACGTTTTTGGAGACATTTTTATCAATAAAGAATTTATTCTTTTATATATACCAAATCTTGTCCTCTTTACGTTCATATTTGTTGAATGTATGATAAGCAAACAGTAGTCTGAGACTGTCAGTCTAAACCTTAAGAATTGAGCATATGATGGACTGATTATGCGGAAGACACGATTCTTAAGGTGACGGTCTAAAACATATGATCCGCAATCGAGGGAATAAAGTTGGGCGCTTTATTCATGTAAAGATTGTTATGTTATCTATATCCCTTTTGGGAGATGGTTTGTCTTGACCATCGAAGTTGGACTCCATGAATAGAAACATTGGCACGTTGTCATAGGTGACGATGTGTTGGATCGGGACATAAAGTGAATTGATTTGGATTAATAATTCTGTCTCAGAAAATCGATTCACTTTAGACAATCATTTGTATTGTATCTTAATCATGAGATGAATAGTAGGCCCGTTGTCTCAACTTGTGTCTTTTGATGTGCCAAAGGGTGACACCCACATCTCAATAGTGGTATGCATGCCGGTACGTTGGAGGCATGACTCTTGATAGCGTAGACTTGTTATTCATAGATATGGAATCCATATCTCCTCCTTAGGAGTAATGATATCCTCTTATATGCGTTGTCCTGTAATTGAAAAACTGGAGCGCTCAACCATTTGGATACATAGGTGTAACCGAATGATATACTATCTTTGGATGGTAAGTTTTCTAATGGTGAGACAATGAAACGTAAGATAAAAATAATCGGGAAGGTAAGACAGAACTTGTCCTTAAGCCGATTATGGATGATCATATGGGGATACGATACACTATGACATGTCATGGAGACTTAGCTACACGAGCTTCGTAATTCTATAAAGTTCGAGAGTACAGCTCCAAGCTTTTAGTGGAGTAGCGTTGGAGTTGATAATTGTGAAATGTATATCTGGGATATTGGGTTTCATAATTATCATGAGCTTAAACTTTATAGGTCCATTTTGGTCCCTTTTGCTAGCTCACAAAGTCCTGTAACGACATGGCGTGCTTTTTCAATAATTGGTGACTTATGTCGGATTTATCATATTGGTTTAAAATTTGTAAGAATCAAATAATTCATGACTGTTTATCGGTTGAATTAATTTTGTAAGAAATTAGTTCAAGATAAACTTGTTGAATTATTGCGATCAGATAATTCTTGTCTATTTATCGGTTGTTTTAATTTTGGACAAATTAGAACAAGATAAACTTGTAGAATTATTGTGAATTGATTTATTTTCTTAGAGATTATCTTGAAAAAGTTTGTTTTGATCAGATAACTTCTCTATTGGGTTATTTGAATCAAAACTAAGACTTTATCCTTTAGAATCTCAGGTGAAAAATTAAAGATTCGTGGAGATTTTTTCTCGGGAGTTCGGCCTGCCGAATGACGTGTTTGGCCTGCCGATCAGCGAGAGATAAGATTACGCGTTTTCACGCGGATCTTATCAGATATTGATCTGAACTTGATTCTGTTTTGAGTTTTTGAGACCTAATCTGATACGGACTGACCCCAAGACCAATAGCTATATAAAGGGAGTGAGTCTCATGATTTACTTAGATCAATAAAGATCAATTTGAGAGATTAAGAGTGATACTCTTCTTGTGAGCATATGAAAAACTCCCTGAGAGCTTTTGTTCACAAATCACGAACACTAGCTTTGGGTTCTCTCTATTGGCTAGAGGAGAGTCACCGATGGAAGAGCTGAACGTGTGAGCTCACACTCACTCTAGTTGTGGATAGAGAACAGCAAAGAAGACTAGTTGGTTGAGGCTCTTCTGGAACGTTACTTTTCTACACAGGTTGCGGAGGTTCTTCGGCACACTGAGGTTAGTAAGATCTGTCTAATTTATGCATATAACATGTCAAACTTGTATTTTGGAAATTACTCTGATGAAAAATTTTTAAAATTCCGCTGCGCACTTTGATTCCAACAATTTACTAGTTAACATCTCCAATTTTGGTATTTTTATCACAATTTCCTAATTCATTTTATTTCTTGTAATGTCAAAAAAGAAGTACAAATGTGCTTTTAAGCCTTAATTTCAACAAGTTGCACCTTTGCTTTCTAGATTCTTAGTGGGATTCGAAATCTTAATGTGACTTAACTTTCTTAAACGTCATTACTTAAACATTATCCTTACTTACTTAGTAAAAAAAATACTGAAATAATTTTTTTTTCCTTTGACATCCTTTAAAAGTTTCTTTAAAACTATTGCAACTTTTATTGCTATTTGAGTTAAGTCATTGCTCAACACTTGATTTTAAAATCATATCAAATTATTTCTTAAAACTTATTAAGAAACATTTACTAAATCGTAACTTAAAACTTATTTTTATTATTATATAAAACATTTCATAAAATAAATATCTTAAAACTTTTATTTTCTTAAAACTTTGAAAACACTATATTAAATAATGGAAGACCTTTTCTTTGAGTAGTGGAAGCGTACCGGAGTGGTATCCATACCAAAATCTTTGCATCTGTCCTCCGTAGTACCAAGCTCCTCAAACAGATCCTACTGGTTACCCGTAGGATTACCTATAGGATGAAGAGATTTTTAATGAGCTTTCACTAAGTAAATTTAAACATAATCTCACAAATCATTTAAACATGCTTTAAAAACTTCTCTCATAAAAACCTTTCTCTTAAAAAGCTTTTCATAAACATTTCTAAAAACGTTTTTCATAAACATTTTTCATAAAACATTTCTGAAATATTTTTTCATAAACGTTCTTCATAAAACATCTTTTTGTAATGTTTTCCTTAAAACGTCCTTCATAAACATTTTCTTGAAAACATAAAAATGTTTTTTTATAAACATTTAACGTAAAATATTCCTCAAAATGTCTTTCATAATATAACATATAAATATTTCGTAAAAAGGAATTCAAGCAAAATCAAAATGCATGATTCCATTTATACTCAATTATGAACTTTCATTTATGAGCGACTAATAATTCTAGTTTAGAGAGTTATTTGGCCACTTTTAGTTAGCGAATATTACTATGTTCTTGAGAAAAATTACATGAAACATCCAACTTTTTCATAAAAGTATGCTTTTATTGATGTAGGTTGAAGAAAGAAAGACAAGAAAACAAAAGGGAGCACGAGCACAAGAAATTAGAGAAAAATTGCAAATCAAGCACGAACTTGGACCTGGACCTTGTTGGCAGAGCAAAAGCGCCGCGGTGCCCAAAGAGCAGCGCCGCGGCGCCCAAGGAGAGTCTGAGCAGAGTATTTGGCAGGAACTCAGCGCCGTGGCGCTGGGAAAGGAGTGCCGCGGCGCTATGGCGGAAAAGAAGAAAAAAAGAAAAAGAAGCGCTGCAGCGCTTGGAAAGAAGGGCCGCGGCACCAAGGGTGATTCTGAACCATGATTTGTGGACGTGAAACAAGGGTTTTGTTAACTTAAGAGTAGTATAAATAGACAACGATGTAATAGTCTTAGTAGCTAGGTTTTTCTTATTTTTCAGAGCGTTGTTTATTTTTCTTAGGAGCCGTCAAGCAATCTGGAGTAAGAAGTGAGAGATTGGTGACAGAATTTCTTGCTCTCTTAACTCTTAATGTTTGATTCAATTAAATTTTTAGTTTTTATTTCTTTTTCAATTATGTTCTAATTTTCTTAGTTAGGGCTATGATGTAGCCTAATCATGACGACGTGAATTTCATATTTATGCACCATAATTGATTTTATTCATGTGAGTTATTTGTTATTATGTTTAATGCTTTTAAGTGATTAGCTACCATTTAAATGATCTGATATGCATGTTCAAAACTGAGAAGGGAGAATTATGCAAATGCTTCATCTAACATATAACCACGAATTAAATATGGATAGAGATATACCATATTATTTGTGTGGCTTTATCTGGAAAGTTCATGAATCCTAATGCATTCCGATTTATTTAAATTCACATAGAGATATAGTGAGTTAATAAACTGAGTAGATTTGCTATACCTAGAGATAGGATAGTAAATAATTTAGGAATTTTCGTCATCACATGTGTATTGTTAATTGGGTTGCATAATTTTATGAAATTCATATCTAGTGATTATGGTGAAATCAAATGCCTTAACGCCTTGTCTTATTGAAGTATCTCTTGAAATTAATTGCAATTTTTATTCTTAATTTAGTACTTTAGTTCAGTAGTTTATTCAATCACAACTTCATATGATCAGCTAGATAAACCTTAGAGTCAATCCAACTTTAGTACTTAGTTAGATTATTATACAACAGTCCCTGTGAGACGATACTCTTACTCACTATTGTATTACTTGATCGATAACGTGCACTTGCGTTAGTGAATTTTACCGAACAGCGTCTTATGAACATTTTTTTTTTACTTTAACTTTCTATCTTTGTACTTTAATTTTTCTTATCTTACTTTAGTGTTCGCACTAACATCATTAATCATGAGATCATAAACATGATGCTTCCCTTCTGGAAGACTTGTGACCATCGAACACCGAGATCGTGTACCTCACATCAAGGAGGTCAAACTTAAACTTTACTTTCAATACCTCAAAACAAGGAGGCTGGTACGATACTTTCTTTTATCGTCTTTACTTTACCTTCTTTTTAACATTAGTAAGCATTTCAAATGCTAACATATTATAAGCAAACACATTTGTAAATCATAATTGTTCTCTTTAAAATTTATTGCATAACAAATGCAATCAATAAACTTATAACTTAAACTGTAAAACTTTGTGCATTAACAAAATGCTATCATACTTTAAAAACAATAATTGCAAATACATTGCAAACCTTTACTTGATCTTTTAAACTTTATGCATATTAAATGCAATCATGCTTTAAATATAATAGTTGCAAATACATTACAAATATAAATTTAAACTTTAAAACCTTTTACATAACAAATGTAAACATACTTTAAAAACAATTTGCATAACAATTGCAAACACATTTGCAAACATATATGTAAGCATTTGAAAATCATTTACTTCATACTGTAGGTGGGGTCTAAACTTACCTAGACTACGTTCTAGTGTTCTCTATTCCTTTCCTTTTCTTTCATTAATCGGCCTCTGTGTCCTGATCAAACGACAGCCGACTCATTACTTAACTTTCTTTTTATCAATCTACTCGATTAATAATATAACGTAAACATTCGCCATTCTTTCCTTTTAACTAAACTTGTATACTATCGGTTTACCTTCCTTTGCTTTGTACTCTATTGCTTTTAACTTTGTAACCCACTAGGTTACTGTACCTTTTACTTAACTTCATAACCTATCGGGTTATCACTCTTTTTATTTATCTTTGTAACCCCGATGGGTTACCTTTTTCTTTACTTAACTTTGTAACCCATCGGGTTACCTTTCATTTACTTGAACATTCCATATTAAATTGCCCATCTCATGTAACGGTTTCGTTACTTAACGTATTACGGAACATTTTTTGTCTAAAAATGTTTTGCTAGTTTGGAGTGTTCAACTCCGTTTTAGTCGTTTTCTTAAAAATGATAATTTTACTCCTAACGGGTTTTTTGTTTATTTCGTAACTTTATAAAATTCATTGCTTAACTTTATCGTTTTATTTCTTACATGTTACAGAAAAATTCCCGTGCAGAAGCATTCTCCACCATTTGGCGTTTCGGATCCGTTTTGGCCATTTTTCATAAAATAACCATTTTATCCTTAATCTCTTTTTCTTCCATTCTTTCCTTGACTAAACTTTAATTTCTTTAAAACTTAGCATCTATGATACTTACTGCCTACAGCGGTGTAGGAAACCAACGTTCCCTAGTGAAAGCCTAGTTTTTACATAATTTTATGGTTTTGGCTCGAAACATAAAAATCTTTACATTTTTGCCCCCGGAACCAAAAGTGACTACTTTATACTAAAACGTTCAGTTTTTTGCAAGGAATAAAACTTACGAAAGCTCATTGGTCAAATTCTAAACATTTCATAACATTTCCATTTCTTGAAATTTTGTGCTCAAAATTTGGAAAAATTCATAGCTCCTAAACCGAGTAGAATTTTAAAAAACTATTCATGGTATCCTAATAGTTTCAATGCGTTTTACAACTTTCATGTTTTTACTTTCTTAAAATTCCATCGTTAAAGAGGACTTTTTGGATGATTTTTAAATCAGTTGAGAATTAGCAAAATTTTACAATTTAGTCATTTTGAAATTTTACAAAACTTTGTTCACAAAAGTTTTTTCCCTCACTATGTTAGCAAATTCTATACCATATTTGGTAAATAAATTGGCCTCTAAGGTCCTCAAAACACCATTGTCTTGAAATTAGTTAAACTTCATAAAGTATAACAATTTTTTTACATTTTACCGCAAAACCCTTATTTCTTTCTTTCTTTCATCACCACCATCAATATAAAGCATAAACCAATCATGCCATAGACGAAAATGTTTCATCAAACATTTGATATGCATATTAAAGCATAAACTTTGGCTTAATTAAAAAGACTAGGATTTGCCTAATCCTTGCAAGATGCTTGTCCTCACTTTTTAACACTTGAAAGCTTCCAAATTTCCTTGACATCAAGCTCATACTTCATCATAAAAAATTCCAACAAACTTGAACAAAAATCCTTGTTCAGCATAAGAAAAGATTGGATTTTACCTTAAAAATTAATGGAACCTCTTGAAACTTGAGTGGGGCAAATTTGCCAAGATTTGAGCTTGAAAAATTTTTGAAAGAAGCCACCTAAGGCTACCGTGGGAGATGGAGGAAGAAATGAAAAATTTTTGGCTTGTTTAAGCTTTTAACAAAGCATATTTCATTTGGGTTAAAGTGGTGAGTCACCATGTAATCATGATTAGCCTTAATGTGGCTCTTAGAGATTGGAGCACATTAGGAGATATGGTGGTCCAATCAAATTCTTCAAAGTGTCCCCTCTTTTTTTCACACAGTCTAAGTTTATACTGACAGTATTTTTTCTATATTGTCGGTATTCTTTCCATATAATTCATGAGGTCACACAACCTCCCATACTTATTTTCATGTATTACATAATGTAATTCCAACATTATCTAACTTTATATGGTCTAAATTTATACTAGTAATATTTTTCTTATACTGTCGGTATATTCTTTATACTACTACATCATTCTTTATTCATCCATATTCTCCAAATAGTATCATTCCTATATTGCTTCAACTTAAACAGTCTAATTTTTGTACTACATAACCTTAAACAGTCCAATTCTTACACTGCATTACTTTTACAGTGTAATTTTTATACTGCAGATCTTTATCAATGTACTTCCTTACATTACATTATTCTAATACTGTATAATTTTTCATATTATTATACAGTATTTTTCTTGAACTATACTTTTGTCTTAACATAATCTTTAAGTTATTGCATTGTTAATGTAGTAAAAATGCTTGGGTGTCATAATCTATCCTCCTTAAAGATTTTTGTCCTCAAAAATTAGAACCTTCAAGGGTAGTTCATTTTCTTATAAACATTTTTGTTATTAATATACTTTCTTGCATTATTACTTTCTTAATAAAAACTAAGCCTCCAACTTGGAATTTTATAAACTTTCATCATTTCATTAACATATTTCTTTGAATTATAGCACTATACTTCTGCTACAAAACTTTGTTCTTTCGACGTTCAAGCACAGTTTCCATTCATTTAAAGGTTTGGCATTCTACCAGCGAATTCTATTCTTGAGAATAGGGTTTATATTTATCCAAATTGTATCATGTCTATCAAAAGATTAGGGTCATCCGACCACAAATCTAAAATTTTCTCGTCCTATATCCATTCTAAAATTACATTTTTCTATAATTTTCCTCATATTGTATAAATCTCCAACTTCTATCCTCCAATCCATGAGGTTTTCACTGATAGATTTGGAAACATTGTCTTGATCGTGATTCCTATCCGGGCAGTTACGAGCTCATTAGCATGTCTCAGCTCAGCTACGAAATGCTTAAGCTCGAAAGAATTGCATAGTTAGTCATCTAACATCTGGCTACTCTCAAGCACTCTTGTTTCATAGAACACCAAAAATCACTTCAAACCACCATTATTTCGTTATCTTGATATATTCTCCTCGTTTTGCGTATAGTCAATACCAAATGATTTATAATAGAGCGAGATTTGCTCATACGGAGACACCATTGTGCGTAAAAATATCATAACATGTCATGAGCTCATCTTCTTGATTTTTGAGCCGTTGGACAACTGTTGACTGTCATTGACCACGTTTGGTCATCGTTGACTTGACACTGCTAAAGGACGATGACAACCGTTCACTTGCAAAAGCATTATAACATATAGCATTACGTTCATTCTTTGACCTTTGCATTCTCATCGCTCATCTGGATGTGCCGATATCAAAGGCTATAGACCCGGTATAAGCACGTAATCGTTAAATACTAACTTTTCTTCCTACTTAACTTAACTTACTTAATTGAGTTATAGTGTAGCGGACATATGACAGCGTGAGATGGAATGGCAGGATACCGCTCTGATACCATCTGTGACGACCTGTCTTTTCAAGCAGTGACTTAACTTTTTTAAACGTCATTACTTAAACATTATCCTTACTTACTTGGTAAGAAAAATACTAAAATAATTTTTTTTTTCCTTTGACATCCTTTAAAAGTTTTTTTAAAACTGATGCAACTTCTATCGCCATTTAAGTTGAGTCACTGCTCAACACTTGACTTTAAAACTATGTCAAATCGTTTCTTAAAACTTATTAATAAACATTTACTAAATCGTAACTTAAAACTTATTTTTATTATTATATAAAATATTTCATAAAATACATCTCTTAAAACTTTGATTTTTCTTAAAACTTTAAAACCACTATATTAAATAGTGGAAGACCTTTTCTTTAAGTAAAAGAAGCATATTGTAGTGGTATCCATACCAATCCGCATCTGCCCTCCGTAACACCAAGCTCTCCAAATAGGTCCTACTGGTTACATGTAGGATTACCTACAACATGAATAGATTTTTAATGAGCTTTTGCTAAGTAAGTTCAAACATAATCTCACAAATCATTTAAACATGCTTTAAAAACTTCTCTAATAAAAACCTTTCTCTTAAAACATTTTTCATAAGCATTTTTTATAAACATTTCTAAAAACGTTTTTATAAACGTTTTTCATAAAACATTTCTAAAACGTTTTTTCATAAACGTTCTTCATAAAACATCTTTTTGTAACGTTTTCCTTAAAACGTCCTACATAAACCTTTTCTTGAAAATATAAAAATGTTTTTCATAAAGATTTAACATAAAACATTTCTCAAAATGTATTTTATAATATAATATATAAATATTTCATAAAAAGGAATTCAAGCAAAATCAGAATGCATGATTCTATTTATGCTCAATTATGAACTTTCATTTAAGAGCGTCTTCTGAACATTTTTTTTTTTTACTTTAACATCTATCTTTGTCCCTTAACTTTCCTTATCTTACTTTAGTATTCGTACCAACACCATTAATCATGAGATCATAAACATGATGCTTCCCTTCTGGAAGACTTGTGACCATAGAACACCGAGGTCATGTACCTCACATTCAGGAGGTCAAACTTTAACTCTGCTTTCAATACCTTACAACAAGAAGGTTAGTACGATACTTTCTTTTATAATATTTACTTTACCTTTTTTTTTTAACGTTAGTGAGCATTTCAAATGCTAACACATTATATGCAAACACATTTACAAATCATAATTGTTCTCTTTAAAATTTATTGCATAACAAATGCAATCAATGAACTTATAACTTAAATTGCAAAATTTTGTGCATTAACAAAATGCTATCTTACTTTAAAAACAATAATTGCAAATACATTGGAAATCTTTACTTAATCTTTTAAACTTTATGCATATTAAATGCAATCATGCTTTAAACATAGTAGTTGCAAGTATATTGCAAATCTTAATTTAAGCTTTAAAACCTTTTGTATAACAAATGTGAACATACTTTAAAAACAATATGCATAACAATTGCAAACATATTTGCAAACATATATGTAAGCATTTGAAAATTATTTACTTTTATGCTGTAGATGAGGTCTAAACTTACTTGGATTACGCTCTAGTGTTCTCTATTCCGTTCTTTTTCCTTTTATTAGTCGGCCTCTGTGTCCTGATCAAACGATAGTCGAATTATTAATTAACTTTCTTTTTATCAATCTACTCGATTGATACTATAACGTAAATATTCACCATTCTTTCCTTTTAACTCAACTTGTATACTATCGGTTTACCTTCCTTTGCTTTGTACCCCGTTGCTTTTAACTTTGTAACCCACCAGGTTACCGTACCTTTTACTTAACTTTGTAACCTATTAGGTTATCACTCTTTTTACTTATCTCTGTAACGTATTGGGTTACCTTTTTCTTTACTTAACTTTGTAACCCACCGGGTTACCTTTCTTTTACTTGAACATTCCTTATTAAATTTCCCATCTCATGAATGGTTTCATTACTTAATGTATTACAGAATATTTTTGTCTAAACACGTTTTGCTAGTTTAGAGTGATTGACTCTATTTTAGCCGTTTTCTAAAAAATAACGATTTTGCCCCTAATGGGTTTTTTGTCCATTTTGTAACTTTATAAAATTCATTGCTTAACTTTGTCATTCCATTTATTACATGTTATGGAAAAATTCCCGTGAAGGAGCATTTTCCAACATCGGGCGTTTCGGGTCCGTTTTGGCCCTTTTTCATAAAATGACCATTTTGCCCTTAATCTCTTTTTCTTCCATTCTTTCCTTGACTAAACTTTAAATTCTTTAAAACTTAGCATCTATGATACTTACTACCTACAACAGTGTAGGAAACCAACATTCTTTAGTGAAAGCCCAGTTTTCACACAATTTTATGGTTTTGGCCTGAAACATAAAAATCTTTATATTTTTGCTCCCGAAACCAAAAGCAACCACTTTATACTAAAACTTTTAGTTGCTCCTTGGTCAAATTCTAAACATTTCATAATGTTTCCATTTCTTAAAATTTTGTAAAATTCATAGCTCCTAAACCAAGCAGAATTTTGAAAAATTGTCTGGGATGCCTTAACAGTTTTGATGCATTCTACAGTTTTCATGTTTTAACTTTCTTGAAATTCATCGTTAAAGTAGACTTTTTGGCTAATTTTCTATCTGTCGAGAATTAGTAAAACTTTGCAATTTAGTCGTCTTGGAATTTTACAAAACTTTGTTCACAAAAGTTATTTCTCTCACTGTGTTGGCAAATTCTATATCATATTTGATAAATAAATTGGCCTCTAAGGCCCTTAAAACACCATTGTCTTGAAATTTGTTAAACTTCATAAAGTTTAATAATTTTTCACTTTTTACCACAAAACCCTTATTTCTTTCTTTCTTTCATCACCACCATCAATATAAAACATAAACCAATCTTGCCATAGACCAAACATTTCATCAAACATTTGATATGCATATTAAAGCATAAACTTTGGCTTAATTAAAAGACTAGGATTTACCTAATCCTTGCAAGATGCGTGTCCTCACTTTTTAACACTTGAAAGCTTCCAAATTTCCTTGACATCAAGCTCATAGCTCATCATAAAAAATTTCATCAAACTTGAACAAACATCCTTGTTCACCATAAGAAAAGTTTGGATTTTACCTTAAAAACTGCTAGAACCTCTTGAAACTTGAATGGGGCAAATTTGCCAAGATTTGAGCTTGAAAAATTTTTGAAGGAAGCCACCTATGGCTACCATGGGAGATGGAGGAAGAAATGAAAAAAAATTTGGCTTGTTTAAGCTTTTAACAAAGCTTATTTCATTTGGGTTAAAGTGGTGAGTCACCATGTAATGATGATTAGCCCTAATGTGACTTTTAGAGATTGGACCACATTAGGAGATATGGTGGTCCAATCAAATTCTTCAAAGTGTCCCCTTTTTTTTTTCACACAGTCCAAGTTTATACTGATAGTATTTTTCCTATATTGCTGGTATTCTTTCCATGTAATTCATGAAGTCCCACAACCTCCCATACTTATTTTCATCCATCACATAATATAATTTCAATATTATCTAACTTTGTATGGTCTAAATTTATACTGACAATATTTTTTTATACTATCGGTATATTTTTTATACTGCTACAGCATTCCTTATTCATCCATATTCTCTAAATAATATTATTCCTATATTGCTTCAACTTAATAGTCCAATTTTTATACTGCATAACCTTAAATAGTCAAATTTCTACACTGTGTTACTTTTGCTGTGTAATTTTCATACTGCATATCCTTATCAGTGTATTTTCTTGCATTGCATTATTCTAATACTGTATAATTTTCTATATTATTATATAGCATTTTTCTTAAACTGTACTTTTGTCTTAACATAATCTTTAAGTTATTGCATTTTTAATGTAGTAAAATGCTCGGGTGTCACATTTAAAGACTTAAATCAGGTTGTCTTTCCTTATAGGACTTGCATCATCCAAATTAAGGAGATTGAATTGAAACGAATGCCCCGAAATTCCTAGAATGGATGGTTTTGTAAAGTATTCAGTGGAAAGCATTCTTCAAACGACCGTCGATACAACTATTTAGAGGAATAGTTGATATCGATCCCTAGCTAGTGTAATTAGTACAAGCAGGCTTCCTATAGATTGTAGTTCTTATAAGAATATCTTGAGAGATTCTACGGGGTACTCAATATCGACTTCTAAAATTGTAGTCAAAATGCATCGATCCTAAGGTGATAAATTGTCTTCTTCATGGGTTTTTCCTAATTTTTTGGATGTCTATTTAAGAAGTCATCGCACTTGTATATTTTGAGGAAATCTTCTGGAGGTCTCCTTGAGGAGTTGGCTCGAGAGTTCAATTCGTCTACTTATAGTCATCTTGACAAGGCATGTCCCATAGGTCTCTTAAAGCTAATTTGGTTGCCAATGTCAGTCCAAGTTGACACCTATAAAATCAAACGTAAACAACAATTATCCTAAAAAGAAATATGATTCTGTTATGACTTTATGATAAAGCATATGGATTAAAAGTTGAGCCACACTACCATTCCCATTACTTTTCAATAATTAGTGCGAGTTATTTATTTATTTTTTAACCAATTCAAATAGACAAATAGCACTCTTTTAACTCTCTTTTTCTTTCACTTTCATCTACCACAATATTTTTAGTGGTATAATAAACTTAAGCATGTATGACATTTAAAAAAAAAAGTAAATTTCAAAAGACGGGGTTAATGAAAATTTCCCTTTTCGTTAGGCAATTGTTTGGTTTTTTTTTTTTTTATGTTTGTTAATTGTCCCTTTTAATTATTTTCTTAAACAATAATAACAACAACAACAACAACAATAATAGGGTGCCTTCTCCCTTAACAAGACGATGTGTGTTTTAAAATGAAATTATAGTAAAAAATATTTACTAAAATATTTGTAATGAATAACAGTAAAAAAATAAATTTATTTTAATTTGTTTAGTTATCTATTTAATTTGAGCAAAATAATTTTTTTTTACTGTTGTTTACTAATTACAACAAATATTTTCTTGTATTTCCTCTCGAAACACCTCATTCTAGACATGGTAATTTGGTGAAAAGCAAAGGGTTATGATGGGCAATGAGTAAACAAAATTGGAGGCGAGGAGAGTAGGTTCATGGGGCTTCGGGTCGAACATCTCTTTTTGTGAGCGGAATTAGTTTAGGCGGAGGAAGATCAAGTTCCGTGGTTCATCGTCCATCGTCGAAATGGCTCCACCGCTGCAATCGGTTCTTATACAGAAGCTTCTGAGCACAAACGCCCACATTGGCCGACGAGTTGTTGGTGAACACATGAAGCATCTTACTTTTGGTCTTCGCAACAACGACATCTCCATTATCGACTCCGACAAAACTCTGGTTTCCCTTCGCAACGCCACTTCTTTCATTTCGTCTCTCGCTCGCCAGAATGCCCGTTTCATGTTCATCAACACCAATCCTCTTTTCGATGAGATTGTCGATCTCATGACTCAGAAGATTGGCTGTTACTCTCCTTCCGTGGCTTCTCTCTGGCGCACTGGCGGCTTTCTTACTAACAGCTGCAGCCCTAAGAAATTCCGTTCTCGACACAAACGCCTTTGCTTTGCTCCTCCTCAGCCTCCTGATTGTCTTATTGTTTTCGATTCCGACAGGAAATCTTCTGTTATCCTCGAAGCTTCTCGTTTGGGAATTCCCATTGTTTCTCTCGTCGATCCCTCTCTTCCTTTGGACTACTACAGCAAGATCACTTATCCCATTCCTGCTAATGATTCTGTTGGCTTCGTTTATCTTTTCTGCAATCTCATTACCAAGACCTTCCTTCACGCCCAGGTACCTGTTTGATGTTTTGCCCAAGTGAGATTATTGACTATGTCCAACAGAGGTTATGTATTGTTTGTATAATTTGTGTGTTTAATGGTGTTGTGTTACTCACCATGGCAGGGTAATGAGGGAGGAGGAGAGCTTCAAGATGAGCCCCACAACAACAAGGAGTGCTGATGCTTCTTCTTGACGGTTACTTGTCATAAACAGTTATTTTCCTTTTGTGTTTGCTGCTTTCCATATCTGTTCATTGTATTTGTATTTTGTACTCATCATATGGAGAGTCTTTTAGTTTCAATGTTGAAATAATGAAATACATTAAGTGAGCTTAAACATCCACCGATCAATGTCATTTTCAAGCTCAGCTACACACCCAATGAACAAGACTGTCAGATGACCGCATTGCTTCCTTGCATTTTTTTTTTTCTATCTTTGTTCTTCTTTTGAATTAATAAACTTTTTTTTTCTTTTTAAATAAATAGAGAAGCTATTTAGTATAGGTGATATGATGAAAGCGAATATGATGGTTTTTGTGAAATTCCTTTCGCCAGTTTGCAGTGCATTGTATTCTCATTGTCTACCCGAAGTTTATGTTTCTTCTGGTGGAATCCACTTCAGCCTATAAGATAAGTAAAACAATCTTCAATGCTTATTTGATATTTGAATCTTCAGCTAGAGTATCGTAAATTATATTTACAGCTTTTTTTTTTTTTTGGCTCTGGATATTTACAGCTTTATTTGATGTACTTTTTTTTTGTTGTCTTTTTCTGTGTATATTTATATACATAATGAGTTTTGAACAAGAATTGATGTTGTATATTAGGATAAAATCCTCTAGAGCCATAACAGCGGAGGGTCCTTAAATTGCCAATGGATTAATCGAGTTTCCTCTCCCCGGTACATGAGATGCGAGGCATTTGTATCTAGTTTGTAGTCATAGGTCAAAAATATTAGTCCTGGCAAGGATTGTTTTCGGCCGCAGGTTCATGGACAATGTGACAAACAAGGAAATTTCATGGGGTATTGCTTTTGAGGGACCTTTTTCATTTTAACAATAATTTCTTTTCCCCATGAAAAATACAACTTTAGGAAAAGCTCGAGGCCGACTTTGACTGCCCCTGTTAACAACTCCGGCCACCAGGGACCCTTGTGAGCCAATTACAGTTTGTACCATGTAACTTTTTTTTTTTTTTTTTTTTTTTCAAATATGCCGTGGAACATTTTGGTTGTGGGCTTGAGGCAAGCGCTTCACCATATTCATGTAACGACCTGCACCCCTACTTGCTACGAAATTCTCAGTTTTGAATCCAAGCCTCTTTACGTTTTGGCTCTACCGAAAAAGATCTCATGCGTTGGCTGCTCGATGTATTGACATTTGAACTATCACTTGAACCTATTCCAGGTGACGTACGACTATACAACTTACCTTTCTTGCCTTACCCCATCGGAACCCGCCACTCATTTGGTTGAGGTGGGTTCACCTTAGGGCATTGACCACTGTATGGATCATCAAGCTAGCATTAACTTAGCACTTTTTGGCCAGTCTCTTCGTGTAGTTGCATGTCACCACTTGGTGTTTGACTTATGTTTGCGACTTCAGTCTGTGTTTGCCTCATTTTTGAGAATAAGTTCCTATTTTCAGCCCTTATTGTCATTTACGATTATCATGATGGAAGGCTAAAGTCATATATTACACTGATACATATGGTGATGTATGTTTGGCTTAATGGTTGGCAATTCCAATCTTGTACACTTCTATAGAAATACAAAAATATAAGAGAAAGCAATATTACGAAAAAAAAAGAAAAAGAAAAGAAATCAAACCATGTGCAAAGAGTAAGGCCAAAACTAAACGTTGTCAGACACAGAGCACGGAGTGAGACAAAGCATGAGAGTTGTAAAACACAAAAATGCCTGCTTCCAAGCTTCTTCCATTCCCCAACCACAAGGACAAGGATCGGATGTAAGGAACCGGAATGTTGTACCTCTACCAAATTATTATTATCAGATCATTCCTATTTAACCCATGGGTTAAAAACAATGAATCTCAGTTTAAAATCTCAGTTTAAGAGGTACACTACAAACTAGATGATGACTCACACTTTCGTAAATAGTAGGGATAAAAAAAAAGATTGTTATCATTATTAGTATTATTATTATAAGCCTCCCTCCATGACAAAGAAATCGGGACAACACGTTGTGGAGTGGAAGTGTGGGGTAACATGGAATTGGAGTCTTCCGCTTTTTCATTAGAGAAAAGATTGTATTGTCAATTGTGTTAATTAAAATTATGCCATAGAAAGATACTGTTTATTACTAATGGTGAAATCACCTCACCATACATGTAACAAATTATTAAAATTATCACATAATTGTTTGTGATATATCTTTTACTTTGGAGATTTTTACGGTAAGTAAAAAAAACCTGCAAGCATGATTCTATTCTAACCCATCGTCATATTCATATTAATTTTTTTGTTAATTTTGTATACTTTTTTTTTCATTTTAATTAATGTGATTTTGAACAAATATAATATTTTAAAGCCTAGAGAGAGCGAGGAAAGTTGCACAGTTTGGCCGGTTACAAGCAGAGTATCACCAGTCAGCTGGCCGGCTGTCCCCCTAAATACATCCACATTCTCTACGTAAGACGATCTACTCAGTGATGGAGTTTGTGTTGCCAACGGAGGGAGGAGATTGTTAGAGCAAAGATGACGTGTATGCTGCTATCTCGCCGCTTGTTTGTTGCAGATCTTCTCCAAGCTCTTCTAGTATTCAAGAGCTCTACCACCTAGGATCTAATGATTGCAATTTGTGGGGGCTTTTGTTGTTTTTCTTCCTTTTGTTTATAAAAAAAGTGGTCATTCTGTCATTATTTTTCGTTTGTTTCCTCCCACCAGTCTTTGGATCTGTGTGGGTGTAGCTTGTTTGTAGATTTTGCTGTAATAATGAAGTTGGTCTTCTTACTTTCTAGGTTTAGTTGTGTTCCGTTGGACATTTGTGTATACGGAGTGTTTGGTGGCCTCTGTGCTTCATGTTATGTGCTCTTAATTAGTCAAAGTTCTCTATCGATTATAAAAATCTTGTCAAAACGAGCCTTCCATGTGCTCCATTATCAATGTACCGGGAAAGCTTCCCATCATCGGGTCTCAATACAAGTTTTTCTCCTCGAGCTTCACTAGATTTTACTGATAGAGCCGGTTGAGATTGAGGATATCATCCCATGTAACTTGGGGTTTTATGTATTGTTATATTCATTTTAATGAAATATTTTCCCGTTTCAATATATATATATATATATATATATATATATATATTATGCTAAGAGCCAATTTGACATGTTTGGATGAACCATGAAAAAGTTTTTTTTTTTTTTTTTAAACTTTTATAAGTTCTTTTGGGAAAAGACAGCCCTTTGGTTTATGACAAAAGTGTACATGAGAAGCTTTTTTATTTATATTTAAAAATAATAAATTGAAAATTTCATCTATACTTTGAATTGTACTATTTTTTATACCAATAAGAATTTTTGACTTACTCAATTACACATGTTTAAAAGCTTTTCCAGAGATAAAAAATCATTTATTCATACACTATCTAAAAATTGATTAAAAAAGCCTTAGTTTAGTAAAAGCACAAGCTATGTTAAAGAGGGGCAAGTTGCATTTTGCCAAAATTATGAATAGCATTGGTGTATGTAATGTAATAATTGATTTTGATTAGAAGGAGCGGGTAGGCAAAAGTAAATATAAAAGGCGCAGGTTTCCAAGTGGAAGCTCCACCTCCATAGTTTGCATTTGCAAAGACTTAAGAAATCACCAAATAACCAAAAAAAAAAAAAAAAAAGAATAGAAAGCACAAAACGATGAACAAAATATATATAAGAATTGGGAAAGGCAAGGGACGAGACATAGGACAAAACCCTGCGCCTTTCTTGGTCCCATAATAGGTCTCCCTATTGCCCTACACTACTACCACATTCAAAATCTCGTATCCCTTTCATTTTAATCCCAATACAATAACAAATTATCTTCATTTTTTTTCTCACTTAGTGGGAAACTCTCTCCTTAGTCCTTCCTATCGACAAATTATCTTTTGTGCTGCCGCTTTGTTTGTTATTACTTTTTTTTCTCTCTTTTTTAAACATAGCCATCTTTAGTTGTTATACTTGCTTATGTGGTTACTATTTTAGTGAAGCTTTTAGATTTTGGGGAACTAAATCAGAAATGGATTCTGAATTTGGGGGTTATGAGAGGAAAAGGCCAATCACGATGCTAAAAATTAATACGCTTTAGTGGTTGTTGTTTGCGTATGTTTAAAGATACACCAATTATCAGCTCATATTGCTATATATGTATTTGCTTAATATCTTTTGAAAATTACGGAACTGTGATGGCTTTGATGCACTTTAAAATTCATGGTACAAAAATGAGTTGATGGATGTGTGTTAAATGGTGGAATAGTCCGAGTCATAAAATAAGAAAACAGTGGGTGAAAGACATATTTAACCTAGGGAATATTTAATAATTAATATGCGGAAATTGAAATGTGTCCAGAGAGTCCAATCCCACTTGGTCAGGTGCAAGTCTACCATCCGTAGAAGCAAATAACGAAGGTCTTTATTTGGACTCAAATTCTTTGTCCAACTTTTACGTCATTGTATTTGGTAAAAGTAGTTCTTAAACTAATTTTTTAATTATAAATAATGAAAGCTCTCGTATGTAATGGTAACAATAAAAAAATCACTATAGTGTAAAGCTTTTATATGTTAGAGTAAAAATGATTCTAATCAACGGTTTCTACTACCTTTCTAAATACCCTATATATTGTGGCATGTTATTTAATAAAAAATATGCAAAAATCAACTAAATACTATTTCAAAGTTTTTAAAAAATATATCACAATTTGATTAATTAGATACTATTTCAGACATCAAAATTAGATAGAAGATTTGAATTCAATTGATACAAACTGTATGACCTCTAACTGGAGGACTGTTGCAATCTTAGGAGTTAGGATAGATTTCCTTCTTCTCCTTTTAATATGAGTTTAAAAATTTTTAATATAAGGTAAGATTGAATCAACAAGCTCCACTTAAAAATCCTACTCCATCCAAATTCTCTGTACTGTTAGATCAAACAGTTTTAGGACGAATTTTCAAAATTCAATGCTCTGTAATTTAACAACAATTAATGCAAATCAAAACTTTGATAATTTTGTTGGCATAAGGTGTTCATCGTTAGAGATGAGAGAAGGAATAACCCATTAATCCTGTATTATAACTCTAGGGTTAAATAGGATTAATGTACATGGAAATCGGAATTTACGGATCTGATTAGAAAATAGACAACACAGTATACACACAACACACTGGGTATCGCAAGTAATTTGAAATTAGAAATCGGCGCTGCTAGTCGGCCCCACCTCATCACTCAACAATTTGCAATCACGAGGCCTTCTCTTCATCTTGTGTTGTTTTCCGATAATCAAGAAAATGATCGAGGATGACGTGTAAGTCAGCAAGAAAGTGTAGGGCCCAGTGGTAGAGAGTGGGACCCATCCAGTTATGATAAGTGGAGCGCAACTTGAAATGGTTCCATGTCTCCGTCTCTCTTGTTAATAAGTTATAAATAAATGTCTTACTCTCTCACCTATCTCTCTCTCTCTCTTCCATTGTGTGAATGAAGTGAAGAAAAAGATCATCTTCTATTTAGCTTCAAAGCTGCAGTTTTATGTATGCCAACACGCTGTGACTGAACTAAGCTGCTTCTCTAATTTATATCACAAGTCTCAAGGTTTGTACCCTCGTCACTTTTTTTCTTTGATTTTTGGTTTTTTTTTTTTTAGTTTCTTCTTCGTGTGAAATTAATTTCTTCCTTCAAACATATTTCATTCATTTAAAAGAAATATTTGTCCAATATTAGAGAGAGCCATTTCCTTAGTTTCTCAATACTACTAATCCTCTTAATGAACTTGCTGTAAAGATTCCACCATCATGAAAAACAAAAAGCGATTGCATGATTTTTTTTTTTGTTTTTTTAAAGAAAGGTTTCTGATTAGGATTTAATTTTTGTTGAAATATATATAATACTAATGATGGCCCCATACTTGAAAAAATGGGTTACCTAACACATTTGATATTATAATCGACATATTTGTGTATTATATCATTTCACTCTTTCCCTTTTTGTGTTGTTAGAAATATAGAGTGGTTGAGTAGCGGTTTACATAAAAATGAAGTAATTTGACGATGAATGAATGTAGGTGTAATTATGATTATGTGTATAATTTTGGTGCCTGAGATGAAAAATGTTTTGAGAGCTTTTTCTTTTTGTTGCTTATTCCAAATGGACAATATCATTAATCAGAAAAGAAGAAGAATGATGATGAAGAGGAGACTTGGTTGTTGCAGCCGAGACAGAGAAATTAGCCTTGACTTTGAGGAGCAAGAGAGTGAGTCTCTCCCCTCTTGTAATTCTATATTTAATCAAATAACTAATGAAAATGCCAATGTGATCCTGAATTTCACGGGATGAAGCCAAGCATCGAGTTAAAACAAGTTTAGGAAAACATTTCTATGTTACGTTTCTCAATTATGAATTACTTGAGTACTAGACTAGAGACATTTCTCAATTTATATTTTATCATTATACGTATACGTACTGAAATAGATCAGATAACACATGCAATTGCAGATCTAATGAAATATGCGGTTTCGAAATGTTCTTTCTTTCTTTCCTTTTTATTTATTTATTTTTTTGGGGCTTTGAAAGTTAGAAAATCTGAAAAGAAAAGAGTTGGTTGCAATGGGGATTAAACATAAAAATATGCAGTGCACACAAAAGAGCGACTAATGCAATGCTTGAGAAAGCCACAATTCACAATTCAGTGCCGTAGATCTCATCTAGCTATTAATATTCAATATTGATTCAAGCATTGCCAATTGCCAATTGCCTTGAAAATAGTGTGGCTCCATTTATTGATTTTCAGAGCACAACATCAATGCTTCCTTTCCTTTCGGTATGTTCCTGTCCCCATTCGCCACCAAACCCATGATTTAAATTTCTTTTCCATTTCAGACCACACACGCCACTTTTTATTATTATTATTTTTTAAAAAAATCCTCTTTAAAACTTCACTGTTTATAAAACAGACAGCAAGACATAGTCTTGTTTACGGTGTATTTATTAAATTTTTTGAGGTTAAATAAGATTTTATTTTTTATTTTTTATTTTTTTTACTTTTTGTGTGTCTACTCTAGGGAGGTTATCTTAATACGATCAGCCCACACGGGGTTCTATGACTACCCCATAATTTGAACTTTTTCTGTATTGCTTTTTGTAGATGGCAAGAATCTTTCATCCTTTATTTTTTCTAGCTTTTTAAATAAATGCAGTTACGAATGCGATCAAAATATAAAGAAAAAGCAAGTGTGATTTGGCAATGCCATGGAGCTTAGGAAGAGGCTTTAAAAGGGGCCCCACAAAAGGATGATGCCCGTCTCTCTCACTCTCAGCAATTGTTGGGTTGAATGGTCCCATTTGGTGGGCCCAAAACGTAGTTCCATCACATTTAATCCACCATTTTCTACTGAATGAGACAATCAAGTCACTGGACTATGGAGACTTGGGGGACTCAAAACTGTCTCTGTCTTAGATCATCATAAAAAAAAAAAAATCAACCCTTTTCCATTTTCAACATTTTTTCTGCTGCATGGATTTTCATCCTCTGATCTGTCTCCTTCAAATTTCCAATCTTGCAGTTGCTCATATTGTTATTATTATTATTATTATGAACAGATTTTTTTTTTATTGTTTTATAAGTCTAATATATCCATCCAACACAACATTTTAAGGGCCATCTTTATTTCAAGACAAATTAGAATGACTGTTTTAAATCTAATTATATTATTTGTTTTTAACTTGGCAATTGAATGAGGAATCTCAAGCCAGCTTTCCTTTTTGTTGCTTCTACTTTTTATGAAATTTCCTTGTTTGGCCTTACCTGCATTGTGCAATGAGAATAGCAAAGTTGCTACCTCTTTTTTTATTTTATAAAATAATTCTTTATTATTCTTAGTCACAAAAGCACATGTGATTCTTTTAAGTGTTTCAATTTAGAGGGTTGGTCCAGAAGTCATAGTCATGATGATATCAGAACAATTCCCAAGTCCAAAAATGAGATTTAAAACATGCCCAAGTTGAAAGAAGATCAAGACAATAAAAGGATTCCCTACATTTGCATGTGCATTACACCTAACACCTCTACAAATGTTCAGTGTGAACTACCCCTATCCCTATCCTTGTGGTTGATGCTTCCAAATTCCAAATTCCAAATTTTTAAATTCAAATTCCTTTCTCTGAAATTCTCATATGTCAGTTTGACTTTTGTCAAATAATGAGTGCCATTAATAAATGACCTGAGTTTTTCATGTTTTATTTGACCTGGTTGTGTCTCGATTGTATTTTGTAAACAATTTATTTTGTCTGAATTCATAGAAAGAGATCACATGGCAGTAATCTATCTTGGGTTCTTAATCTAATTTCAATAAATTAATGCTAATTTAAACAAATATATTAGCAACACACCGTACTATATCATTGTAGACTTGAACTCCTAAGTTTTACATGGTACTATTTCAAACCAAGAATATGATTCCTTTAAACATTAGTGGACGTATCGGTAAAATGATCATTAGCAGTTTGGTTTATTTTCGGGGTGTAACCTTTCTCACTAAGGACGACATTATCATGCAATGATAATTATGTTTTCGTTGCTAGCTGATGGTTGTTGCTTCTTCCTTTTTCTTAATTTTGAGTTTTCTTCTCATAGATTAACCTTAGAGTATGGTTTATGCACAGGAATTATGACGTACGATGGCCTAGAGAATTGCATTCTAAATAATCAAACATACGAAAACGAAACTAGGACAAGCAGATTAACTGATCACTCATTAGATGACAACGATGCTGCAAGTTGTTCTTCAAGCAAAGATCCATTTGGATCATTCTCTTCGAAATGGTTAAATCGGAAGAGGGATCATGAGCAGGATGGTTTGGAATTGGATGAATGGGATTTCTATGTGAAAGAGAAACCTGCTTACTCCGTTCAGTTCTCGGACGTGGAGGCAATGAAAGAGAAATTCGCAATTCTCTTGTTGGGTGAAGACATTACAGGTGGCTGCAAAGGCCTCACCTCTGCTTTAGCATTGTCTAACGCTATCACAACACTAGCAGGTACTTCAACCATTGCTCTATCTTGTCTTTGCTATATTAACGTTACAAAAACGTAGAACAGTTTTTCTGTCAAACAAACAATGAATCACAAGCTTACAAGTCTTTTTAAGTATAGGAATTGATCTAGGGTTTTGTAGAAATGAAATACGTTCTGGTACAAGTAGAATAGATGTAAGTATCTATATATTACTAGCCCTTTTGCAAGTCATCTGAAATAAGCAAATGGTATACATGATGCAGGCACAGTTTTTGGAGAATTGTGGAAATTGGAACCTCTGCCTGAAGAAAGGAAAAGAAAGTGGCGAAGGGAAATGGACTGGCTGCTCTCCCCTACAAACTATATGGTTGAGTTGGTTCCTGCTAAACAAAATGGTGCCAATGGTCGGATGCTTGAGGTATAATTAATCCGTTCAAAGTACAAATGATTTTTCCAATGTTGAGAATTCTATCTGCTCTATATATATATGTGTGTGTGTGTGTGTGTATAAATCATGATTCTCATTTATGCAGATAATGACCCCAAAAGCCCGTGCGGATGTCCACATGAATCTGCCAGCGCTTCAGAAGTTGGACTCCATGCTTATTGTGGGTGATCCTTAGTTTACTTGCATAAAAAGGTCACTGTTGCAGATACATAACCGTTTGCTCATTCAGCATGTTAAATTTGACAGGAAACTCTTGATTCAATGGTGAGCACTGAGTTCTGGTATGCCGAAGGAGGCAGTCGGACAGAAGGAAGGAGCAAAAGTACTGGAGCCAAAAGCAGCAAGAGATGGTGGCTTCCTATTCCTCAAGTACCAGAGACAGGGATGTCTGATTTGGCAAGGAACAAGTTGACAAATCAGGGCAGGGTTGTTTATCAAGTATTCAAAGCCGCAAAATCCATCAACCAAAGTGTTTTGCTTGAAATGCCCGTCCCCACCATCATTAGGGACGCACTTCCCAAGGTATAGGCCAAGGTTTTAGTTTGTTATCTTCCTGAATTATAATGTTATCTCACCCTTCATACACACCCCTTTAAGTAACTTATATCATATATAAATCATTCTTGTTTCTACTTGCTGACAGTCTGGAAAGGCAAGCCTAAGCGACGATCTTTATAAGGTCTTGACAGCAGATCAATCAACCTCAGCGGAGGAAATGCTGAATTCCCTCAATATAAAATCTGAGCACAATGCACTTGAGATGATTAACAGTTTGGAAGCTGCTGTATTTTCGTGGAGAGAGAGAATCCGCCAAACACAACAAGTGAGTAGTAACTCCCCTATTCGAACTTCATGGTCGACTTTCCTGATCAAAAATCCAATGTCAGAGCTTGATAAGCTGGAACTATTACTAGACCGAGCAGAAGTTCTTATAGAGCAACTCAAGACTAGATACCCAAACCTACCTCAATCATTTCTCGATGCCACAAAAATTCAGTATGGCAAGGTGAGTTTCATACTAGACTAAATTATACTTGTGTTAACAAAAGAGAACTGTCAAATGACAAAAACTACTAGAACTGGGTGCTGCGCTATCTCTATTGGGCATGATTTACTAAGCTTGAATGTGGGTTACTAATTGGAAGATTAACCAATGGAATATGGATGTGTAGGATATTGGACATTCGATTCTAGAAGCTTATTCTAGAGTTGTTGGAAACTTGGCATTCAGCATACTATGTAGAATTGGAGATATCATGAGAGAAGATGCTTCAACCAATCCAAACGTGTCCCCCACAATATCAAGTTGCTGTTTTCCTGCTTGGATGTATGCAAGTACTCTCACCAACAGCAACTCAGGTAATCAGCTAATATTGTCAACTCATCATCGAGTAGATGGTCGGCATTCTGAGTCAACTTCATCAAGGGCCAGCAGTAGTTTTGATTTCGAAATGAATTCGTGTAGTGACGCAAAAGCAAGCCCGGCTCTGAGTGTAAGCTCTACACCAAGTCGGCGTCGAGTATGGTGTATTGGTGGAGAGGCCTGTACCAGTGTGTCCCCTCCAACTTCCCCTTAGATTCATCATTCAATAATTTTTTTTCGTTTTTTTATTATTAGGTTCACAACATATCTTGTGTGACATAAACTGAAAGCCAGCAGTTCTTATTGATACATATGTAATATAGAGTCAATTTCTCTCTCTTTTTGTTACTAGATATGGATTTCTCTTTTACGTCTACTGCAAGTGAAATTGACGTTAATTACAAGCAAATCTATGGAAGGATTATTGCTAAAAAGATCCTACAAAAAGAAAATGACATGAACCAGTATCATGCATGTCCAACTTGAATTACTTGACCAAAAATTTAGAAAGAAAATGGGCGAAGCTCATCATATGTAAAAGGAAAAAGGCAAAAGGCAAAAGGCAAGGTTATACCAACAATTTAGAAAGAAAATGGACTTGGAACCTAGCTAAACAAGAAAGGGAAAAAACCGTTTCTGTGTGTTTGTTGGTTTGGTTGTTTATCTCAGGATCAGGGGGAAGAAAGAAGTTAGAAGATGGGCAAGGAAAGAAATGTTGTTGTTCTTGTTGTTTTTGTTATCATCCGTACAAGTAGAAGGATCTGGTTGTGGAACTCAAAGATTTCGACCCAACTGTCTCCCTATTTCATACTTTGCAAAACCTATTTTCTTCCTACTTCCACAGAATAAAAATTACTGAGAACATTCATCTGCTATCCTAATCAAAATATGAATTTTATTCTCCTCGCACTGGATAATCGGTGTTCAGCCCGCGACTGTACTTCTAAAATATGAGACAAGAAATAATAAATATAAAATTATTTTACATATTCCAAGACCTAAACATTGAGTCATTTTCACACCATCGATATTAACTTATTAACCAGATAGGCAGAGGTCTAGGTCACATCCAAATTTACTTACCTTTATGCCAATCCAAACCCTCAAATAACATATCAACAGCTGTAAATTAAAGTTCAGACTATCCTTATCTTTTGTTTGGTCCGGACCATAGAAGCATCCTATATATAAAAATATATAATTTTGAAAAGCATGGTAAACTTTAGTGAAACTAGTAAATAAATGTTATTAGAGTCTTATTTGGAAAGGCCAAATCAAAGGCCGAATATCATATCCAAGTGTACCCGCAGTCTAAGCTGTGTATCAAGTCACACAAGTCCGATTGTTTTAACAATATCCTAGAACTTGATGTGCTTGCTATAGGTGATCGAGACCTCCAAATCAGCTTAGCCTAATCGCGTTGTCACATGCTTATTTTTGCGGTTGTTGTAGTTGTAGTGCTTGATTCATCTAAGAAGATTGAATTAGGTGGTGCTGATAACTGCTAAGAGGAAGTTACAAACCACAAACTGAATGGTTACCTAAGTAGGGATGGACCGGAGTGTGGCACCAATGATTACATGACACGTGTCCCAATTGTTTTCAACTGCTTGGATCCACTACCTCTACCTGGCCTCAATAAATAGGCCCAGAGAGGGGTTGTTACATACTCATTTCATACACACATGCGTATTCACAAGCACTTGCACTTGTACTTGCTTTGATACTTCTTTTATTTCCAAAATTTCCATAGAAGCATTGTAAATTATACTAGACTTTATACTTAGTGAAGAGATCTCCTCTTCAGTTTAGACGTAACTCAAATTGAGTGAACTATTATAAATCTTTGTATGGTATTTTTGTTTAGCACTATTGTTTCTTTCATTTATGTTTATAAAACTTGTTATAACCTGCAACTAATGTTCATCTACTTGATTTTGGTTTTGAAGCCTGTTTAGGACCTAATAACGATAATCAAGGGCCCAATTAATTCAAATTTACTTGCAAATCAAATATTAACATGATTTAGTTTAATTGTAGATCCAACGCCTACAAACGTCTTAAAAAATGCTAACAAACATTTGAGGTGTCTCTTTTTCTAGAATTTTTTTGTTAGTATTTTTAAAATTTTTAAGAAAATCAATAAATTCAAAACATGAATTAAATCCTTTTGTATTAAAAATTTATGTATCAGAAATATTCAACAAACTTGTCCGTCAATGTTGGGATTGTTGTACGCAACAATTGTAGAGACGTTTGGTTCATTCGGAGATGTTAAGCGTGTGATCTATCTAGCTCATAATTCTGATGTTCGCAATGCTGTTTTCTTTGTCCATCACCCTTCCACTCATTTTGCTTTTGAAGCTCTTTGCATGCCTGTGACTTGATCTCCGAGGAAATTCTTTGCATTTAGACACTATTTTGCTTTAATTTTGAGGGATTTATTTTCAAACTTTCATTAGAGCCTTGCATCATATGGAGTTAGAAAATCCAAAAGAAGTATAGCAAAATTTCAGAATATCTTAAGAGTAGCAAAATTTTATATCATTAAAATAATCACTATATAATTTTAAAAGCACAAAATATGACATTATTATGATAATCAAAAGAAAATCAAGGAGAATGTCGTTCATGTTTTGCAAGTCCTTAGCTTCATGTTTTCATGTTGATCTAGCATTGCTTTTTTTGTCAACCATTACAGGAAAACATCCCTTGTACTAGTGAAAATATGGCCCCATTGTCTCTTTTCATTGATTATTTATACTAAATTCATGTCCGATCAACTATACAACTGCTGCATTTCTATTTTGTTGCAAGGCCGTTAAAATTTTAAAAAGCAATCAGGTCAAAACATCTTGCGAGTGTGACTATTTTATTCACTACCATAGGATGCTTTTTATTATTTTCTAATTACACCAACAGATTTGAACCCACAAAGGGGCGGGTTGATCTGCCGTCGCTCTCCCTGAAATGGATCGTAAGGACTGCGCTTTCACAAATGAACAAGTGACTTTATTAGAATTGAAACTATGTATTGTTTAATTTGCTGTAAGTAACCGCATTACCCTTGTTAGAATAGAACCCTCGCAACTCTACTACAGCGTTTGCTACCAAACAAAAGGCGCTTCTGCTCTACCACGCATTTGAAAAAGGGTCTTCCAATTCCAACATTCCCAAGTGCCAACAAAGACTCTGAAAGAATTGCTTAGCTCTTTAATCAAAATTATACTACATTGGATTTAGGATACAACAACAGGGCTTTTGCTCATCATATTCACAGTATCCCTCATTTCAACAACTCTCTCTCCGAGGCTGCAGCTGAGTTACGTTTCAACCAGTTCAGTCCATTTCTTTTAGCATCAAATATTCGCCAAGTACGAAAAGCAAATTATCAAAGACCAATGACAAGAAGGATTGAACAACACTGGTAGAAAAGGACTGAACTCCCAGAGCATCGTACTCAAAATAGTAGTTTTCATTGTTTCCAAATTCTGCCTTCACTTCCCAAAAGTTCTTTAGAAGAAAAGACGAACACTATCAAACTTAGTCCTCTGAAGGCAACGAGTCAGATCTGCAGATATCCCCTCGGCATAGTGGACATACCCTGCATACAATACACTACTAAGTGCTTTCGTCTGTTACGGAGGAACAAAAGAAATTCTAACAGAGAAAAACAAAGTCTACTTCTAGTCTTCTATTATGCTATCTTTGGTGATCTTTCATTTTTGTATAATTCATTTTGTGCAAGCAATCGAGAGAGCTTGCAAAGTGGCTCAAGTCTTGACTAATGTTTTCATTAAAACTAAAATATACAGTACCTGTGAATCTCCTTTAGCCATTTGTCAACACATGTTTTGTGAAATTCATGACGACAAGGCAATATCCGCATTCTTTCACCTTCCTCATATTCCACAAGGCATATGTAGCATCTGTTATATTAAAGAAAAAAAACACCACAGAAAGAAGACATCAAGATGTGCATATTCAAAGCAATAATGTTGTGTGCAACCAACAAAATAGTCGTTGTCACAAATGACTAGTATTTTTACATTGTCTTTGAAAAATTGCATATTGTCTTTGAAAAATTGCATTTCTAACAACATAAGCTTAACAGTGGCTGCAGGCATAACCTAACAGTAAAACCACACCCTACTTCAATCAAAGGTGAAGAGTTCGAATGCTCCCACCCCTAAGTTAAAAAAAATAAAATAAAAAGAAACAACATAGCTTAATCGAAATATATCATATTCTAGTGTCTAAATCAAGTAAAGCTACAGACAAATACGTGCAGAAGTTCTTATATAGGCTTATAACTATAATAATGAGCACACGTATGAACCACAGGTGCCCTAATTAGTAAATAAGAAACAACTAAGATGGATGAATGTTTATCTTATGAAAAGGAGACTAAAACCTTATTATGTCCATCACCTATAATTATTGAAGTGAAAATAGACTTGGATACTTACTGTGCCACTTCCTCATTTTGATGTTTTTGCAACTTAGCATATAACTTCACAGGCAAAGATTCCACAACATCACTGGGTGCAGGAACAGATCCGATTGAAGAAACAGAAGGTTGGGATGATAAAACCACGGATTGCTGGTGAATTTCATCCAGAACCTAATTAAAGTAAGTAACAAATATTCAACTTATATTAAAAATGGTGAAAAAAACTTGCATTACGGAGATTCACCACATTCTGACATTACCTCAAATAATGCCTCAGCCAGCATAACAATTCTAGATATGCTAGCCCTGGCACTGGTATCATCATCCAAAAGCAGGTCCCGGTTACTTATACGACAAGTACAATGACCTGTTCTGTGTTGACCGGATAAGATACAGGTCCTCTCGTGTCCAGACAGGTTTTCGAAACGGCTCCCCAGCCGTTGAAGAGCACGAACCTACAACATTTCACACATCATTTGTCAGAGCATTGGGTGATGAATTGCAATAGCTGCTTGGCTAGTACTAGTGGATAATTTCAAGAAAAGTAGCTTTTTTAAGTAGAATGCAAAATATCAAAACAGCAATAACAGATGTCCTCTTGGGAGAAAAGTTGTTAGCCATTGGTTTTAACTTATTTGTTTAGTGGTCTTTTGAATTTTCAAAAACAAATGTATGTAATTCTCAAATATGGAAATTTGAAATTCCTTCGTGTTATGCTCCTACTCTCACTCATTGCTCAACATCTTACATCAAAAGTGGACAAATACAAACCTGGGATCGTATTCTTCTTCTCCTTTCAAGGAAATTTGATCTATGCTCTAAAAGATCGTGATATTGTGTTTCTCTCAATCGGGATGTTTCGACCTCATAATCTTGGATGCTGAATGATGAGTTTGGCACACTGGATGAAGGATAAGCAGATGAATTTGGAGAGGCTACAGCACTGCTTTCAGATGCCAATGTCCTAGTCTGATCCTCCCAGGCCTGCCCTACACTAACCTGATCAGTATCTCTAACTTCGCCTAGTTGTTGTTGTATAGGGCTAAATGATATGTCAGATAATGAAGATCGACGGAGAACTCTATCACGAAGCCTTCCGACACTTAAGGTTCTGCTGAAATGAACATTCCTCTCAATAGGTTCTCTAGCTCCAGCATTCCTATCAGGAACTCTAATGCCAACATTTTCCATTTCGGTAAGATTTCTTGGTGAGCACAAATTCCCATCAATCCCCGAACTAGTAATACCATTTCTAGCGACATAAGAACTCGCCCGATCATCTCCCGAGCAATTAGAAACATTGCTTTGAGTAGTATTTAACTGTAAGTTAGCTGAAGAATCTTCGCAAGAAGGTGCAGGAGTCGGATTAATCATTGACATTGGAAGCAATTCACTACCTTGGTGGCTCTCATCCCCACCAATGAAGCCACCAGTGACGGGTGGTCCTCCTGTAATGTCGTCTTCGTTGTTGAATAATGTAGGATAAGACCCGGATGAGCCTAAATTGTTTGCCCTGCTGAGTCTGGAGCTCATGTTACCAGGAATGAAGCTAAACCGAGAAAGGAAGCGACGTGATGGATTCAAAGATTGAGCTGAGGGAGCTCGGGCGGAGCTGGTACCAATTGTGGAAGCAGTATGACTAATATTTGAAGGCATTAAATCAGAGTGTTGTCCAATCTTAACCTTTCTGTTATTGTTGTTGTTGTTGTAACATTCTATTTTAGGCATTTCATCAGGTGAGGGGTCATTACTTGCATTTTCTTTGTTGTTCCGATTATCAGAAACCTGAAACATGCGTTATTTATGTACAGAATATCTCTCTCAGTTGCTTAACAAGTTCTAATTATAGATTATTTAATTTAACTACTCAATGATACAAATAAGGAAAATACAACGTTATATTAGGAAAAAAAAAAGTTAGTAATAATGTAATAAAATGGAAAAAGAGATAATCTTGGAGTGAATTCGTATTTTGAGATCTAAAAAAATAATAATAATAATGAAAGAAGGAAAAAGAGCGCACCAATAGTTGATGTTGATTCTGATTTTGAATGAGATGACATTGAGAATGAGATCTAGAGGTGGTGGTGGTCCCTAGGCAAGAGGATTGCAATACTTTGTGTGCTTTAGATCGAACTCTTCTTCGACCAGACGATGAAGACGAAGACGAAGACGAAGCCGTTTTGGATTTGCTGCCGGCGGATCCCATGGCCACCTCCCTCGACCACAAATTTCAAGCGATCGGAGAGGGAAGATTTGAGCGCATTTCCATTTTGAATTTAAAAAAAATAATAAAAATAAAATTGTTCAATGAATCAGACAAGAAGAAACGGATGGCGTTTTCTTAGCCTCAATTTCTGGCAACTTCGGTTCTCTCCCTCAAAAACTGCAAACCTACAACTTGAAAGAATCATACTTCAACTTCACTCTCTCCCTCACCGTATTTCACGTTTTAAGTTTGACGCTTACAATACACACCAGTTTTGTGTGTGTCTGTGTGTGTTGGAGAGAGAGAGAGACATGAGGTTCTCTTTTGGGCTTCTCTTTTCCCATCTCTAAAACAAAAGCCCACCATAGGGTTGTCTGCCACCCATCCGATTCTGACAAACCGGCTTCTAATATCACTTCTAACAGCGGAAAAAAAAAAATTGAGGAAAATTTTTATAAATATCACCTTTTTAAGATTTATTTGTTATAAATTTATATATATTATTTAATGGTACAATTTAACATATAAAAGTGTTATATAAATTTTTTAAGTGTGAAATAAATAAATACAACTTTTAAAAAGATGATGTGATATGTAGTTTTCTCAAGTTTTGAAATCATATCCATTTTTTGTGTTTTTGAAAATTAACAAAAAAATAAAACGTTTCAAAACAGAACCAAATGCCTCATATAAAAATTAATATGCAAAGTAATTGAATGTTATTGTTTTTCTTTCTTTGTTATTCTACACATATGGAAGACTTATTCATCAACTATAATGGTAGATGGAATACGAAAAATAATTTTGTTAACTACAAAATCACTGGAATCCTAGTTCCTATAGGAACCATGTACAATGAGTTTCTTGCCATGGTTAAAAGCTGATTGAACTTGGAAAGTGAAGATGAAGAAATAAAGATGGAGTACCAAGTAAACAAAAGATCATCGAGATTTTTGATTCAAAATTACATGGACGTGCAATTTTACTTAGCGCTAAAAAGTTACGTACCTTTTTTGGTTTAGTCAATCTGAGTATATTTTTGCATTAACTTATTCTTTTTTTCGCAGGACATGTAGTTGTATTTGAATGGGGCTTTATTAAAAATTAAAACTTACTATAAGGATAAACTAGCAAAGCAAGGGAATCATAACATCAGTGATTTCTTTTGTTATTCGGTTTGAGCAGGCTCACCTAAAGGCCTCAGCTAAAGTAAAAAGCTCTAATAAACTTTTGACGTTACTAGAAATAACAAGATGAAGCAACAGGATTGTTGACATTTTCAAGTATACTCATTAAGGAAAAAAAAGCTGTGTTTCTAAGTTTATTTTTACCAAACTTTTTAGTGATTTCAGGCACTTTGGTCCAATCGCTAGCAGAGAATTTCAAAGTAATTTATTTCAAAGTAATTTGTTTCAAACATCTGGCAGCCTTGCTAATAGTTAATGGTATTGTTTAGCTCATTACCTACACCTTCACAGATTGAGTCAGGGATTTGGTTCGAACCAAAGGATTTTGTTTCAAACTAATTTTGCTACAATGTTTTTTCTCACAAAATTTGAATTGCCATATCAACCTGCTCAAACATCCGAATCTGTATCCAATATAGATCATATATAGCCCATTTGGGGACCTGATTCAATTTAGAAAACTAGAGTAGAGTAGCAGCAGCAAGTTTAGGCTGAGGAGAAGTAGTAGCTAGAGATTTCTTCGACCTAATTGCTCCGCAAATTGATCAACGGCCACCATAGCACGGGATGCCGAGCCAATAGAACCATCTTACCTGTCATGAAAGTGAAACAAATGCCGCCAAACTTACCAAAAACAAAAGAAGCAACTCCAAACAAAGATCTTAGTCAAATCAAATTGAAATACATAAACGAATCTTGTAATACTATTATCATGTCTGAAGACAGAAGTTAACAAAATACAAATACAGAGGTGCAAACATATATAATCATGTGATGTATGGATTCACTCACAGTGCAACCAAGATAAATGATGCAGTTTGGATGACGATACCACCTTCACCAGCAGGCTTTGATGCGTTGATGCACCTTGCGCTGAACCAGTTCTCATGAACTGATGTCACATCTGTCATTTTAAACCCAAACCATTAGACACGTTGAGCAACGTAAACAAAATAAGTACGAAATAAGAAGTAGAATTGAAGTATATTGGTTAGGGCCAATGATGAAGGTGTCTGTTTGGAGTTTGTGATGTTTAATGAAGTCCATAAATTGTGCAAATTCAATGGGTTTTGCTTCTATCCCGATGCTCCCTTCTTCTTCTTCTTCTTATGCAGTGAGACAAATAACCAAACAAAAAAAAAAAAAAAAAAGAGAAAAGAAAGACAAAGTAGGGCCAGCACGACCCTGGCACATGAAGGGCCTGGGCAGGTTCAGGCACGTGACGGGCCCGGCTCAGTCCAAATATGCGAAAACCTCTTTAAGTTTGGCTCTTTAGGTGTTTAAAAAAATACCCCTATCTTGAAGTCCAAGCATGCCAAAGGCCCTTCAAGCTTGGCTTTTTAGGCATTTAAGAAAATACCCCCATTTTGAATACCTTGAGGTTTTAACTTCAAACCTTTAGAGGAAATAAGAGTCCATTAACCATCAACTATCCATTTCTGGCGATTTTCTCAAGCTTTACTGAATTAGTAGTTTTTATAATAAATTTAGATTTTTTTAAAAAATTTATTTTGGAGGCATACTCTTAAAAAAATTCTTTAAAAAAATTCTTTGTTTCGTTGAAATCTAAAACTTTCATGTTTTGCAAAATTATGATTCAGACTTTTCAATAGTAGTTTTCATAAAAAAAATACAGTGCTTTACCAATAAAAAAACAGGCAGTTTTCTAAATCTGTCCATAATAGTTGTTTTAGATACAGAATTTCAAAATATTTCCGCAAATATTCTTCGTCTTGTCGAAATCTAAAACTTTTGTGTTCGTGAAAATTGTGATTCGACCTCGAAAAAACCTGTTTACGCAAAAATAGTGGATGCCTAGTTTTTTTTTTAATACTTTTTGGAGAGTTTTTGAAAATGGCCTAAAAACCTGTCCTAGAATCGAAACTACAAATCATAGAGATTTGTTCAAAACATCGAAATTAAAAAGTTTCGTGTTCGAGAAAATTTTGAAATCGATTTTTACGCTCAAAGTAAACAGAAAAATTTTAAACATAAACTATAAACTAATCCTACACATAGTGACTTTCAACTTTGCATAAACTTAAACTACAACAACATAACTTACAAAAACTACAATAAGTACATATATAGGGGCTTATTACATTCTATAATCACCAAATACCATAAACTTGAACCATATTGAGAAATGAAAGATAGAAGGATTAGATTACACACCCTTGGGGACAAAGTTTGAGTGACTCCTCCTAGATCCTTCTCCTCTTTGAGTTCTTTGGCTAGTGATTTGTGAGTGTGGGATAGAAAATTTTGAGAGGAAATGACAAGAGCAGAAACAGGTTTTCTTAGAGAGAAATAGGAAAGGAAAATGAGCAAAAGTGACTACCTGAGATAGAAAGGTCTATTTATAGAAGGTATGCTAATTGCCCTTCATTCCTTATCTATGGTTTATTAAACTTTCACTCCACTTAATTAAGCTAAAATTCTGGGTTTGTTGGCTCTAAGATTGGCGCCAACAAGGGAGAGAAAAATGCTAATTATGGACTAACTTGATGATAGGAGATTTTTGGCTCCCATTGGGTCTATTCTTATTGCTTATTCATAGTCCAACACTGGTCTTTGAATAAATCAATACCGATATTAATTCTTAATTGTGTAGAAAAATTGGACTATTTTTAACCTTAAAATTATTTCTAAACCACATAAAACCTAAATTGGAATTTTTTGCACTTTACCTCAGCAATGATATAGTTTTCAATAGTGTTAATTTTTGAGCTTAGGTAGCATTTTTTTTTTTTTACCGAAAATGCTACTTGTGTAACCAATTTTTAACTAATAGATAATTATGGACCTGCTATATGTTAGAGTGTTTCTTGATATACTGCTAATACCATACTATACTTGACAATTCTCATAAATCAAATTCTTAAGTTATTTATGGATTGAAATTTCTTTTGTCTTAAATCACGATGAAATTATCAACCGAATTATTTGATCACAAAAATTTAATAATTTTAACTTTAACATTTACTATAGAATTTTGGAATATTTATATTAATGTTATAAATCCTTTTGTCACAAAATCAAACATAATATTTTTTAGGAAAATCCTTGACTTAAATATATCAATTACATTATTTGATTCTAGAAATTTCTCGGTCATTACATCCCTAACTTTATGACACACGACTTGATAAGGTTGGTCGACCTGGCATTTTGAGGTGCCATCCTCAAGATGTCATTTAATTTAGTTACTCGAGGCATCAGAGTTCCTTAATCTCAGTTGCTTCCTTTAGTATCGTCGAACTCTAAGTCGAAGTGTTACCAACTTACCCACTTGAATCTTAACAACTTATGCCTCAATGCACACCTGTGATACTTTGATAGTATTGCTCTACTGTTTTAGTCGAGGTTGGTCACAGTGAAACTTTCTTGGTCGCATATTAAATCCTCAGTAGTTGAGTGGAAAATCCTCCAACAATATGTTTTATAGTTTAAAGACTAAATATAGTATAACTTTCAAAATAGGGAATATTTATAGAGAGAAAATAGTTTAAAGACCTTTTACAAGACAAAATAATTTCCATTCAAATTTAACAAAAGCACCATTTATGAGATACTTTTTGAGTTCAAGATTATTTATTGGATACAATTGACTACAAAAACTAATTTAAGAGGGATGAAAAAAAGGTTTTATTAATGCATTTAGTTTAAAAGGTCTTGATCTTTCAAATATAGTGCTGCAAAGAGTAAAAATATTTGCTAGAGTTTTGAAGTTTGAGGGAAAAGGTTGTCAAATTTCTAAACTACAAATGTAATGTTAAAAAGTGAATTAAGTTTGGGGGACTATAGGATTGGCCTTTGCAATTTACAAAGAGGTTTTAAATTTGGCTTTTGGTTTGGCCTGCTACATTGGTGGCCCTAGCTTAAGAACACTCTATCGCGTGCTGCAAATAGTGGCTTGGGTTAAAATTGCCACTCACAAAGTTCTTTTGGGCCCGTTTGGCATCGTTTTTAGAGACTGTTTTTAGCTTATGTAACCACCGACAACAATTCAGGGTATTTGGTAAACCTTGTTTTTAAAAAGTTGCTTCTAAAAACTGCTGCCCAATAGCAAAAGTTGAGAAGCAGCCCAAGGGTTGCTTTTTTATAGTAGCTTTTGCTTTCATTATTTAAAATTACTAGACTAACTTTAGCAATAATACATAATTTATAATTTACCTATTTTTTCTTTAATAAATTGAAATAAATCAACTACACCCTTTGCTGAAAACAAAACATATTAGAATCTTAGAAATATACTGAAATACTTTAGAAAAGAAAATGTATTAGAAGTAAATCAAATAAAAAATGAATAAATCAAAACAAATAAATCAAATATCGCGTTGTTTTTTGAATGTTCAAATATCACATTATGAATTAGAGTGATTTATTTTTTTTGAATTTAATTGAAATTAATAAAAACTAAAGCTATAAATATGCTTCGTAAAATATGTCTATTTTCGTCATTATACATTTCTAGCAATTTTATACATAGTTTATCAAACAGCTACAATTTTGCTTCTGGTTCTCATAGCAGCTTTGAAAAAAATTTACCAGACGCCTACCTGCTTCTAGTCGACAGCACAATACAGTAGAAGCACAACACAACAGAAGCTATAGCACAGCGTAGTAATGCCAAACTGGCCCTTTGTCAAATGCAGCATTTCTCAAAATGAAAAAAAAATCCCTTAAATTTATTACACTGTTACATATTGTGTCTTAAATTTTTGATTTTTATGACTTACACCATGAACTTTCAAATCTATATCAAAATCCCCCTTATTGATAGCGTTGTTAATTTTCAAAGGGAAATTGACATATGACTTGTACATTGATTGTTGATTAATGACGTGAATTGTCATTTTAATGTATTTTAACTCAAATTTATTGTGATTAAGTTTTTAATGTTTTGTCAAAATTATAAGTTTTTGAATTAACTTTGCTTTGAAAATGAGTTTGGTTAATGTTCCTAAAAAAAGACTTTTCACACTTTTAATAAACAATCCATGTGAAATTTAAACGTTAATTCATAGCAAAGAAATTAACATTGTTATCAATGGGAGGTAGTTTGCCATAAACGAGTAAGTTCATGGCGTAAATTCCTAAAACAAAGAACTGTTAGACATGTATGCCCTAAGGAGTAAAAATGTAATAAGTTTTTGGAGACATTTTTGTCAATAAAGAATTTATTTATTGTTTATATACCAAATCTTGTGCTCTTTATGTTCATACTTGTTGAATGTATGATAAGCAAACAAATGTCTGAGACTGTCAGTCTAAACCTTTAAGAATTGGGCATATAATGGACAGATTATGCGAAAGGCACGATTTTTAAGGTGACGATCTAAATCATAAGATCCGCTAAGATCCACAATCGAGGGAATAAAGTTGGACACTTTATTTATGTAAAGATTGCTATGTTGTCAATATCCCTACTGGGAGATGGTTTGTCTTGGCCATCGGAGGTGGACTTCATGAATAGAAACATTGGCACGTTGCCATAGGTGACGATGTGTTGGATCGAGACATAAAGTGAATTGATTTAGATTAATAATTCTGTCTCGGCAAATTGATTCACTTTAGACAATAATTTGTATTGTATCTTAATTTTGAGATGAATAGTGGGCCCGTTGTCTTGACTTGTGTCTTTTGATACACCACACATCTTAATAGTGGTATGCATGCCGGTACGTTGGAGGCATGACTCTTGATAGCGTAGACCTGTTATTCATATATATGGAATCCATAGCTCCTCTTTAGGAGTAGTAATATCCTCTTATATGCGTTATCCTGCAATTGAAAAACTGAAGCTCTCAATCATTTGGATTCATAGGTCTAACCGAATGATATACTGTCTTTAGATGGTAAGTTTTCTAACTTATCCTATAGGGATATGATGCACTATGATATGTCATGGAGGCTTAGCTATACAGGCTTTGTAATTCTATGTAGTTCGAGAGTGCAGCTCCAAGCTTTTAGTAGAGTAGCGTTGGAATTGATAATTATGAAATGTATATCTGGGATATTTGGTGTCGTAATTATCAGGAGCTTGAACTATATAGGTCTATTTGGTCCCCTTTGCTAGCTCACAAAATCCTGTAACGATATGGTGTGCTTTTCTAATAATTGGTGACTTATGTCAGATGTATTAGATTGGTTGAAATTTGGAAGAATCAAATAATTCATGCTTGTGTATCGATTGAATTAATTTTGTGATAAAATTAATTCAAGATAAACTTGTTGAATTATTGGGATCGGCTAATTCTTGTCTGTTTATCGATTGATTTAATTTTTGAATAAATTAGATTAAGATAAACTTGTAGAATTATTAGGAATTCATTTATTTTCCTAGAGATTATCTAGATAAAGTTGTTTTAATTAAATAACTTCTCTATCGGGTTATTTGAATTAAAATTGAGACTTTATCCTACATAATCTCGGGTGAAAAATAAAATATTCGCTGAGATTTTCTTCCGATAGTTCGACATGCCGATCCTCAAGTTCGGCTTGCCGATGGGGCAAGTTTGCCCTACCAATGCGTGGAAAAAAAAATTTCTCGTTTGCACACGGATTTGATCAGATATTGATTCGAATTTGATTCTGATTCAAATTTTTGAGACCTAATCTGATAAGGACTGATTCTAGACTCAACCTCTATAAATAGAGAGTAAGTCACATAAGTTATTGAGATCAATTGAGAGACAAGAGTGATACTCTATTGGTGAGAATCTGAAACTCCCTGAGAGCTCTTGTTCACAAATCACGAACACTAGCTTTGGGTTCTCTCAATTGGTTGGAAGGAGAGTCTCCTGGAGGAAGAGCTGTACGTGTGAGGCCACACTCACTCCGATTGTGGATAGAGAATAGCAAAGAAGACTAGTTGGTTGAGGCTCTTCTGGAACGTTATTTCTCTTCACAAATTGTGCGAGTTCTTCGGCATTCAAAGGTTAGTAAAATCTTGTTAATTTATGCATATAGCGTGTCAAACTTGTGTTTTGAAAAATACTCTGATATAAAATTTTTAAAATTCCGCTGCGTACTATTTTTCTAACAAGAACAAGTTATAAATGTGGGATAAGTTTAGGATAACAAGGAGGAGCAATGGTGCAAAAAGCTTAAATAACATTATGTGGACTACTTTACCTCTCTATTCTAAAATGATTAAATTAGATGTTTTTCATCGGTATCCATTTTCTTCTTCCCCCTTTTCCTGTGCTTTTACTTTGGCATCGTTACTATTAATAATAACTAGGGGAATTCAATAATAAAATATAATATTTAATTAGGTTTAATTAATAAATTTATCCTTAAAAATTGCATTAATTGTAAAATTATGATAATGTATAAATAAGCAGTATTAATTGGAAATTCCACTACGAACGTGATGCAATGTTGGATATTGTTAATACAGATTTTATAAGTTTAAATACTTAAGAATTTGTAAATAATACCTATAAAATGAATTTTATATCACAATTAACTGTAAAATCGTGATATAAACAGATGGGTAATTAAGGTATAAATAAGATATAGAGTCTACCAAAACCCTAAACTAGTGTAAAAGGGGGCCCGATGCGGTATAAGTATACTACTAAGTGAAAACATAGATATAGAAAATGTTATGTTTTGCCTCCAATAAATCAAAGGCAAGTAAAATATTTTATACAGTCTAAGAATATGTTTTGCACTGATTTTATCATGGCAGTGTAAGAAAAATACTGTGTGGTAAAAAATTATACAGTGTAAATTTTTAAGGCCCGCTAAGTGGACGCTCATTAGAATTTCATTGGGCCACCATGCCATGAAAGTTGGCCCAATCACATTAAGCCACCTTAGGTAGCCCACTTGATTACTTGGTGAGTCACCAAGTAAGATAAGTATGAATTAAATGTGAACCAAGTCAAAATTTTCTCCATTTCTTCCTCCAACCCCACGGTAGCCATTGAAGCACCTTCCCAAAAATTTTTCAACTTCACATCTTTGCAAAATTGACCCCAATTAAGTTCAAGGAGCAAAGTTCAAAGGATTTTAGCAAATTTGAGGTAAAAATCTAAACTTTTTTCAAGTTTTCTTAGGGCTTTTCTTGGGTTAAGGGGGAAATTTGATTCAAGGTATTTTTGCATGAAAAATTCCTAGGAAAAGGCTTCAAAGAAACCCTTGGAAAGGCTAGAAACACAAACTTCCTTTGGGTAAGTTTTGATTTTTCTTAAACTTAAAGTTTATATGATTTTTGTTTTGATTTGTATTATTTCAAAAGCATGTGGGAATTCAAGTAAAGTTTTGATTAAATTCCATGGATATATGATTTATGCATGTTGGTATTGTGAAAATTAAGGATTGAATGTGCAAAACGGTAGTTTATGCAAAATAGGCAGTTTTTGTAATTTTAATGTTAGTTTTATAAAAATGATGATTGGGCATGAAAATGGTTTAGACAAAGGTTGTAGTTGCCTTCATAAGGGTGGAGATGCTGATTTAAAACAAATTTTTACAAAAATGACCCAAGGACTAAATTGCAAGAAAAAGTTTTTTCTCGGTAGATTTGAAAAATGCCCAAAAACACCCCTATGCAGTGAGAATTTTGAAAAAGTTAAAACATAAAAGTTGTAGATCTTGACGAAATTGTTAGGTAGCATGAATGGTTCATCGAAAATCATGACCGTTTATGATATATTAATTTTACAAAAATTTATTAAAATTGGAAAAAATTTAAAAGGGCAAAAATGTCATTTTTCAAAAGGATTTAGGGTATGGTACTTTGAGCAAAAATGATCCTTGTGAAAAATGGAAAATTTTGGTTCAAAGAGATTAATTTTAGTCATGGGGTTAAAATTGTTAGAATTTTCAGATAAGGGGCAAAATTGTAAAGTTTTACTAAAAATGAGGCATCGATGTAAAATAGGGAGATCCAACTCATTAGGGTATTATTTTAAAATTAGTACGCAACTATTTTTGTTAAAATAGCGAAATCGGGCTCAAAAAGTTTAGTAGGCCCACCAAGGGCAAAGTCGTCATTTTCCTCCGAGTGACTCAAATTACTCCAAAACGTTCCAAATGGGAAAAAGGGATTATTAGTAAAATTTTTGTCCTTTGTTAGAGATGCTACGGTAGAGTAAGAAAAGAATGAGAAAACCAATGGTTTTTGGAGCTGTATACAGTTATGCAACTCGAATTATTAATTAATGATCATTTTGTAATGATACATAGAGAAAGTAGTGAAAAGTTGCCTAATAGCGCTGTAATTGGCCAAACAGGATCCTAAAAGACTAGAAAAGAAGGAACTGAGGTCAATGTGCATGGAAACCCAAACCAAGTAAGTACCTATCCCACCTACAGTGTGGAATTGTAGATATAGAATGTGATATATGTATATGTATACCTGTATGTATATCAAGGTGTATACCTGTGTGTATGCTATAATGTGAGTACCTATAAGTATATTGGTGTGTACCTGTGAGTATACAAAATAAATAACCATGTATATATTATGTTGTATACCTGTGTCCATATTAATGTGTACCTGTGAGTATATAAAGTACGTACCTGTGTGTACTATACCGTACAAGAGTATTTATGTTTTGTGTATAAAATGTGATTATAACTTCATGCATGGTATGATAACCATAATAATTAGACTAGCAAATATATCACCAGAATTAAAAAGAGTGTTGTACCAACTTATGACTCAAGGAGAGTTTAAGGATATAATATGGTCTCGGTGTCACGTAGACCTATGTGTGCAATAGTACGAACACTTGGGCCCTAGCTAAAGATAAGACATGATTATGATAAGGAATGTTCATAATAAAGCATAACTGAGTCATGCATTTTAGTTAATGTGCATGTGGGCTGTATTAGGACTTACTGGGCGTAAGCTCACTAAGTATTTCATGCTGTAGGTATTCTCACAAGAAGGTTAGAATAATTTCATTGATGAGCTGACGAGGGGTGAGTAGTATGCAAAATGGGTGTGGATGCTGCCATAGTTTTGTTTTCACTGTAATATATTTTATGTTATTTTAAAACATATTGTATAAAAGCCGAAACATAGTTAAGTAAGACAACACCTCTCTTAAGAGTTTGGCAAACAACATTATAAGAGAAAGTGTGTTAGGTAAATATTTGTATATATTTGTGTTTCAAAAGATGTTAAAATCTCTATGTGAAAAAAAAAATTTCCTAAGTTTTTGCCTATATATAAGTAAGAAAAAAGGTTTATCACAGCCCAAACAAGGTGGGTTGTGACATGGTAAATACCATATTTAATGGTAATACTCAGATTTATAAGAATATATTGAAATGACTCTGGTGCCATTACAGATGATAAATACATGCATTTGTCAAAAATATATATATTAATAATAAGGAAACACTGATTTACTATAACGACGCCGATACCATCATAAGTAAATAGCAACAAATTCTCAAACCCAAAAATATAAAAAATTACGCAAGAAAAGAAAGGAGAATCAGTCAAGCCCAAACACCAGATTATCAATACCATGATCCCCTTTTTTAGCCCTAAACAAGAAATAATCGGTCGAATGCCCCAAAATGATGGCTACCAAGGCTCTGACGTTAATCAACATGACCACCAGCATTAGTAAATATTCGATCACTAAGTTGATACATAACAACATGGCTCTTGCTATTCATGAAGGCCTAAAACCTCGCCAGCTGCTGAACTTGAAAAGTAGAGGAGCATCGGTCATTGATAGAGATCGATTAGTGGTGAGAGAGGCTTCGAATTGGAGCCATCGATCCTCCAGGTACTAGTAAAATAAATCAAAGTTTCACATCTATTGGGGTGCAATTTAGTCAGGCCCAAATTGCTAACGGGCTAGTGCGGCCCAATGTTGATACTAATCGAATGGATCGAGTAAAATCTACTGACTGAAGGCTAATTTAATTGACGATTCATATTGTTTGCTTGATTTGATCATCTTGCGTGGTTTGAGGTGTTTAACTATATTGCTCAAGAAAATTTGTACTTGTTTCCTATGTCTTCATTTGACCGAATAGATTGCCTTGAGCTGACAGTTATTAGCACAAACTGACGGTTATAACACGTCTAGTCATGGACCAAAACGTGGGGGAGGTGTGAATCTTACAACTTATCACCAATCGACACATGTCCCACTATTACAGTTACTTACAAAGCATTATCCCACTCCGCCAGACGGTTGGGAGCCACGATCCTTCCTTATCCTCTATATAAGGGATGGTTGTTTTATTGTACCACACATAGAAAAAGATACAGAAACTCTGCCCATTTGCTTTCTCATATCTTTTTGCTCTCTTGTAATCTACACCAAGAATATTTTAGTGAATTATAGTGGATGTAGCTCTTCGTTAACAGAGTGAACCACTATAAATCTCATGTGCTATTCTTGTTTTAGCATTATTTTATTTATTTCACTCCAATCTTACACATTAATTCAAGCTAACAAGTCCATTAAACGGTGATTTAAGGGCCTAAATTCCTTAACACCTAATCCATAATTTCAACATTTAACTATAGATTCACAGTCTACAGTTTGGCGCTCATCGTGGGGCCTTCAAGTCATCAACTCCAAGATCATAGGCTTGGATTCAAATGGCTGACAACGTCGACAACCAGCATACTATTGAAACCACAATCGAAGAGACTAAATCAGTTCCCCAAGACAACCAGCAAATGGAAGCCCTTGCAATAAAAGTTGAGGCCTTGAAAAAAAAACCTCCAGGAGCATGACAGAAGGTTGGAACAACTCAACAGCGAGAATTTAGCTTTGAGAAACCAAATTAGCTATCAAAACTCCTAGATGGCTTCACAGTCTTACTATTATCCATACTATGGACATTCGACACTCCCGGTATTGTCAATGACACAATGGCAATCTCAAACACCATAGCCAAGAGCACAACAGTCCTATAGCCCAATTGGGAGGATGTAGCCCCTGTATACAGCCTCGACTCCAACACCAAGAACAACATCAACAGCTTTTACGGTCGCAACAACTCCAGTAATGACAACTACTACAACGACGACAAGTACTCGTATGGAATTCAATCGAAGTGACGATGCGATTAAAAGAAACGAAAGGACAGAAACAACTGCTCAATCAGAAGAAACACCAGTTGTCACTCTGTTGACCCTGAGTTGATCCAATTAATGATGAAAGAGACACTCGAGCACAATTCTAAACTCGTAAAAGAGAAAATCGATCAGAAGGTTTCAAAAGCAACATGCAAGATCCTGACATTGGATGACATCTCGAAGAACATTCGAGATACCCCGTTCTCGAGGAGAATCACTGTGGTTGTACCACCAAAGTGTGGAAGCCTTGTGTTTGCCAGATTCGATGGAACCTCTGATCCAAAAGACCACTTGTTATAATATAAGAATGTAGTCAGTGCTACGAACATCTCAGACTCGATTCTTGACGAGATGATCTGCAAGTTGTTTGCGTAGTCATTCAAAGGTCTAGCACTTTGATGGTTCAGTAACTTGCCTACTGGATTGATCGACAGCTTTGAAGACTTGGCAGATTCATTTGTCAAAGCGTATTTGGTGCATATCAAGACAGGAAAGACGACCAAAGATTTGTGGTCTGTCGTTCAAAGCCCTGGCGAGTCGTTACGGGCTTATATCAAAAGATTCAGCAAAGCACTCTCGAAGATTTTAGACTTGGACGATGAAACTGCTAGAAAGGCATTAAAGAAAGGGCACCTACATAAGTCCCCTTTTAAGAACAACATATGCTCTGACTACCCACAGACAATCCAGGAAGCCCTGAACAGAGCTAAAGGGTGGATTGATCTGGAGGAAGAAAATGAAAGATGCGAGCGAGAGTATACGAGGACAAAAGACCAAAGCAGGTGGAGTCAAAAACAACAGCAGCAGCTGGATCGATGAGGATGGACAAGGACACCACGAAAAAGGGAGTGAAGGAGGAAAGAATTTAAGCTACGATCTAAGTCTAGACCACTGTCACCACCAAAGTATCCACTCAGCATATCATCGTCTAAATTAGTCGCTCAACTAGAAGGCAAAGATTACGTTCGGTGGCCAAATAAGATGGCCCGAGGCTGTTCACATGACCAAGCAAAGTATTACGAATTTCATCGAGATACGGGGCACTTAATGGTCAATTGCAAAGCCTTGTGATCCGAAATCATAGAGTTGCTCAAAAAAGGGCATCTAAGGGAGTACCTCTCTGAGCAGGGAAGGAAGATATATGGGCTTGACAAAGAACGAGGAGGACGAAGGACCATTGAGCCCATGAGAAAATGCCATCACCACTACCAGTTAGGAAGGTAATTGGGGCCATTTATGGAGGCACAGTTTTTAGCGACGATTTTGTCAACCAAATGAAGGCTTGATACTCCGCATGATGATGGACTAGTTATTAAACTTAACATTGCAAACTGCGAGATCAGTAGAATACTAGTTGACAATGAAAGTTCTGCCAACATCCTATTCCTCTTAACACTGAAAGAGATGGAAATCAGCAAAGAGGAGATCAAGAAATGCCCAACATCATTGGTAGGTTTCAATGGCAAAGCAACAACAGCCATTGCGAGAATCAAACTCCCAGTGTATGCAGCAGGGGAGAACAAGTTGGCCAGTTTCCTAGTTTTTGGATTGCCCTTCAGGGTATAATATCATTCTAGGGCAGCCTTGGATACACGCCATGAAGGTAGTCCCTTCAACGTACCTCCAGACGATAAGGTTTCTGACAAAGTGAGTCATTCAGGAGATTTGAGGAAGCCAAGAGACAGCAAGGAGTTGTTATGTCACAGCTATGAAGCAGAAAAAGGCTTTATAGCAATTATAAGTGACCCAGCAGAATGGACCAAGTAACCAAAGCTACGTCAAATCGGTTATGGAGTAGCTTGATGAAGTTCAAATCGACCCGCTGGATGAAAGGCATATAGTGAAGATTGGCTCACAACTGGATACAGGTATAAAATCCCAAATCATTGATTTTCTTGAATCTAACAATGATTGTTTCGCATGGTCCCATGCATATATGCTTGGAATCGACTCGAGCATAGTTTCACATCGACTAAATGTCAATCCATACCACAAACTTGTCTAGTAGAAGAGGAGAAAGCTTGGAATCGAACGAAACAACATCGTGAAAGATGAAGTGAGGAGACTATTCAAGGCTGGTTTCATACGTCCTGTTCAGTACCCCGATTGGCTCGCCAACATGGTGATCGTAAAGAAGAAGAATAAGAAGTGGTGCATGCATAATGATTTTATTGATTTAAACAAAGTCTGCCCAAAGGACAGTTACCCATTGCTGCATATCGATCGACTCGTAGATGCAACAACCGATCATGAGATTTTAAGTTTTCTCGATGCATTCTCTGGCTACAATCAAATTCTTCTACATCCTGATGAGAGAAGACTGCTTTTATAACAAAGCAGGGGATTTTTTGTTTTAAGGTCATGCTGATGAGACTGTAAAAGTGTACATTTTCTAAGGCTTAAATCATTTATTTATGCTTTTATTTCTCATTAAATCCTCTAATTAATAGCAATTTTGTATTAAACAATGTTTTTATGTCTTAGTGTGTAAATGTGTTTAAAAAAGTATTTTTAGTATGTTTTTATATTAAATAATATTTTTAGTAATTTTTAGAGTCGTTTCAGTGTGTTCAATATGTATGTTAAATAAGTCTTAATGTGTTTGATAGTGTGTTTTAAGTTTCTAAATATATCCTATTATTTTTTTAGTAATTTCTAAAAATATTTTCAAGTCATAAAAATTATATCTGTGCTAAATCAAAAAAGACTGAAAATTTTAGAAGTTTTTTATTATTTTTGTGTGTTTTATTGTAAAATAAATATTTCTTAATATTATGTTTATAAAATAATTAACTTTAGTGTGTTTGTGGTTTTTAGATTTAAAATCTGGAGAAAAAAAGGAGCAAAACGGTGCAAAAAAGGGCAAAATTGGACATCAAATGCATCAAAAATCCTTAAAAAAAAAATCAAATTCATCTAATGGGGACACGTGGTGAGTTTCTAACCGTCAGATCCACTACCAAATCAATCTCAGCAGTCTACATGTATTGCATCATCAGCTGCGTCAGCATGTGTCATCAGTGCGGTCCACGTGGCTCACTGCAATTGGAGCGTGCGTTACATGCGCAGATAAACTTCACGCGCGTCAGAGGGAATCTCAGACAGCTTTGAATTTCATGCGGTCGTCTCCACGTGCAGCCGTTCTTCTAGCCGTTGATTGAATGATGCTGAACAATCTAGCGGTCTTTGTTTGTGAGCCTTGCGGTCCCACTTGGGCCCAATTCAAAGCTTGTCTACTGACTGTTAGATCTCGAAAAGAACGCGTTAGATCATCCCGTTTCAATGCTTATCATCGCCGTGCAACAACAGATTTCAAACTCAAATTCGCATCTCCAAGGGCAAATCTCAGTGTGGAAAAAGGGGGAAAATAGATCAACATGATCCAATTATTGAACAATAAAATATAATAAAAATAATAATTAAAAAAAGTAGAAGCAGTAATTTTCAAGGCTATAAATAGCCTTGCATTCTCCCGTCTTTGGGCATCCCCTTTGGGCCTTTGGCCCTCTTTCTCCTTCTTTTCCTTTCTGCTGAGTTAGACTCAACAGTATTTTCTTAGGTAAAAAAATAATAATAAAATAATGCTTAAATTAGTATAGAGACTCTGGTGAGACAGAGAGATGATCTTGTATGCATAGTACTTTGGTATGAGTTTTAACTTTATATCTGTGTTATAATGCTTATATTTTTGTGGAATAAATTATGTCTTTATGTTTTCAATAATTATTGTTACTGTTGTTATGCTGTCAATTTTTACATAAATTCAGTCATGCTTTTTTTATGTAATTTAATTGTGTTATATAATTAATATTAATAATACTAAAGTCATGCTCGTTTATTAAGTTGAGTTTCTGCTGCATTATAGACATGGACTGGCACAGTAAATACTTGATAATTCTTGATTTATTGTAGATAGAGGATGACATAATGTATTCTTAAACCATTTAATAAAACGAGGTGCTGTAGAAATTAACGCAATAATTTATTCCATAAAAATATATTAATTTTGATTTGTTATTATCTTTTCTATCTTAAAATTATGTTAATTATAATTGAGTGACAGCGGTTATAATTTTTATAATTAGTGTACTAAATCATTAGTGAGAGATGATTATTTTGCTAGTTTTTATAGGAAAACCATTACTGCATTATGGCTTGCTATATTGTCGCTCTTGGTTGACCTATATAATTAGTAAAAAGTGCTTGTAATTAATGAGAAAAAATATAATAAATCAAATGCTTTAGATAATTATTAATTATAGTTAAAATTCTATATCAGTTGCAAAACATACAAGGGATTCTCAAAGCTTCACCATTTTAATTTTATGCTTTAAATTTTGAATTAAATAAAATAAAAACCACAAAAATATTTATTTCATTTTACACTTTGATTTGAAAAAGTGCTTGTCTTTTTGAACATTTTTTTATATCAATTTGTCGAGTTACAAATTTTCACCTCCTTGTGGATACGATAACTTTTCTATACTACAAACGTCTGTCGTTTAAAGAGAAACATTTTTGGGCGTTACCACATGCCCTTCGGGTTAAAGAACGCGGGAGCTACTTACCAAAGGCTCGTCATTATGATGTTTGAACAGCAAATTGGTAAGAATATGGAAGTTTACATCGATGACATGTTGATTAAGAATTTGCAGGCTCATCTCTATGTCCAACCCCTACAAGAATGCTTTGACATTCTCCAAAAGTATGGGCATGAAGCTGAATCCAGAGAAGTGCACTTTTGGAGTGGCGAGCGATATGTTCTTAAGGTATCTCGTCACAAAGCAAGGAATCAAAGCAAACCCAGATCAAATAAAAGCCTTTCAATTGATGCCTTCGTCGAGAACCAAGCAGGAAATACAGAAACTTACTGGTCGAGTCTTTGCCCTCGGTTGATTCATTGCTAGATCCATTGACAAATGTCTTCCTTTTTTCCAGTTGCTAAAAAAGAATACGAAATTTGAGTGGAACGAACGATGCGAATTGGCTTTATAAGAATTGAAGAGATACTTGACGACTCCACCGATCCTGTCAAAGCCAAAAGATGGCAAACCACTCTACTTGTACTTAATAGTTTCAGAGACAGCGGTAAGTTTGGCCCTAGTCCGAGAGGAAGATGCGGTCCAAAAACCAGTATTTTTTATGAGCCACACCATGTTAGATGCTGAAATAAGGTACTCCATGATTGAAAAACTTGCCCTTGCACTTGTCATATCGACGAAAAAGCTCCATCCATACTTTCAAGGCCACACTATAGTTGTGTTGTCGTCTTACCTGATGTGAGCGATTTTGCACAAGTTAGACGTCTCTGAAAGAATGACAAAAATGGGCAGTTGAGCTGATAGAGTTTGATATTGAGTATAGACCTCGGACAACTCTAAAGGCTCAGGTGCTTGTAGATTTTGTCACCGACTAACGTACAGGTCTGAAAGGCATGGGTCAGAGACATGGATTGTGCAAATCGACGGATCGAGCACTGAAAAGGGGTCTAGAATAGGAGTGGTATTGAAGTCCCCAATAGGTGAAGAGATCAAACAGAGTTTTCAATTAGGATTCGGGGCTACCAATAATAAAGCCGAATACGAGGCCGTGATTGCTGGTATTAGGCTCGTTGGCACACTAGAGGCTACCAAACTTGTTTTAGAAAGCGATTAGAGTTTGGTCGTTAACCAGGTAAACGAAGAGTTTGAGGCCCGAGATGAGAAGATGCTTTCATACTTGAGGCTGATTTCAAAGCTCAAGACCAAGTTCGATCATTTAGAAGTGAAACATGTCCTGTGAGAGCAGAACTCGAGAGCCGATATGCTCATGAATTTGGGATCTACGGTCGAAGTCAGCAAAAGGAGAATAATCCCATTGGAGCAAATTGATAGCCTGAGTATTGAGCTGGTTAAGAGGGAAAATTATGTTGACCCAAAGGACGATTGGAGGACGCCCATTCGATGTACATATGTGATGGTTGGCTACCTAATGACAAGTAGACTGCATGAAAAATCAAAGTTCAAGCTACAGGGTACTGATTGATCGATGGGAAACTCTATAGGTGTTCTTTCATAGGACCTTATCTTCAATGTCTTGGAGAAGATGAGGTCGAGAAATTCATTCGAGAAGTCCATAAAGGATCGTGTGGCAATCATTTAGGTGGGAGGTCACTGTGCAACAAGGTTAAGAGACAAGGATTCTATTGGCTGACAATGCAAAGCGACTGTGAGAACTTCGCCTAGATGCCAGAGGCACGCTTCTATCATGCACCAACCAGCTGAAGAACTTTTCTCGGTTAGTTCACCATATCCTTTCATGAAGTACTCGATGGACGTGGTTGGACAGTTTCCTCTAGCTCTTGGACAAGTCAAGTATTTGCTCATCCTAATGGATTATTTCTCCAAATAGATCAAAGCCAAAGCATTTACGGACGTTAAAGAACGAGATGTTGAAAGATTTATTTGGAAAAATATCATCTGTCGGTTCGAGATTCCAAGGGAGATCATCACCAACAATGGCTCCCAATTCATTTCCCTTTCCTTCAAGAAATTTTGTCGCGACTGGGACATTATTTTAAGCTTCTCGACACCAAGGTACCCGCAAGAAAATAGGTAGGCAGAAGCTACGAATAAGACAATCGTGAAAACCTAAAGAAGAAACTTGAGGCTAGGAAAGGACGTTGGGTCGAGGAACTCCCGATGGTGCTTTAGGCCTACCGAACGACTTTGAGAAGGGCGACTAGCGAATCTCCCTTTTCGCTCATGTATAGAATAGAAGCTGTCATTCCGACAGAGGTAGTCACTCGAGATCTTTGAATCGATTACTTGCTCCTAAACAAAGCAAAAAAATGATGAAATGATGCAAGCTGCACTGGACCTAATAGACAAAAAAGGGACAAAGCCTTCTACCTCCTTGTTTGTTATCAGCAAGCCGCCGTCAAGTATTACAATCGGAAGTTCAAAGTAAGGAAATTCCAGGAAGGAGAACTCATGCTCATAAAAGTCTTTCAGAATACGAATGAAGCTAATGCTAAAAAATTGGCAGCTAATTAGGAAGGCCCTTATCGAATTCGGTTAGTTGTTCGAGACGGAGTACACAAGTTGGAGAAGTTAAATGGAACGCTTATTACTAAGAGCTGGAATGTGAATCATCTCAGAAAGTATTATGTGTAACTCTCATTTCACTTTTTTATGATTATGTAATTGAACTACATTTGGCTTGATCCCCGTACATGGGGTATGTAGGCAGCTCATAGACTATAAATGAGTGTAGCTGCTTTATTAATTCAAATTTTATTTCCCCAAGATTATTGACAACTTTTTTCTTAGGAAAAGCGACAAGCATTGCTTCGGAATTGACTAGTTTGATTTGAACGATATCGCGCTGCCATCTTCATGGCCCTTCTTTAGAACACTATTGTGCTGCCATCTTCTCGGACTCGACTAGTTTGATCCGAACGCTCTCACATTACCATCTTCATGGCACAACTTCGGACTCAATTAGCTCGATTTGAATACTTATGCGTTGCCATCTTTCATGGCACTTCAGACTTGACCAGTTCAGTCTGAACACTCATGCTTTGCCATCTCTATGGCTTACTTTTGAATTTGACTTGTTCGATCCGAACACTTGGAACGCCATCTTCATGGCTCCTTTCAGCTCGATAACGTTGATTCATATTTTCTCATGGAACTTTCATGGCCTTCGAGTTTGGGCTCTATCTATTTGATTTGAACCTATACTTATGGAATTAACTAATGCTGTTGTCATGGCTTTAACATCATTTGACCAATTCTTTTATTCAATACATGTTGTGATAATAGCACGTTTAATCAACATTAATCGCTAAGTACATTATATAAAAGCACGAGTAATATAAAATTGAATTGATGAAGTTTGATGTTAAATTTCATTGGGAAAAATAAAGCTGTTCGATACAAATTAAACAAAAAAAGATACATGTTGATCAAAATAAACTATTTTCAAGCCTCTCTTCCCTCCGTAGGTTGAACATTTTCTCCCTCGGTTGGCTCTACAATAGGGGATCTACGAGTTCACCACATGGGGTAGAAATAGTATCAGGCTCAGGGGGCAGGGGGTTGGATAGAAACATCTTGACGAGCCAACTTGACTTGAACATTCGGGTCTTCCATCGACAGCAGTTCTTAAAATTCTTTTATTTCTTCATCGATTGCTTTGTCGTTGAGTTGGCCTGACTTGAATTCTAGTAAAGCCTCAAGTCATGCCTTGAAGGAAGAAGTGCCGTGGACCTCGAGCAGCTACTCCTTGATTTCTTCAATATCTTTATCTTTTGCAGTGACTGTTTTCTTTAGGTCGTCGACTTCTCCCATGGAAATTTGAGGTTATTAGACAAGCTCAGCATCTTTCACTCAACCTATTTAATGCATCAGCCATGTTGTTGAGCTCCTTTTTCTTGTTCTCTTTCTCGGTTTTCGTCTTCCTTGGCTCCTCTCCAAGCTCCCTATTTCTCAAAAGCTCTTGCTTGTATTTGTGAGTAGCCTTGCTCGCAAAGAGGTTGTGGAGCAAGAGAGCCTGCATTATGGAATTTCAATATGGAACTATACAATCGAAGCCAACAGGGCAGAACATGCTTTAGAGATTTACCTATCCCTGCTGCAGCCAATTTGTTGTAGAACTAAGCAAACGTCTTCCCTCCAAGAAGCTCCTCATCCTTGTTGAAGTAAAAATTTATTGCCACTCTAGTCGCTACCTCTCTGTCTTGCATTATGCTGACGTCTTCTGGTACGTCGAGGGTCTTCTCAAGAACCCTCTATTCGACACCACTGGTGAAAGTAGATGTCTTGCCACCCTTCTTCTTCTTTGATGGTGGGGGCTATATGTCGAAAGGGGGAGGTGCAGAAAGATCAGATGAAGTAGTCAAAGAGGTCACTTCTTTTGGCACCGACGGTTTGCCAGTGTCGCTCCTTTTCTTTGTTGCTTTGTCTGCAGCTTTCTTCTTTCGCATCTCTCTAACTAAGGGCAGTGTTATCTTTATGGCTGACAGTGTGGCTTCTGGAGATGAACGTCCTTGTCAGATAGAGGAGTAATATATTTGGATGGACCGTACAGCCGTTGAAGTGCACCGTGGCATACAAAGACCTAATTGACTCGTTTTGAAATCAAATAGGAATACCTGTTGGGATTTCTTTGAAGTACTTCCAAATCGACGACTTCCTAAGTCGATCGGGTTATGAGATTTTAGCCCAAGTCTGACCTTCAAACCCAAGCAATGCATTCAACCTCGCTTGGAACCTCTCGTCAATCAGAGCTGGGTGATGTAGCTCGTAATCTGCAAAGAAAAAGAGCACTTGAGATCAATTGGAATTACTACTTGAAATAAATGCAAGTATAGTGGCTTACCAATATGACCAAAAGCGATTGGAAAAGGTGTTAGACATGTATGCCATAAGGAGTAAAAATGTAATAAGTTTTTGGAGACATTCTTATCAATAAAGAAGTTATTTATTGCTTATATACCAAATCTTGTCCTCTTTATGTTCATATTTGTTGAATGTATGTTAAGCAAACAATAGTCTGAGACTGTCAGTCTAAGCCTTTAAGAATTAGGCATATAATGGACAGATTATGCAGAAGACACAATTCTTAAGGTAACGGTCTAAATCATAAGATCTGTAATCAAAGGACTAAAGTTGGGGCGCTTTATTCATGTAAAGATTGTTATGTTGTCTATGTCCCTTTTGGGAGATGGTTTGTCTTGACCATCGGATGTGGACTCCATGAATAGAAACATTAGCACGTTGTCATAGGTGACGATGTGTTAGATCAGGACATAAAGTGAAATGATTTGGATTAATAATTCTGTCTCAGCAAATCGATTCACTTTAGATAATTATTTTTATTTTATCTTAATCTTGAGATGAATGATGGGCCCGCTGTCTTGACTTGTGTCTTTTGATGTACCAAAGGATGACCCCCACATCTTAATAGTGGTATGCATGTCGGTACATTGGAGGCATGACTCTTGGTAGCCTAGACCTGTTATTCATAGATATGGAATCCATAGCTACTCTTTAGGAGTAGTGATATCCTCTTATATACATTATCCTATAATTGGAAAACTGGAGCGCTCAACCATTTGGATACATTGGTGTAACCGAATGGTATATTGTCCTTGGATGGTAAGTTTTGCAATGGTAAGATAATGGAACGTAAGATAAAAATAATCGAGAAGGTAAGACAGAACTTGACCTTAAGCTGATTATGGATAATCCTATAGGGATATGATACACTATGATATGTCATGGAGACTTAACTATACAAGCTTCGTAATTTTATGTAGTTCGAGAGTGCAGCTCTAAGCTTTTAGTGGAGTAGCGTTGGAGTTGATAATTATGAAATGTATATCTAGGATATTGGGTTTCATAATTATCGAGAACTTAAACTATATAGGTCTATTTGGTTCCCTTTGCTAGCTTACAAAATCCTGTAACGATACGGTGTGTTTTTTCAATAATTGGTGACTTATGTTAGATTTTTTAGATTGGTTAAAATTTGAAAGAATCAGATAATTTATGTTTGTTTATCGTTGAATTAATTTTTTTGTGATAAAATTGATTCAAGATAAACTTGTTGAATTATTGGGATCGGATAATTCTTATCTGTTTATCTGTTGATTTGATTTTTGAATAAATTAGATCAAGATAAACTTGTAGAATTATTAGGAATTCATTTATTTTCTTAGAGATTATCTAAATAAAGTTGCTTTAATTAGATAACTTTTCTATTGGGTTATTTGAATTAAAACTGAAACTTTATCTTATAGAATCTCGGGTGGAAAATAAAAAATTCAGTAAGATATTTTTTCGTCAGTTTGGCATGCTAATCCTCAAGTTCGGCCTACTGATGGGCAAGTTCGGCCTGTCGATTAAGTAGTTTAGCCTGCCGATGCGCGAAGGATAAGATTACGCGTTGTCAAGCAGATTTTATCAGATATTGATTTTGATTCAAATTTTTGAGACATAATCTAAGAAGGACTGACCCCAGACCCAACCTCTATAAATAGGGAGTAAGTCTTAAGAGTTATTTAGATCAATTGAGAGATTAAGAGTGATACTCTATTGGTGAGAATCTGGAAACTCCTTGAGAGCTCTTGTTCACAATTCACGAACACTTGCTTTGGGTTCTCTCACTTAGTTGGAAGGAGAGTCACCTGGTGGAAGAGCTGTATGTATGAGCCCACACTCACTCCAATCATGGATGGAGAATAGCAAAGAAGACCAGTTGGTTGAGGCTCTTCTAGAATGTTACTTCTCTTCATAGATTGTGGGAGTTCTTCGGCATTCAAAGGTTAGTAAGATCTGTTAATTTATACATATAGTATGTCAAACTTGTGTTTTAGAAAATACTCTGATATAAAATTTTAAAAATTCTACTGCGTGCTATTTTTCCAACAATTGGTATCAGAGCCATGGGTTTTACATAAATTTACGAGTTTGTGATCAAAATATATGTATAAATTTTGTGATCTTAATCTCTCCTATGCTTGAATTTAATTTTATAGAGAGTTGGCATTCTAGGTTTTTATATATTTTATATGTTGTCATGGATTATGTGATGAATGTTCATTAATTAATTATAGTTGATTAAATGGTTATTTAATTATTTATTAATTAATTAATTTATACCGGTTATGGTTCCTTAGAGGTTGGAATGTGTATCTAAGTTTTTCATGTAATTAGATGGCGGACTATTATCTCCGTCTAGGAATTATTATTTATTTTTAAATTTGAAAGAATTTTGTAATTAAATAATTATTTGGAGAAGACGTATCTAGAAGGTGGATCTAGAAGATGGATGATGAAGCTCCTAGGTATTTCTAGAGTCTCTAATTTTATGTTTTTGAATTGTTGAAAATAAAATTGATGAATTACATTAAAAATTGTATTTTCTAAAAAGGGTCTTTTAGCGCGGTCAGCATGCCAAACCATCCAGTTCGGCAGGCCAATGGTAGATCGGCAGGCCGAACTTGAGGTTCGGTAGGCCGAAAGTGGGGCAAAAATTAGGAGGCTCTGGTGGCTAGCTGAACTTCTAGTTCGACAGGCCGATCTGTCATGCATCGACAGGCCGATTTGAAGATCGACGGGCGGATGGGTCATGACCAGTAGGCTGATCACCCGAATCGGCTTGTATACGGAGAGCTGAAAATTTTTCCAAAAAAGGTGCAGTTTTAATTTTATTTTTGGGACAATTCTAAGAAGCATTAAATTTGGATATAACCAGAAATATGAAGTATTCGATTCATATGAGATTGAAGATTTCAAGATGGGCATTACGTGAAGAAGGATACTGCCTGGAGATTCAAGGATGAAGAATCGATAATATGTCTCGATTATTCTCTTGTAATCTTTGATTTCTATTTTTTAGGGTGGAACCATAATATTATGGTTATTATTATTTTGCTTGTAGCTTTGCTTGATTGCTTTACTTGTCTGCATTATAATATGATTTGCCATGTATATTGATAACATGTCATATAGAATAGGGAGTGCCGCTCATATTAAAATTGTTTATGCATGTCTCTTAAAATAAAACCTTGATTTCAAAAGATTGAGTGGGAGAAGGTTTTCGAAGAAAGGACCTACGGCCTCCATCTTTGGTCTATAGAAAGAACATGGTGGTTTCAACCCCTAGGAAGGGATTTCTATCATATACTAGATTGGATCTCTGAGAGCATAAGGTATTTTAGCATGATTTATGGTTGCACACCCCTAGGTGGTGATTATAAATCATGGATAAAATATTGAAACAATGGTTATACACTCACGTTAATTTTATTATTAACCTCCCCTAGGAGCTCTATTAATAAAATTAATGGCCAAATAAATGATTATTGATATATGCTGGATCATACGGGTCCTGATGGCATATATTAATCAGGAGGAGATCCGTGTTCCTAATTGAATTTGGCATGACTCCCCTAGGAGCTTGGTGAATTTTGACTTGGGAATTATCGTCGTAAGATTGTGATATTTTCAAGGTTTTGACACATAAACATATTTGCATGTTTTTACATGATTTGTTATCTTACTAAATTATTATGATATGTTTGCTTATGTTTGGTATATGATTCTTTATTGTAGATTAAAAATGTCTAAAAACGTTTTATCTTTGATACTTGACAAAAACCTATAAACCGGAGAGAATTATAATGATTGGAAATGAAACCTAGATATTGTCCTCTCCTTTGAGAAACTAAAATTTATGCTGACAATCCCTTGTCCTCTCGAGCCTACAAGAGACTACACTAATGAGCAATTCCAAGCTTATGATCACTGGAAAGATGCAAATGATCAGGCAGGCTGCTATGTTATGGCTAGCATGAATAATATGTTGTAGGCTCAACATCAGGATTATGAGACTGCGAAGCAGATCCTGGATAATCTTGAAGACATGTTTTGAGGCCAGGCCATAACAAAGCGGCAAGGGACGCTTCAGAAACTTTTTAACTGTAAGCAGAGGTTGGGGACATCTGTAAAGTAGAACATGATGTTGGTCATGGGTTACCTCCCTGAGGCTCAAACCAGAGGAGCTGACATAGATGTTGAAACTAAGATGACTATGGTCTTTGAGACTCTATCAAAGGAATTTATTCCATTTAGAGCTACTTTTAATTTAAGCAATAGGTGGGATATGACTTTAACAAAATTGATGAAACAGTTACAAGAGTTTGAACTGCTGATCAGGGAGTCTCCTGCGGGTGGAGAGGACAATTTCGTAGCTGCATCTGGTTCCAATCTCAATTCTGGGAATAGAAAGAAGCAACGGGCAAGAACGGGAAGTCTTCTATTCCTGCTAGCACCAAGAGCAAGAAAAAGAAGAAGAAAAGCCCGAAGAAGCTTAAGTGCTTCTTATGTGGAAAGGTTGGGCACATCAAGAAACATTGCAAGGACTTCCTTTCCAAAGGAGGGGTTCAAAGAAACAAGAAGTTTGCTACATGAAGACTTCATGCTTCAGATGGGTGATGGATCCTTGGTCTTAGCGAAAGCAGTGGGAGACATCCATCTTTATTTTGATAATTATAGGAATTTAATTTTACAAGATTGTTTTTATGTTCCTAAATTTAAAAGGAATTTAATTTCTGTAGCTTGTTTATTTAAAGACTCCTACTTGGTTTCTTTTAATGATAAAGTGGTGACTCGTAAAAACAAATCTTTTATCTGTTCTGGATGGATGCAAAATAATCTATATTTTTTCAAACCTAAGATGGACATACTGCTTAATGCTGAGATGAATGATAATAACTTAAAAGACTTAAAACTTCTCACTCTAATAAGACTTATCTTTGGCATTTGTGCCTTGATCATATTAACCTGAATAGGATTCGAAGGCTAGTAAGAGATGGACCTTTAAGTCACTTAAAGATGGAATCTATACCTCAATGTGAATCTTGTTTGGAGGGTAAAATAACCAAAAGACCATTCGGGTCTAAGGGCAATATGGGCGTAGGGATTCTAGAACTTGTGCATAGTGATGTTTGCGAACTGATGAACATCAGGGCACTAGGAGGGTATGAGTACTTCATCAATTTTATTAACGATTACTCAAGATATGGGTATGTGTACCTAATGCACCACAAAAGCGAAACTTTTGACGAGTTCAGGGATTTTCAGGCTAAAGTGGAAAAGAAATTAGCTAAACCCATAAAGGCACTTCGATCCGATCGAGGTGAAGAATACATTTCTAATGAGTTCTTGGGACACTTATTAGAAAATGGGATTTTATCCTATTTGACTGCGTCAGGCACTCCGTAGCAGAATGGCGTAGCGGAGAGAAGGAATAGGACTTTATTGGACATGCTTAGGTCCATAATGAGTTATTCATTGGTAATGCCCAAAAATGTTTCTCTTTAAACAGCGGACGTTTGTAGTATAGAAAGGTTGTCGTATCCATTAGGAGGTGAAAATTTGTAACTCGAGAGATTGTTAAAAATAAACAGTCAAAAAGGCAAGTGGTTGTTCAAAACAAATTTTAAAATAAAAGAAATATTTTTGTGATTTTTTTTCAAAATTTAAAAGCATAAAATTAAAACGGTGAAGCTTTGAGAATCCTTTGTATGTTTTGCAATTGATATGGAATTTTAACTCTAATTAATAATTATCTAAAGCATTTGATTTATTATATTTTTCTCATTAATTGCAAGCATTTTTTACTAATTATATAGGTCAACCGAGAGCGATAATATAGCAAGCCATAATGCAGTAAGGGTTTTCCTATAAAAACTAGTAAAATAATCATCTCTCATTAATGATTTGGTGCACTAATTATGAAAATTATAACTGCCGTCACTCAATTATAATTAACATAATTTTAAGATAGAAAAGATAATAACAAATCAAAATTAATATATTTTATGGAATAAATTATTGCGTTAATTTTGGCAGCACCTCGTTTTATTAAATGGTTTAAGAATACACTATGTCATGCTCTGTCTACAATAAATCAAGAATTATAAAGCATTTACAGTGCTAGTTTATGTCTATAATGCAGCAAAAACTCAACTTAATAAACGAGCATAACTTCAGTATTATTAATACTAATTATGCAACACAATTAAATTACATAAAAAAAGCATGACTGAATTTATGCAATAATTAGGTAGCATAACAGCATTAATAATAATTATTAAAAACATAAAGATATAATTTATTTCATAAAATATAAGCATTACAAAACAGATATAGAGTTAAAATCCATACCAGAGTACTATGCATACAAGATCATCTCTCTGCCTCACCAGACTCTCTACACTAATTTAAGCATTATTTTATTATTATTTTTTTTACCTAAGGAGATATTGTTGAGTCTAACTCAGCAGAAAGAAAAAGAAGGAGAAAGAGGGCCAAAGGCCCGAAGGGGTGTCTGAACTGAGGTAAATGCCTCGGTATTTATAGGTCTTAAGAATTACTATTGAGAGATTCTTTCAATTATTTTTTATATTGTTCAAGCATTGAAAAACAGATCATAATGATCCAAATTTCCCTCTCTTTTTCTTCACGTTGGGCCTTCATTAGTGTGTGCGAATCTCGCTAAGATTCTCTGTGGCGCGACTGCTAGAAGCTTCAGTCATGCATTATCTAGACCGTTGAACAGGCAATCCAATGGCTCCCATACGAACACAAAAATGGGCCTAGGTGGGGCCATGTGGCCCACAAACAGAGACCGTTAGATTGGTCTACGTCATTCAATCCAAGGGCTGGAAGAACGGCTACACGTTGAAACGAACGCACACGATTGGACAAGGCCTGAATCACTCTCTAACACGTGTGAGAGCTATCTGTGCATGTAATACATGCGCAAATCACAGATCGACACATTGACCGCACTGCTGAAACTTGCTAACGTAATGGATGACGTACTGACATGTGGACGGTTTGGATAGATTTGGTAGCTCATCCAAGGGCTGGAAACACGACACGTAATGGAGTGATCCGATCACTCTGTAGGTTCTGAATGAAACCGTTCTGATCAGTGTAGAAAAACCAAACAAACTTGAACAACAACCTAAGGGGTTTCGGCGTAGTGGGAGGATCGGGCGTCAACCTGAGAGGCATATGTTCATTGGAGAAGTCTTTTTGGCTAAACTAGATGAACATGACAGGGATCCTTATACTTATGCAAAGGCTATGAAGGATGTTGATTCAAAACTCTATACAGAGGCCATGAACATAGAGATGAAGTCTATGGAGACTAATCAGGTCTGGGAGCTTGTGGATCTTCCTGAAGGGGTAAAACTTATAGGATGTAAGTGGATCTACAAGAGGAAAAGAGGAGTGGATGGAAAGGTTGAAACCTTTAAGGCTAGACTGGTAGCTAAGGGTTATATGCAAAAGGAAGGAATCGATTATGAGGAAACCTTTTCGCCTATAGCCATGCTTAAGTCCATCCGGATTCTCTTGTCTGTAGCTGCCGCTCTCAACTACGAGATTTGACGGATGGATGTCAACACGGCTTTTCTAAATGGCTATCTTGATGAGTCCATTTATATGAAACAACGAGACGGGTTCAAGGTCAAGGGTCAGGAGGGTAAGGTTTGTAAGCTACTAAAGTCAATTTATGGACTTAAGCTGGCTTCTCGTTCTTGGAACATAAGATTTGATCAGGTGATCAAGACTTATGGGTTCTCACAAAATGTGGATGAGCTATGTGTATACAAACACATTAAGGATGTGAATGTGGTTTTTCTACTACTCTATGTAGATGACATTCTACTAATTGGCAATGACGTAGGGGCATTTTCATCAGTCAAATTATGGTTAACCAAGCAGTTTAACATGAAGGACTTGGGAGAGGCTAATTTTGTTCTCGGTATCCAGATCTTTCAAGATAGGAAGAACAAAATGATAGCTTTGTCCCAGGCTGGCTACATAGATAAAATTCTTAGAAGGTTTGCAATGCATGATTCCAAGAAAGGTGGGCAACGATCTAGGTCTAAAATTACTCTTTCTAAGAAAGACTCTCCAAAGTCTGAGGAAGAAAGAGAATACATGAAGAAGATGCCTTATGCCTCGACAGTAGGTAGTCTCATGTATGTCATGCTTCGCACACGACTGGATATTTGTTATGTGGTCGGGATTGTAAGTCGATTTTAGGCGGATCTAGGACCAAACCACTGGGTTGCGGTTAAGCATATTTTCAAGTACCTAAGAAGGACTCGTGGGTACATGCTTGTATATTCGGGTGAGGACTTGACTCCTCTAGGACATATTGACTCGGATTTTCAATCTTGTCTAGATTCTAGGAAATCAACTTCAGGTCTTGTGTTTACTCTGGGCGGTGGTGCCATCAGTTGGAGAAGTGTCAAGCAAGATTGCACTTCAGATTCAACTATGGAGGCCAAGTATGTAGCAGCTAGTGATGCTTCGAAAGAAGCAGTGTGGCTCCGCAAGTTCCTTGGGGATCTTAAGGTAGTTCTTGGTATGGATAAGGCGGTATCACTGTACTGTTATAATAGTACGGCGGTAGCTAATGCTAAGGAACCAAGATTTCACAAGAAAAGTAAGCATATTAATGGAAAGTATCATGTGATAAAGGACTTCGTTGAGGGCGGGCATGTCACGGTGTGCAAGATCACGTCAGAGGACAATTTAGCTGATCCATTTACAAAGACACTTACTGTGAGAGTCTTTGAGAGACATGTGGAAGCTATGGGGATGTGAGATTTGTCATATTACTCACTTAGTGCAAGTGGGAGATTGTTAGACATGTATGCCCTAAGGAGTAAATATGTAATAAGGTTTTGGAGACATTTTTATCAATAAAGAATTTATTTATTGTTTATATACCAAATCTTGTCCTCTTTACGTTCATATTTGTTGAATGTATGCTAAGCAAACAATGGTCTGAGACTGTAGTCTAAGCCTTTAAGAATTGGGCATATGATGGACAGATTATGCGGAAGCCACGATTCTTAAGGTGATAGTCTAAATCATAAGATCCGTAATTGAAAGAATAAAGTTGGGCGCTTTATTCATGTAAAGATTGTTATGTTCTCTATATCCCTTTTGGGAGATGGTTTGTCTTGACCATCAGAGGTGGACTCCATGAATAGAAACATTGGCACGTTGTCATAGGTGACGATGTGTTGGATCGGGACATAAAGTGAATTGATTTGGATTAATAATTCTATCTCGGCAAATTGATTCACTTTAACAATCATTTGTATTTTATCTTAATCCTGATATGAATGATGGGCCCGCTGTCTTGACTTGTGTCTTTTGATGTACCAAAGGGTGACACCCACATCTTAATAGTAGTATGCATGCCGGTAAGTTGGAGGCATGACTCTTGGTAGCGTAGACCTGTTACTCATAGATATGGAATCCATAGCTCCTCTTTAGGAGTAATGATATCCTCTTATATAGATTATCCTGTAATTGAAAAACTGGAGCGCTCAACCATTTGGATACATAGGTGTAACCGAATTGTATACTGTCCTTGGATGGTAAGTCTTCTGATGGTGAGATAATGGAACGTAAGATAAAAATAATCGACAAAGTAAGACAGAACTTATCCTTAAGCCGATTATGGATAATTCTATGGGGATACGATACACTATGATATGTCATGGAGACTTAACTATACGGGCTTCGCAATTCTATATAGTTCGAGAGTGTAGCTCCAAGCTTTTAGTGGAGTAGCATTGGAGTTGATAATTATGAAATGTATATATGGGATATTGGGTTTCATAATTATCGAGAGCTTGAACTATATAGGTCCATTTGGTCCCCTTTGCTAGCTCACAAAATCCTGTAACGATACGACATGTTTTTTCAATAATTGGTGACTTATGTCAGATTTATTAGATTGGTTAAATTTTGGAAGAATCAGATAATTCATGTTTGTTTATCAATTGAATTAATTTTTTGTGATAAATTTGATTCAAGATAAACTTGTTGAATTATTAGGATCAGATAATTCTTATCTTTTTATCAGTTGATTTAATTTTTGAATAAATTCGATTAAGATAAACTTGTAGAATTATTAGGAATTCATTTATTTTCTTAGAGATTATCTAGATAGAGTTGTTTTAATTAGATAACTTTTCTATTGGGCTATTTGAATTAAAACTGAGACTTTATCCTGTAGAATCTCTGGTGAAAAATAAAAGATTTGCTAAGATATTTTTTCAGCAATTCGGCATGCCGATCCTCAAGTTCGGCCTGCTGATGGGTAAGTTTGGCCTGCCAATTAGGCAGTTCGGCCTGTCGTTGTGCGAAGGATAAGATTACGTTTTTTCATATGGATTTTATCAGATATTGATCCAAATTTAATTCTGATTCGAATTTTTGAGACCTAATCTAATAAGGACTGACCCCAGACCCAATCTCTATAAATAAGGAGTAAGTCTTAAGAGTTATTTAGATCAATTGAGAGATTAAGAGTGATACTCTGCTGGTAAGAATCTGAAAACTCCCTGAGAGCTCTTATTCACAAATCACGAACACTTGCTTTGGGTTCTCTCAATTGGTTGGAAGTAGAGTCGCCTGGTGGAAGAGTTGTACGTGTGAGCCCACACTCACTCCGATCGTGGATAGAGAATAGCAAAGAAGACCAGTTGGTTGAGGCTCTTCTGGAACGTTACTTCTCTTCATAGATTGTGGGAGTTCTTCGGCATTCAAAGGTTAGTAAGATCTGGTTAATTTATGCATATAGCATGTCAAACTTATGTTTTGAAAAATACTCTGATATAAAATTTTAAAAATTCCCCTGCGTACTATTTTTCCAACAAAAGAAAATTGAGTAGTTAGCTCGATGGAATTGCAGTTGATCGACATAAAGAAATATCTTTCTTCCCAATGTCTGACTGCATTAACAAATTCTGTTATGAGCTGCTTTGATTGTCGGTACACAAAGTAGAAGCGACCCAATTTTTTGTTGCTTGGCTTTAAGTAGTAGCACCGAATAAAATCATAAATATTGAAGTCAATCCCAACCTCTTCGATTTGAACCATCAGTGCTATTAGTAGATGAATTCCATTCGGCATTAGCTGCGTCGTGGAGATGCAAAAGTGACCAACAATCTCCACCATGAACTCAAGGATCGATAGTCGAAGGCTGAGCGACCCATTTGGTGTACACACAAACTAGTTGTCGTTTCGCATGTCGGCTCATTCGCCAGCGTAAGGTAGTCGAATTTCTACCGAAGATAGGACCCCATACTTTGTTCCTATCATTTGTAAATCTCCCTCTTTTGAGATGAATTTTGGGTTCTTTGCAAAAAAGGAAACTCCTTTGGTTGGAGAAATGTACTTCCTTCTTTTGAACTGCTCGATTTGATCGACATTTGTCAAGGTACCTGTTGGCTGGTTTCGCTCTTCCCCTTGGCTCACTGCCTCTTTGCTTGTCCTGGCACTACCAATTCTGGCACTCAATTTGATCATGGACTATTGGCGAATCATTTCATCGATTTCCCTTTTGTCGTTGCTCAACCAAGGGTCTTCGCCGTTGCTGAAGCTTGAATCGATGATAACCGCCTTTGACATTCTTGCAGAACAGGTTTACCAAAGGAAAACTAGGGTTTTGGAGATCAAAAAGCTAAAGAACCATAAAATTTGGAAGGTTTCAACAATTCTTGAGTATTCTAGACTCACGACAACCAAATAGGTTCAACAATCGTTGATTTTCTCAGAAAATGAGGCGTGTTTGGTATCAAAATGCTCGAAATTGGAAGAAATACAAGATTACAGAAAGAAAATCGCAAGAAAATTAGAAGAAAAGAAGAAAATCTTGCCTGGAAATTGTGGTGAAACTCTGAGAAAGCAAAAAATTGCCTTGAGTTCCAAGAAAGAGAAGTGAAATTAAGAGGTGAGAGAAAAAAATGTGAGTTATATACTACCCGAAGGTACCTGATCAATGGCTAAGATCAATTCAAAGCTATTTGATCCAAGGGCTAGGGTTACGCATCTTTTTGAGTTCAAGCTCAAACCGAGGCAGTGTCCTTTCGAATCAGACGTGTGCATTAGCACTGTAGAGATATTTTGGAGCCTGCTAATCACGTGATGACTCATGTAGCAAGTAATTAAGTATCGTGATTTTCTGAGAAAAGGTAATGATTCAAGCACGGATGCAAGATGTCAAAGTGACGTGCCGTTGGACTAGGGCCTGATCTTTAGTCACTCCTATAGTCCATTACATCGACTAAAGAGTGGGGGGCTAATTGTTGGGGTGCAATTTAGTCAAGCCCAAATTGTTATCTGGCCCGTGCGGCCCAATGTTGATAATAATCGAATGGATCGAGTAAAATCTACTGACTGAAGCCCAATTGAATTGACGATTCGTATTGTTTGCTTGATTCGATCATCTTGTGTGGTTTGAGGTGTTTAACTATATTGCTCAAGAAAATTCATACTCATTTCCTATGTCTTCGTTTGACCGGATCGATTGTCTTGAGCTGACAGTTTTTAGCACGAATTGACGGTTATAACACGTCTAGTCATAGATCGAAATGTGGGAAAGACGTGATTCTTATAGCTTATCACCAATCGACACGTGTCCCACTATTGCAGTTACTTACAAAGCATTATCCCACTCCGCCAGACGGTTAAGAGCTACGATCCTTCCTTATCCTCTATACAGAGGATGGTTGTTCCATTGTACGACACACAGAAAAAGATACAGTAACTCTGCCCATTTGCTTTCTCATATCTTTTTGCTCTATTGTAATCTGTACCAAGAATATTTTAGTGAATTACAGTGGACGTAACTCTTCGTTAACAGAGTGAACCACTATAAATCTCATGTGTTATTCTTGTTTCAGCATTATTTTATTTATTTCACTCTAATCTTGTACATTAATTCTAGTTAATAGGTCTATTAAATGGTGATTTGAGGGCTCAACTTTCTTAACACTTAATCTAAAATTTCAACATTTGACTATAGATTCGTCGTCTACAACATCGGCTATACAAATATTTAACATTGGACCGATGGATAAAGATAGACGTCTGTCTATATTTTTAGGAAGTCCAAATTTGGTTGGTACAATCCTATCTAAAGCTAGTCTAAAAACAACCCAGCGTTGCCACATTGGCTACTTGTTTTTGACTTTGTTTTCTGTGTGGCTGAATCCCGCGAGTCTTTCGTTTGATTAGTACAATATGATGTGCTGTAATGCCTTCCCTTTACTCACTTTCTGTTGTCAATTGTCCGATTGATGGATTTAACCTTTTCTACTGGTATCATTTTTTTTTTTCATCACTTTCATATTCAACCCTCTCGAAAGTCAAAATCAACCGGTACAAAAGGATATATATGGTAGAATTTAGTGACTGAGTTAAGCCATTTCATTGGTTACGGTAGAATCAAAGTCATCTCATTGATTTCAAATACTTGATTACATAAACAATGAATGACAAAGACAAGCCACCACAACGATGGGTGGCGGCCTTTTGCCTATAAGGAATATGCTTGATCAATTATTTTTCTTTTGCCCTTATTTAATTTCCAATGCATACATGTATTTGATAGAAACAGATATATTATCTCTGTCCATACTTAGTTGTAGACAAACTAGTCCATTTCATTTTCATTCTAAGTAGTCTTGTGGATCGAAAACACGGTTATGGCAGGTGGGGTTGCAAGGGTAAGGACAATCTATCTTCTGGAATGAACTTCTGTCGTAAAACCAGTCTCCAACCGCCTTGGCAATTGTCTGTGTCAAAGAAGATTTTCAAATTCAAGATACAAAAATTAGGCTCTCATGAAAAATGATGAATGAACGATAAATCATTCATAAGCTCAGAGGAGGAAAGCGTGGTCTTATCATATGCATTAGGCTCTTACCGTCGCCCCCAGCCTAGGAGAGTCGTCCCTTAACCATGTCTCCTGCGTTTGAGTTTGGCAGTGGGCATAGCATGAATCTATAAACAATCCCTTTGAAGGGAAGTTTTTCACGACACTGGTCGCACTTAGAAACCGCAACCTAAAATCTGGAAAAAAAAAAAAAAAAAAAAAAACCAATATTGCAGCCCAATTAAGTAAATCCATTTTGTAGAGACGCTTTTCTAGATAAAACCATCCGCGTGATTATAATATTGTTTGAAAGCATCCAGGATTGATCACCTTGCATGGTTTTGAGTTGAGTAGTCGAGCATTTTGCAATATCAACCTTGCAGTCATGCCAGGTTCCATGAGGATCAGCGACACCGGGTGCCAAAATGTTCTTTATCTGAACGAGTACCGAGAAACATAGAGAAATAATTCGTCAATTTACCTCGTACTACACCAGAATTATTTGTTCTTACCTAGAGAGCTCTCCAACAAATAATACTAAAAATAAGATCAATTCACTTGAAAAATAACACTACCATTAACACACAAAAAAGGGGAGGAAAATAAAACTGTATTTTAAAATGCTAACCTGCCATGAATCATAAGCTGCATTAACAAAGAATATTGGTGTCTGGATTTGTGATACAACATACTGTGGGAAAAAGCACTGCAAATAGTGATGAAAAATATATTGTCAGAATTGAGGAAAGGATGTTGAATGGAAAATAACAAACACCAATCCAAGCACTTACCAGCCCTGGACTCAATCTGGAAGTGCAAGATGAAGGTAAATTCTTCGCGGAACCCTGAAGAAAATGTTTGAAACGAGGATTTTGAAGTTAAAAAGATATTGAAAAGGAACGAGAAACTGTTCCTTTAATAACAACTTTTCAATGAAGGGGAATCAGATGGATAAGAAGTATACATGTGTTGCGACAACTTCAGCATAAAAGGTTTCAATGTGTTTTGCTCCAGAAATGTCTTCCCTGTTATCAAGGGAAAGGAAAAAAAGTTGCAAGGAACTCTCACAAGAAAAATCACGTCAAATCTAGCTAGAGGGCAAGAAATAATGAGCATATGCTTACGTATTTATGAAATAACCAGCGTCTGAAAGGCATTTCACTTTAGCAGTTGAGGGCATGAGAGATTTGAATTTATCACAGTGCAGAACAGACGTCAATCCACCAGCCGAGCAGCCGGAAAGAATTGCCTGCAGATTACAACTTTGTTACATTGACAAGTTAAAGTGCAAGTAATGATAAAAGGAGGAAAGATCAGATAGCCAGCCAGTGGCTCATACATTTTGAGCATTTTTCATTCCTTTGGCTTGCAGGTCCTCTATGATTGCAAGAAACACCCTTGCCCCTCTAAAGTGGAGATTAGTAGCCTGCCAGATGGCTGTTCCGTCAAAAACCCGAGGATTTTTTTTTTACATATATACGTCTAGATAGTAAATGAAGAATGGCAAATTTAGCAGCACTAGGTCATGGGAAAACTAAAAGCCGGGCCATTGATTAAGTTTGCTAAACATACTGGATTTACGGCTTCCACATCACCAGTGAATGACGACCCATCGCAGTACCTGACCCTGATTCGATTCCAATTATAGAAGTCTGGCAGTAAAAAAGAGTTTAACTTTTACTAAACCCTCGAGAATTAAAGAAGATTCAAATTGAAGTAAAAGAAGAGGTGCTTAGAAGTTGAAAAAAATTACAGAGGAAAACTTAAAAGTTGTTTTTTTCCATTAAATTGCAACGCTTGAGGGAGAGGCTCAAATTAATGTTAAAACTTGAAAGAAGGGCTAAAACAAGTAATTTGTAAGAGCATACCAGGATTGAATTTCTGCTTGTTGCTGAGAATCCCAGAAAAAGAAACTTCCTTTACCATTGCCTTGGACGAGCCTAAACGAGTGTTCTTACGCGCAAGGCACGTAGTCACATTGTTACACCAACCTCCTCCCTGATCACCAAGAAATCAAATTAGCTCATAAATCTTGCGTGGAATTCTGTCTCTTAATATCATTCAAATACAGAGGAGACCATTGTAAACCAGATTTGACAGGAACAACACATTTCAAGTACCAGAAACCACTTGGTTTTCTAAAATGGTAAAATTAAAAGTTGGGTATAACCTTTTTGAAAAGAAAGAAGTTACCTCAATCTGAACCAACCAATTGTTGACTCCAGCACCAAATCCAGGAGAAAAGTGGTAAGCTGGCGGGCTTCCGTCCAAGCAAACTGTTGAATAAGAGAAATGAATCATTGAAGGGGCAAAATGCCTAAACAGAAAATGAGATTAATCTGAATGTATAAATTACTACCGGCTCCTTTGGCGACGGCGTCTTGGACGTAAGTTATTCCCACAGAAATGCCATCCACTTGCAGCAGTATGAGTGTACAAACTAGAACAAGATTCAACCATTGGCCTAATCTTGTATCGGCCATTCTGCAAATTTACAAATTATTTTAGGAATTATTTAATTTGGAAAAAGAGGAACAGAATTCCTCTTTCAATCTACTGTACATAATTATATCATAAAAAAAAAACAACTTTATGAAAGAGACAATGCATGATGTAGCAGCATAAATAATCAAACCATTCATGACTCTGTAATCATTTCTTAGAAAGATAATAACAGTTAAGAACATGTAAATATATAAATGAGAAAGAAAGAACAAAAAATAAATAAGTAAATAATACAGCAAATAAATAATAATAGAGCAAAAGTCCAGGAATATATTGCTACCTGAAATGCCAATTAAAGAGAGAGAATATCTTAAAGACTGACGCAATGCTTATACGAATGCGAGAGAAGAGAATCCAGATAAGTCGAATGCTTAAACAATGGTTTTAAGCAAAATATACAGTAGAGACTAGAGATCAAAAAAGAAAAAAACAAAGTTGAAGGAATGGAGTTAAGAGGAAGTATCCTACTACTGCTTATATAGAAGTTAAAACACCACTCTCTCTCTTCTTATGTCTTAAGTTTAACTTAAGCAGCCAGCCCGAGAGCCGACACACATTCTCACTCTCTCCTCCTCTCTCTCTAAGATTATTGAAAAGAAGAGCCGATCCGAAAGGACTTAGTGGAGCCTTTTTGACCCGACCCGGATAGGCAAAGACAGCTGCAAAGCACAAGCCTACAACTAAACTTGTCGGTTTACGCGTCTTTTTAATTTTAATTTTCATAAAAACGACTTTTCCTCCCCCCAACCAAAAAAAAAAAAAAAAGAAAACGACTTTTTTGAACAGTATCATCTATCTTTAACATATTAACATGGACACTGTTATATAAAACTAGGAAATATAAAAAGGACAAATAGGAGATTTTAGAGGGAGAACAGAGAGAGAAAGTCTGTTAAACTCTTAAATCCAAATTGATTACAAAATGGCAAGAGAATGGGGTTTTTATAGGAAAATTTTCGTCATGTTACAGTAACTGCTACTGTAACCGTAATTGCTATAGTAATCATAGACTGCTACAGTGATTCCGGCCACTATTGCTATAGTAATTCGACCGGATTTGACTTTCCTATTTATGTTGATGTCAGCACTTACTTCATCATGAATACACAGATCTAATTTTGAACATTGATTCTTAGTGGACAGACATAATTAATTATTCATAACACTCCCTCTTGGATGTCCATCATTTTGTGATGCCTCATTAAAAACCTTTGCTAGGAAAAACCCATTGGGATAAAAACCATAGCAAAGGGAAAAAGAGTACATCATTTTTATAAAGATACTCCATGTTGCCTTGTTAAAAACCTTATTAGGAAAATCTTGTGGGATCAAACCATAGCAAGGGAAAAAGAGTACAGCTGGTGTAGACTCCCCTTCAATTTGACACTAGTTATTATTTACAAATCTCTCAGATAATGCATCCCGATATTGTATACATGTCGTCTAAAAGTTGATGTAAGAAGTGCCTTTGTGAAAAGATCTGCAACATTGTCGCTTGAGCAAATGTGTTAAACATCAATATCTTTATTCTTCTCAAGCTCTTGGATGAATGAAAAAAATTTTGGAGTTATATCTTTCGTTCTGTCACTTTTGATGTATCATTTCTTTATCTGAGTGACACATGCGTTGTTGTCTTCAAACAATACTGTTGGATCCTTATCAATTGGTAATCCACAAGTGGCTTAGATATATTGAGTCATGGACCTCAACCACACACATTCTCGACTCGCTTCATGGAGTGCAATGACTTCAGCATAATTTGATGAAGTAGCAACTAGCATTTGCTTTTGTGAACACCAAGAAATCGCAGTACCTCTATATGTGAATACATATCCAGTCTGAGATTTAGCTTTATGTGGATCTGACAAATAACCTGCATCTGCATAACCAATTAGTCATTGTTTGATCATTTGGGATAAAATAATCCCAAGTCAATTGTTCCTCGAAGATAACGAAATATATGCTTAAGTTAACAATGAAAGCAATATCTGGTCTTGTACAATTAGCAAGATACATAAGAGCTCCAATTGCACTTAGGTATGGTACTTCTGAACCAATAACCTCTTCATTATCTTCACAAAAAGGGAATGGATCTATTTCCACATTGAGTGATTGGTTTACCATTGGGGTGCTTAAAGGATTTGCTTTGTCCATATTAAAGCATTTTAAGACCTTTTCGGTATAATTTGATTGATGCAAGAGTATTCCACTTTGTAAATGCTCAATCTGTAGACCAATACAATACTTGGTTTTTCCAAGGTCTTTCATTTCAAATTCCTCCTTTAAGTATGTTACGGTCTCAAGAATTTCTTTATGACGTCCAATGATGTTTAAATCATCAACATAGACAGCAATAATCACATATTCATATGTTGTTTTCTTAATAAAAACACATGGGCAAATAGGATTATTTTCATATCCTTTCTTTAATAAGTATTCTCTTAAACGATTACACCACATGCGTCCAGATTGCTTCAACCCATACAATGATTTTTGTAACTTGATCGAGTACATTTCTTTGGGTTTTGAACTTGATACTTCAGGCATTTTTAATCCGTCAGGGATTTTCATGTAAATATCACTATCAAGTGATTCATACAAGTACATTGTAACAACATCCATAAGACACATTTCTAAATTTTCAGAAACTGCTAGGCTGATTAAATATCTAAACATAATTGCATCCATTACTAGAGAATACATTTCTTCATAATCAATTCTAGGTCTTTGTGAAAAACTTTGTGCAACAAGTCGAGCTTTGTACCTTACAATCTCGTTTTTCTCATTTCATTTCCGTACAAAGACCCATTTATATCTACAGGCCTCACAGCTTCAGATGTAAGAACAATAGGTCCAAAAGCTTTACGCTTATTAAGAAAATTTGATTCAGCCTACATAGCATCTTTCCATTTAGACCAATTGTGACTATTTTTACATTCAACAACAGATCTTGGTTCAGGTTCCTCATTTTCAATGACACACGCCATTGAGTAAGAAAATATTTCATTAATATCCTCTATTTTATTTCGATTCCAAAATCCTCCTGTATTTACATAATCAATAGAGATCTCATGATTTTTTAAACTTTTCGAGTTCTTGTCAACATCAAGAGTCTCTTGATTTATCTCATTTTGTGTTTCTTTTAGAACACATTCATCTATATTGGGGTTATCATGTTTTTTTGCTCCTTTTCTCTTCTGAGGATTTTTATCTTTGGAACTGATTAGCCTACCATGCATCAGGCATGCCGTAGACTCACGAGTGACTATATTTTTGATTTGTCCTTTTGGGACTTCAATTCGAGCAGGAGCATTAACAGCTGGTATATGTTAATTAGTCACTCATTTTGTATCTGTGAATGCATCTGGAATTTGGTTTGCTATATTTTGTAAGTGCATAATATTTTGCACTTCTAATTCACACTTTTTTGTGTAAGGATCAAGATGCAATAGAGATGGTTCACACCATATAATTTCTTTTTCTAGCTGTTTTTTATCTCCCCCTAACGTCGGGAAAACTACCTCATTAAAATGACAATTAGCAAACACATGCTGTAAAAACATCTCCAGTTTGAGGCTCAAGATATCTGATGATGGAAGAAGATTCATAGCCAACATATATTCTCATTCTTCTCTGAGGACCCATCTTTGTGCATTGTGGTGGAGTAATTGGTACATATACCGCACAATAAAAAATTCTTAGATGGGAAATATTTGGTTCTTGACCAAATGCTAGTTGTAATGGGGAGTATTTATGATAAGCACCTAGTCTGATGCGAATTAATGCCGCAGCATGTAAAATTGCATGACCCCATATAGAAATAGAAAGCCTTGTTCTCATTATTAATGGTCTAGCAATAAGCTGGAGATGATTAATCAATGTTTAGCCAAACCATTTTGTGTATGTACATGAGTAACAGGATGCTCAACAATAATCCCAACAGATATACAATAATCATTGAAAGCTTAGGATATAAATTCACTAGCATTATCAAGTCTAACTTTCTTGATTGTATAATCAGGAAATTGTGCTCGTAACCTGAATATTTGAGCTAGAAATTTCGCAAACGCCACATTGCGAGTTGATAATAAACAAACATATGACCATCTACTAGAGGCATCTATCAATACCATAAAATATCTAAATGGTCCACACGGTGGGTGAATAGGCCCACATATATCACCTTGAATACGTTCAAGAAACATAGGTGATTCCCTATTAATTTTAACTGGTGATGGTTTCAAAATTAGTTTTCTAAGAGAATAAGCTGCACAAGGACTTTTACTTGTTTGAAGGAACTTCTAGCCCTTCCATGGATGTCCATGTGAATTTTCAATAATTCTTCGCATCATTGATGAACTAGGATGACCTAAGCGGTCATGCCATAAATTTAATATATGAGGATCTTCCTTAACTACCACATGTGATTCAATCTTATTTAAATATGTATAATGCAATCCCGAGAAAAGCTTTGGTAGTTTTTCTAATATGTACTTCTTTCCAGAAATCTTATTAGGAATATACATATATTTTTTATTATCTTTAGTCCCATACTGAGTATCATATCCATGCTCAACAAATTCCTTTTGGATTTTGGTGAAAACAAAGCATCATTTATGAAAAACTTTGTTCCTTTTGGCAATATGAAACTAGCTTTACCAATTCCTTCAATCAAGTCTGTAGGACCTAATATTGTATTTACAATTGCCGTTGTTAGTTTAAGTTCTGAGAAGTACCTTTTATTTTTAAGGATAGTTTACGTTGTACCACTATCTGGTATACAAATATTCCCATCATTAATATTGAAATTTGCTCCTTCATTAGTGCAATCCATATCAAGCTTCACATAAAATAGACAATTTAATAAGAATAAAGTTTCAAACACACTATTTAAGGAACATTTTATTCAATGAAACATAATATTAATACATCCAAAAACTACAAGTAAGATATAACATAGTTTTACATTCACTAACTAGTTGTCACCATGATCCTTGTCGATAAAATCATCAATAAAATCTGAAGCATCAAGGTGTATTGAATCATCTAAAGGATCTACATGTTCAACAAAATTTACTTCATTTCCTTTCCCTATTAAGGATGCCTTATAAAGCTTACATAAATGCTCTGGTATTCGACAAACTCGGGACCAATACCCTTTGGTATCACATCTATAGCATGAATCTTTAGGATTCTTTGAAGAATTTTTACGAACATTTTTCCCTTTATCATGTTTTCCTCCATGGTGCTTCTTTTTTATTATGTGGTTTTGTGTGGGCTAAAAATTACCTTGACCACGTCCCCGACCACGGCTATGACCATGACCACGACCACGTCCTCGACCATAACCACGACCGTGATTTCGTTCAAAATTTTCAATACTTGCAGTATTTGCTTCTAGAAATGTTGCCGAACCTATAGGACATGACTGATGATTTTTTTAAAGCTCGTTGTTTTTCTCTACTACCAAAAGAGAAGAAATTAGTTCATAATATTTCTTAAAACCATGCAATCGGTATTGTTGTTGTGAAGTTATGTAGGATGCATGAAATGTGAAGTAAGTCTTTTCCAACATTTCTTCATCAATAATTTTCTCTTCACAAAACTTCAACTGTGAAACTATTTTGAACATGGCAGAGTTATAATCGCTAACATTTTTTTAAGTCTTGGAATCGTAGAGCGTTCCATTCATCACAAATTGTAGGAAGTATAACTTCCTTTTGATGATCAAATCTTTCTTTAAGATCCTTCCATAATGCACTTGGATCTTTAATAGTGAGATATTCGCATTTCAAACCTTCATCAAGGTGTCTGCGAAGGAACATCATTGGTTTCACCTTGTCCCGCGATGATGTGGTATTGCCTTCTTTGATTGTCTCCAAGAGACCCATTAACTCAAGATGCATTTCTACATCAAGAATCCAAGGCATGTAATTTTTCTAGTGATATCCAATTGTGACACTTGTTATTCTCCTAATGGGTATTAAGGTAATTAAATCAATTTTTAGTGTGCCAATCAAAAATTTGTTTCATTTAAAATCCATTTCACAATATTTATTTCTTAAAGTTTCTAAAAATTCTCTTATACTTATTTAGTATGTTTACTGAAAAGCCTTGGAACTTCTAATAAATTTCAAAAATGTCATTTTAGCATTATGGGGGCTAAAGTCTCCAGAGGAGACATGAGGATATCTTTTTTAGCTACTCTTGACCCTCATTTTCTTTATTTCCACCGTGACATGCTCCAACATGTCTCCTCCATAATTGCTTCTATCACTTCTCTTCGAAGACTTCATCTTTTCTTCCTTTTTCTTCCGTGGTTCCCACACTCTTCTTCTCATTTCTTAGTTGAAGCAAAATACTTATAGAACATCTTCAAGGCAGCCATAAAAATCAATCACCATCACCTCCATTTGAGCAAGAATTTCAGCCATACTGAAGTCAAGGAACCTGTTTTGAAGCCATTTCAAGCTTCCAACTAGCCATAATGAGGTTAGAATCTTATAAATAAATTTAGTCATTCATTTATAATTTTTTTTATACTCAAGGATTATTCAAATTTGCGTTCTTAAATCGGAGTTGTAATTTTATTTTCTATGAATTTTTCAATTTTCGGATTGAAAACTAGTAAACCTACCAGTGGCAATATACCGCCCGTTTACGTTAAGTAAACCACCTGTTAACCTATGTGATGATTGTAGATAGTGAACCTATCCTTTTTATAAAAGTATATTGTCAGTTTGCCATGGTATATCGTTGTTAACCTGAACCAAGAACCCATCTTTGCTCACCACCTAATTCCTTAATGTCTTGCAACCTTTCCAATATTATCTTAAGTGATTGACGAATCTTATTAGGGATTAAAACATATAGATTACTTGTATACATTTTATATTGTGTTCAGACAAAAATTGTTTACTGTGGTATTCAAAAGATATTTGCATAAAAGCTTTAATGGCACACTAGTAAGATGGATTTACACATGATTTATTCATGAATGTGGTTGTATGTTGTGCTTTAGTTTTAATTGTCCTTATGCACACCTTAGGATCAAGGGAGTGTGGAGCTAACGTTAATTGATTCTGGGATTAAAAGATTGTTGATAAGCTTGGAAGGTAGGGATTCTATTACTCATCTTTTGTGAGGTTTTTATGGAATTAAAATTGATTGTTTTACCGCAAGATATATATATCTATATTGAACTGCTATTATATGAGTATCACATATGAAACTATGACATGGACTCGTCTTGTATTGTACGACGAGGAATATAATGAATTAACATATGTTATAAATTGAGAAGCATGATTAGGAAAACTGACTCTATAAATAATGATTGAATATAGAGATATGGTGAGACGTGAAGAGGGCGGCGGTTACGTCCTTGGGCACAAATACCCTAAAAGGTAAAATAGCAGAAAGGTGATGACGCTTCCTTGGGTCGAAAGTCCCAGAACACACTGTTTAGAAATCGACTTGGTGAGGACTTGGGGCTCGATGTCCCCTCACCAGAACAGCCTTGGAATGTTTAGAGGGTGATCAAGCGCGCCCATTTGGGTTTCGATGAGTTGAGTGATACTCTATTGAATGTGGGTACCTAGGAATAATGATGAACTGTAATATTTGTATATATGTATATGTATGAAACTCGGTAATGATTAATTATGGTATCTACGGAATATGATTATAATAAATCTCATAATTTGGATAATGATGAGTATTAACTAATCATGCAGGTTTTAATGTGGTAATGATAAAAACCTAAAGATGAGTCATGGTTTTCCCTACTGGGCATATTGTCACTCATTCCCTTATATTTTCATCTTTTCAGGACCCACTAACTGTGAGGTGGTTACGAGAAAAATAGTTGAGGAAGCTATGTAGCTATATTATGTTGGGATTGCTTTAATTGCTAAGAATGTTCTTCATGATAATGTAAGCATCAATTGTTACTTTCTATGATTGTATTAAAATGCGTTGAAGGTTGAAATGATGATGACGACAGTTTATATTATTAAATTTAAAGTGCTACATTAAACTGTGGTTTGATTATCGTTTATATTTTTTTATTTTTATTTTTGATTTGTGAGTTTTCATTTAAGCCCCGTGCAACTTTATTTTTGAGGTTTACTCTTATTTCTGATTTTTATTTTAATTCATTAAAAACTGTTAACCCCCATATAGGGGCGTTACACCAATGCAATAAATTCGAGCTTTGCAAGGTTTGACATGGTGATAACTATAAGAAATATAAAAGTGATTAGAAACATGACTTTATTAATTCAAAGCATAAGTACTACAAATATTACATGTTGTTAAAGTAAATAGCAATAATTAAAAGAGGGATAACTATAAACATTATTGCTACAGCAAAAAGTTGAAATTCAGTTTGGGGTAAATCTGAAATAAGAAGAATGATGATTTGAAAAATAACAACCATGATAAGAAATATTGTAATTATGCTAAACATTTTGTGAAAAATCTATCTGTAGATAAATTCTATAGAGGAGATAAGATATTGAGTAAGATGAGAAGAAATATGTGAAAGTTAAGAATTTACTAATTTATAGAACTAAAACTAGCTGTTATTTAGCCGTTTTATTGCCGTTGGAATACTGTTATAGCTGTTGAAATAGTATAAAGATGATATTGCCCTTATTTGGTATTTTAAGAAAAATACAAAACCATAAATGGTAATCGTAGCATATAAACAAATACATAAACAATAACCAATTATAAACTTTAAGAATAAACAAGAGAGAGTTAAAGAAATATATATTTGTGTGTGTGCAGAAATAATAATATGAACACACCAATCTACTAGGTAAACCTTTCCAACGGTGTAAATACAAAATATGTATGATGGACACGCCAATTTACTCGGTAAACCTTTCGAAGGGTGTAAATGCAAAATATGTATAATAGACATGCCAATCTACTCGGTAAACCTTTCGAATGGTGTATATGCAAAATATGTATAATGGAAACGCTAATCTACTCAGTAAACTTTTCGAAAGGTGTAAATAAAAAATATGCTTGAGAAATTTATAATAATTTTTTTTAATCACACCATACTTATAATTAGGCGACAGAGCCTCCACCTTATAGAGATGGTATTATACAAATATAAAATAAATGAAAAAATTGATATTCCTTTGCCTTAACTTACAAGGGGTAGGGACTTGAGTTAGAACAAGAACGTTTTGTGCTGATAACGTGTTATATAAAACTAAAAAATATAAAGGCAAAATAAGAGATTTTAGAGAGAGAATAGAGAGAGAAAGTCTATTAAACTCTTAAATCTAGATTGATTACAAAATGGCAAGAGAATGGGGTATTTATAAGAAAATTTTCGTCATGCTACAGTAGCCGTAATTGCTACAGTAATCGTAGACCGCTATAGTGATTCTAGCCACCATTGCTATAGTAATCTAGCCTGATTTGACTTTCCTATTTATGCTAATATCAGCGCTTACTTTATCATGATTATACAGATCTAATTTATGCTGATATCAGCGCTTACTTCATCATTAATATATAGATTTAATTATTCATAATAGAAACCTATTAATAAAGAAAATTTTCAGTTTTTAATTAACACCTTTATGCTCAACACTTAACGATATTGGAGATTATATATACTTGAGAGTGAAAATCATAAACTAAGGGGGAGGAATATTTACTTACACTATAATAATCACTTATAAGGGCATGTTCAATACACTATTTTAATATTCCATAATATATGATTTGCAAATAATATAATATTTGACAACATTTACGCATCGTGTAGTTAATAGTAAATCCACATACTCTCATTTTTAATATGTCATTAAAGCCTACGTATTAAACACTATTTTATAATTTAACTTAAAAGATTCTATAAATAAATATATAAAATAGAGATAGAGAAGAGAGAAGACGCATAAAGCAACCAAGTACACTGAGTTTCATATTAGTGCTAGGGTTAGAGTCAAGATTAGGATCACAATTTGAAAATGGGACCATGATCGTGATTTGGGTTTGAGACTCAAGGTCAAAATATCATAATTTTAAAATTAAGGTGTCAAAATATAATTTATTTTTCTAAAATTTACCTCTTGACTCTTCAATTTTTTCAATAAATATCTTTTGACCACCCCTCATTTTTGAAAAATCGTACTTTAATCCTTCTATTATTAAAAATTATATTTTTTGAAAATTTTAAAAATTATATTTTGATGCCTTAATTTTTTTAAAAAATATATTTTATCCCCTCAAATTTTATAAAAATATTATTCAACTCAATTCTTAAAAAATATTGAATATCTTATAGTGTGAGTTACAATTACGGGTTGGAAAAGATAATATAAAGTAGGTAGATCATTTTTCATTGGATGTCAAAGAGGAGCTAAAAGTCACACATATAAAACCCATATTTTGAAGTAGCAAAAATTTGACCACCACAAAAAAAAAAGTCATTCCTTCTAATTTTCTCTAACTCTCTATTGTTGTGGGCTTTGGCTTGCACTAGTGTGTGTTTGTACATACATACATACATACATAAGGTTGGTCTTATGTTAGGTGGCGGATGTCATCCGAACACCTATCTTAACCTTGGATGCAAATCAAATGGACATATTTTTAAAGAGGGTTAAGCTAAGCAAAAAGTGTGGAAATAGGTGATGAACATGTAAAAAATGCACATTTTCTAAAGCTAAAGTCATTTGTTTTGCATTATTATTTGTCATTAAATCTTTTAATTGATAGCAATTTTGTGTTTTATATTGTTTTTGTATCTTATTTTGAAAATGTATTTAAATATGTATTTTTACTGTTATTATGTTTAAGTATATTTTTGATAATTTTTAAGAATCTCGTTTATGTGTTAAATATTTGTTCTGTATTCAATCGATAAAAACCGTCAATTTTCATGTTGTAATTTTACTTGCAATATTAATGAGTTTTATAATGTGTTTTGAGTTAACAAATATATTGTAATGTATAATTAGTAATTTCTAAAAATATTTTTATGTTTTAAGCATAGTTTCCTGTATAACCGAATTAGCTTTGTACCATATTTTTATATTACTAACTTTTATGCGTTTCTAGCTTATTTTTGAATTTTACAAATCATTGTAAATATTATGTTTGTAAAACAATTGATTCTAGTGTATTTGTTAATTTTAGATTTGAAATATGGAAGAAAAAAGGTGCACAAGTGAACAAAAATGGACAACAAATGTAAATAGTGCTTCCATCAGATATAATAAAAAAATAAAATAATAAATTAAATAATATAATATTGTTAAATAGTAAAAATTTTTCATTATAAATATTCATGCCTCCTTTCACTCCCATAGGAGAACCCTTCATCCTTTCTTTTTAGAGCTGAGCCTCCTGTTCAGCTTAGTCCTCCTTTTTAGGAGTTGATGCTATTAGAGTACTCCTTCGATCCCACTAAAAATAATAAAATAATATCTAAATTAATGTAGAGATTGTGGTGAGGCAGATAGATGATCTTGTTTGCATAGTACTCTGGTATGGCTTTTAACTTTATATCTGTGTTGTAATTTATGGAATAAATTATATTTTTCATGTTTATAAAAATTATTGTTAATATTGTTATGCTGCTTATTTTTACATAAGTTTAGTTATGTTTACTTTATGTAATTTAATTGTGTTGCATAATTAATATTAATAATGATGAAATAATGTTTAGTTTTATAAAATGTATTTTATTGCAGTATGACTTGTTATATTGTCAATGTTAAATATTTCATAAGACAAGGTCTTGCTGAAATTAATGCAAAAATTTATTTCATTAAAATATAATAATTTTAGTTTGTTATTATCTTTTCTATCTTAAAATTATATTAATTATAATTGTTATGACAATGGTTATAATTTTTATAATTAGTGCACTAAATCACTAGTGAGAAGTGGTTATTTGGCTACTTTTTATAGGAAAACTTTTATTGCATTATAGCTTGCTATATTATCGCTTTATGTTGACTTATAAAAATAGTAAATGCGCTTGCTATTAATAGAAAAAGGCATAATAAATAAAATATTTTTGATAATTATTATTTAGAGTTAAAATCCATATCAGTTATGAAATATACAAGGGATTCCTGAAGTTTCAGCGTTTCAATCGTATGTTTTAAAATCTTATTTTAAAATTGTTAAAAATAATTGTTTTCTTTAAAATCTTGTTAAAATCATCTTTGCCTTTCCAACCGGTAGTTTCCAATCTTTTAAATTCTTACTTTTTTATGGATATGACAACTTTTTTATACTATAAATATTTGCATTTATAAAAACATTTTGAGAGATACAACAAAATTTTGGTGTCGCTGGCAGGATGTGCTGTTATTTTGTCAGATTACTGAATTACTGAAAACAAAATATTTGTTTTCTTTAAAATCTTGTTAAAATCACCTTTACCTTTTCAATCGGTAATTTTCAATCTTTTAAATTCTTACCTCCTTGTGGATATGACAACTTTTCTATACTATAAATATTTGCATTTAGATAAACATTTTGAGCGATACAACAAAATTTTGGTGTCGCTGGCAGGATGTGCTGTTATTTTGTTAGATTACTGAATTAAGAGGGAAACCAGGTAAGAAATCTATTCCTATCCTTTGTAAATATTATTTTTAATTATTTGCATGTTTTAATTAGTGTTTTATTATCCAAAAAAATTAGAAAAGTTAAAAAAATTAAAATTTAAAAATTAAAAAAGGCTAATGCTTTTCACTCACTATTTTATTTCCAAATAAAGAAAAGCTTAGCAGCTTGTCTTTTATTTTGCAAGTTTAGGTAATTGTAAAATTTTTCACATTCTATCAAAAAGGCCCACAGTTAGGACTCGAGCCCACAACCACAAAGCTAAAAACTTTGCCTAAGAAATTTGGTAATCCTAAGTGTGTCTAGTATGATCCCTTAATGATTTAGGAATCTGATTAATTGAGCATTTTTCAACTTGAAAATTTTTCTTTCTTCAAAAATAAAAATAAA